>OX451739.1:1196409906-1196826597 GCA_948472305.1 Vicia faba | reverse complement strand
ATGTTTCAAATCCATCCATAATCATCAATGACCTCTCAACAATCAACTCCCAATCACCAAACATTAATTCTCCCTGAAGAAAACCTAAATCTACCACTTCACTCTTGACCTCTTTCCATTTTTGATGCCCCAAGAACTTCCTCTGTTGTGCCAATAGAATAAATGGTAGTTCTTGCTTAACTAATAGTGGATTTTGAAAACCTAGCAGATAAGGGATTTAATATATCCAATGATGTTAAGAGCCAAGGTTGGGAAACCTATTTTGATCTTCTCAGAGGACCAACTTATCTTGAGTTAGTCAAAAAGTATTGGAATAACTATTTCGCTCTTGATACGATAACCATTTGCTCAAGTGTTAAAGGTCGTGACATTATCATTAAGAAAAATGATATTGCAAAACTCATTCAACATGATGGATATGATACTATATGTAACAACATTAAGGCAGCCATATTATCCTCATCAAAACAAGTATTGTCTGAAACCAATCTCATAGTTGATTGAATCATCCTCAAGAATGGCAAGAAATCTCGTAAGACAGATGATCTCTATGATGATCTTAAGATATGGTCCATAATTCTCTCTGGAAGTATTCTTCAGAGATTGGCAACCAACAAAAATGTGTATTTAGACATCGACTCTAAATACTTGTTATACAACTTGGTCAAGAAAGAAAACTTAACCTACCTGCAAGCATTTTCTTCAACCTTCTCCACTCAATTCGACTCTCTAAAAGGGTATCCAAAAATCAAAGGAAATGGATTCCCTATATAAGATTGATCTATACAATCTTGGTTGAAAACAAACTCTTAAACTCTCATGTATATCAAGATGGACTTGAAGTGGTATTTGGAAAACCATTCAATGGATAAGATATGATAGAAATGAACATTGTTTCTAACAACCAAGAAACTTCATATTATTGAGATTCCCTATAAAGTGACATTTACTTCTTCTCTCAGTTCTTAGGATAAGAACATAAACAAAGACAAGTCACTATCTCTTGATAACCCTCTGTTGTACCCCAAAATTTTCCCTCCCATTTCCTCAACATTTTCTCATCACAAGACCCTTGAAGATCAAGACCCAGTTAGGGTTTCCTCTGCTCAAGATTTCTCCTTGCACTGTTGACCCAAATTAGGGTTTGTGTTTGCACAAAGATATTTTGACCTAAAATACCTAAGATGACTTTCATGCTTCATGTTGGACTCCCAAGTTTATCCTTACCAAGTTTCAAGTCTTGATTCCAAATTTTGCCCAGTCAATTTGACAGTTGACCTAGAAATCAACTGTATTGGGGAAAAAGTCAACTGTGGCCAATTGACAGTCAAATCTCATGAAAATTGACCCACATCAACATTATGAACTCACATGGACCATTTTATCAAGTTTGGATCACAATTCCACAAGAAATTTGACCAGATCACCAAAAGGGCAAAATGGTCATTTTTAAGGTTTTGACTGCACAAAGGCAATTTTTGACTGTTTGACCTAGCCAATGGCACACCAAGCTCACATATGGACTCAAGGACCCCATGGAATTATCTTGACATGTTCAACGAGTTCAAAAGATCCCAAATACACAAGATTGACAGTTGAATTTCCCAGTCAATTGATCAATTTTGACTGTATACTGAAAAGTCAAACTTTGACTTTTTGGTCAAAATCAAGGGTCAAGATTCATTTTTCATCAAAACATGCCAAATAATGAAACTTGTTCATCAAGAAATCAAGAAATGCAAATTAGGGTTTGAAATGAAGATTTTTCATAACTTAGAATTTTTCCAAGTTATGAAAAACCCTAATTTTTTCCTAACTTTGTCCCACTTTCTCACCAAGATCAATTTGGATTCAAGAAAAAGTCAAAACATCAAAGTTGTAGTATATTGCATAATCTACAACTTTGATTCACAAAGTTTTCCCAAAAGAAGCTTGTAGCTCAAGTTACAATTTTTGGAACAAGGGTACCAAACCATTCTTAACTTAGAGAAAATTTGACCTATTTTAGGCAAGTTTTTTACCTAACTTCAAGACCATTTTTCATACACTTCCACTTGGAATTTAAATTTTCATTTCAAAGATGGATTGTAGTACACATTCCAAGCTTTCCAAAATATCCAAGAACTCATCAAACAACCTCATGGTTAGGGAGAATCGAATTTGACAATATGGGAAAAACTCACTTTTGAATTGGCCAAGTTACATGTTCATAACACTATGCATTTTCAATCTCAGCTTGCACAACTTGATTACAGGTCTTTTATCTCAATTAAACTCATAAATTTAATGCCAATCCTTTGTGCCAATACCATGTTCTATGTGTTCAAGCATTGCCTAAAGGTTTAATCCCAAATTGGAAAAAAGCATTATATCCATTTTTGCAAAAGTTACACTTTATGTCCAAAGCAAATCCAAGCAAGTACATTTGAAATCTCTTTGGCACAAGTTTATGAGTTAATCACAATGATCAAGACTGAGTTATGCAGCACATTAGAGGGGCATCTACCTGTCTAGAATTCAACTTGGCCATTGCTTACTTAAAGTTTAAGAAACATAGCATAACATGTACCAACTCTCACATCAGTTAACCAAGGCTTAGAGAAAGTTATCAAACACATTCAAGACGTTCATCCTAAGCTGAAGCACGACCCTAAGATCCCCAATACCTCCCCATTCCCAGAATCACCTTCAAACTGCTCAAAACAGGGCATCCCTGCAGTTTGAGTCCCATAGCTCAAACCTTCCATGCTTTCTTGCTAAAAACACATCAAACACATTCCATAATATCCCTTGAAGCTACTCAAAACCTAAGACACGACCTGTAACACTCCCAGGCATCATCACCATTTTCATTTTCTTGTTTTGTAGTTGAAGTTCTATAGCACGATTCAAAAGGTTTCAAGACAAAGTAAAGCTTGGAATAGCATCCCTGGACATCAAGGAAGTTGTACCAATCATCACCTTGCTTTGAAGACACCTCAATCACCAGATACAACTTCAACTGAACAGGTAAGTTCATGAACACGAATCTCTTTATCCAGGCATTGTTAGCTTTAGGTTTGTGAAGAAAACATGTCACATTCATAGCCCTGAACATGCCCATATAATTAGATTTCATTTATATTATGTATGCTTAGAGAATTTAATGTCTGAACTTTGAACAAAAATTAGGTTAAGAATTGGGGGAGAAGAAATTCTCTCTCATTTCTGAGAGTTAAAACATGTTCTTTATATGTGTGAAATCGTGAGAGGATGCTTAACATTTTTGGTGTTGTAAGTTTTTGCTAAAACTCAAAGAATCAGGACCTTGCAATGGAAGAAAAGAGGCGCGTGTTTTTGTTCAAACAGAAGTGCTGGAGGTTGAAGAAGCTCCACGTGGGCTGGGCTTTGTTGCTTATTTCTTTTTACACCCTTTTATTACTTTTACACCCCATGAGCCCATTTTGCTTATTTTAGTGATTTTTTGACTTTTTCTTTTTTGGTTTGACTTATTTATTTTTTCTTATGATATTAAAAATATAAAAAATATTTTTCTCACCATTTTCCTATTTATTAGGTATTTATTTGTTTAGATTAGTTTTTGAACATAAATAAATAAATAGATATAATTTTATTTAAAAAATGTTAAAATAGTGCAAATACATTTTTATTTTCATTTTATTTCATTTTATCTTCTGAAATATTTTATATAAAAAATACTTTTTTTTTATAAATAATAAATATTATTATTTTTGCATATATAATATATATTTAGTAAATAATACATATATATATATATTTATTAGAATATTTAGGTTAAAATACAAAATATACACATTTTTATTTTTTACTAATATTTAATATAAAAAATACCTTTTTGACAAATATACTTCATTTTATTTTATTTTTGTATATAATAAATAAATATTATACATAATAAATAAATAATACATTTTATTTAATAAAATTAGGGTTTTGCCCTAAACATAAAAACTCCAAAAAATAATCCTTTTTATTTTTGTTTATTTTGACATATAAAAATACTTTTTTCCATACATACAAAAACCATTTTTGCATCTTGCATATTTATTCTTATTTTATTTAATTTATGCAATTAAATATCTTGTAAATAATTCAATATTGATGTAATAGCCTAGGTTTAAATTCCTTGTCAAAAATCCCCATTTGAACATTTGTACCCCCCTTCCCATATATTGTGTTGTAATAGCTTAGTAAATTTATTTTTCGCACTTTATTGCTTTCTAATTATACCATGTTAGAATTAGGGTTTGTATGCGAATCAAAAACAACAAAAATAGTTTGACCTAATTTCAAGATAAACAAGTATGAAAATGGACAACACAAATCACACTTGCACCCCCTAGGGTATTCCACTTGTTGCCTTCAATAAATGGGTCATATTGCATGTTAGGTCTCTTTGGGCAAAACAAACAATCAAGTGATCATAGTCCCTCGATGACGCTTTCAAAAAGTTGCCTAAACAAATGATCAAGTCCCTTAAGGAAAATTGCCCAAAGATACTTGGCACCATTGCAATTATGGTCTAAACGATGACCCACGCCCGTCCCTTTCACATCCTAACATAAGATTGTCCATCAAATACAATGGTGGAACAAACTTGTTAAAAGGGTTAAAACATAGCAATAATCTTTGAGAAATTTAGGAGTAGATAACCTCTTAGTTACTTGGATCAAACTTGCAAAAATAAAACACTTGCCTATTTTCTAAAACCACACCTCACAACACTTTCAAAACAACTTTCAAAAAACAAATGAAAACCTTTTCAAAAGACATACACCTTTGTATACATCCCAACATGGATCATTACAAAGGTTGCCACCACATTGGCTTCTTTTCAAAACATTTTCAAACCCACACACACAAAGCACCATTTCAAACAATTGAAAATCAAAGGCAAGTGATCTAAGCAAGTAACTAAGAGCCCATGGATAACCATGGATAGAAAGGGTTCTAATACCTTCCCTTTCTATAATCTACTCACCGAACCCAAGAAAACATCTCAGAGGTTTTTGCTGTGCTTTTTAAACCTTTCCTTAGGATAAAATAAAAAGTCGGTGGCGACTCTTGCTCAACCGAAACATTTGCGAAAACAAACGCAAAACCATAGTCAGTTCTCCCACCGTATCACACCCTCGGAATCCAGTCTCTTCACCTGAAATATCCAAACCTTTACCTATCTTTGAATCCCTTACAAACCTTTATCATAACCTGCTCCACTCATTTTCTCCTTTTGATCCTCAAACAGAAATAAGTAAAGTAGATCTTCCATCCATCACATCCTACAACTTTCCTTCAACACCCTTTCATCTTGCCTTTCATCAAACCTCAATGAGGCTACTATGCTTATTTGAACTCTTCCAAAAGTTTAAACAACTTTCTTTAATATATTTATAAAATATCTTGAGAATCTCTTCCTCCAGCATGGATCCCTTCAAATCTGAAGCTTTATGGATTAACTTCAAACATGTAATTGTAATACGGTGGTAGAACCGACTATTATACTGGTTTTTGCGTTTGTGTGTGCAAATGTTGCAGTAACCAAGAGTCGCCACCGACTTTTCTTTTATCCAACAAAGGAAAGGGTGAAAATAACAGAAAAAGACCTTTCGAGAGTTTTCTGAGTAAGGGGGGTAGATTATGGAAAGGGAAGGTGTTAGCACCCTTTCCATCCGTAGTTTTCTACAAGCTCTTAGATGCTTAGCTCATTTTGAAATACCTTGTGCTTTGTGTGTTTTTTGAAAAGTATTTTGAAATGTCAAAAAGACAGTTTGCTTTATGATAACTCTTGTATCAGTCCTCAAGAGTGTTGATAAAGCATTTTGAAAATGTTTTTGAAAGTGGTTTTCTGTAAGTGTAAAGATTGTTTAAGCAAGCATCTAACAACTATCTACTTTACTCGAAAGGTTGTTCTTTTCCTATTTTCCTTTAGACAGTGCTATCCTACTATTAGTGAGTAGGTAGCCCTGGTTGTTGGATGTTTGAGGGACATTGAAAGGGATGTTTATACAGTCATAAAGGCAATTGGGCAAGAAACTTTAGTTACTACCCTAGGGTTTTAAGATCATTTTTTACTAAGGCAACATCGAGATGGTCATCAAGGGACTTATGATATTTAAACCGGAGGGTAGCCACTAAAATCTCTCACGTTTCGAGATTTATGACTGTTTTTCTGAAAGCAACCAAAGTTGGGTACCCTAGAAGTGAGCATGTGCAATTGTGTTCTTTTAAGTTATTTTTGTCTTTGCATTAGGTTTGATAGCGTTTGATTATTAAACTCTTGTCATACAATCCTATTAGTCATGCATCTAGACAGTTAATAATTTGCAGAAATTAAAAGTGCGGAAATGTAAATCCTAAACTATTACAAGGCTTCGGGGAGGGGAATTAATTACATGTCCAAAAACTTGGGAGAAAATAAAGCAGTAAATGTAAAAGCCTACTTTGAACTATTACAACCAGGAAGCAGGTACAATAATATGAAAAAAAAGTGTGAAAGGAAATAACGCGCGCGAATTGAGAATGACGTCTAAATCCTAAAAAGTTCTAAGTTAAAAGAAAACTCCTTTTTTATTTTTGCTTATTTGGAAAATGTTAAAATTAGACTAGTTAATTGAAAGAAAAGAAAAGTAATTCTAAACAAATCTATTTTTTTTTTTTGGAATTTTTGTTATGTAAAGAAAGTGAATTAACCTAAATCTATTTAATTTTAAATTTAAAGAAAAATGGTTAAATAATTATTAATTAATTGACAAAAATAATTTTACTAAAAACCTAATTTTGTGATCTTAATTATTTTATATGGTTATTATTTTTTTTAAAAAAGAATTAAAATAAATAGACAAATTAAAACAAAATAAAAAATGCAAACGGGCCTGATGTAAACAGCAAATGGGGGTGAGATCTGGAATTTGTAAGGCCCAAATATTCAGCAAGCCCAAGCCACGTTGGGATCTGGTGAGGAGGCGCCTGGAGGGTCCACGACAAGACTTCATGTTGAAAGCGTTAGATCCAGGTCAACTGAGACCTAATGGTGTGGATCTAATGGCCTATGGTGCGCACACTTGCTCTTGGAACACTGGACCTACAAGAACAATTTGGAAAAATAAATGTACAAGAGGCAGGGATCGAACCCCTTCCCTTGCATACAATAAAGCCTTATCATGCACTACCTTTACCAACTGAAATGGAGCGTCCATCTGTTGGTCCAAGAGGTACTAACAAAAACATTTCAAAACAAAACCATTGAATCAGAGAAGCGTTGGAGCCCTAGCTCCAGTCTCTTCTCTGGTGTAGTCATCTTCAAAACCTGCAAAAACAAACCATATTAGATAGTCAGGGGGACCCTATCCCCCTAAATTAGACCCCGAGAATTAAATAGAGGCTAATTTTTTGCTCTAAATCAATGTATCATGTGCTATCAACAGAATGAGGCTAATCGGTATGATAATGACATAGCGCGATCCAGGGTGTATGGGACTTGTTCAATGATCCAAACTTGTACTAATTCATCTCAGAAACATATTACAATCATCATCAAACGTTAGAATGCAACCAAAAATAAAATACAGGATTTCAAACATGAATGTCATTGGATCCTTGCATGCGTATTTTCTAGCCGTTCAGATCAATGTAAGTGATCCAATCTTACCCTAGGAGAGAATGAAGTTGATTGGGATCATTTTCTCGTGATGAAAGGCAATGAAAATAAGGGTTTGAAAACCTTATGGTTGTTGAAAGACTTTAGAATTTTTTTGGTAATTTGATGAGGCTAGCTGCGCATGTGTTTGAGGCAATTTTTCTTGTCCTCTGCTTTTGAGATTATTAGGTTTATATAGACAAAGGGTTTAGGTCAGCAATTGGGCTTCATATCTATGCACATTATGATGGAGAGATTTAATTTGATTTTTTGCATGAAAACTTGCTATATTTGATCCAATCATGTGCCAATCTATTTTATGTGTTTTTGCCAACTTGCTATGAGTTGTTTGGGCCTCCAACTTGATGGGAATCGAAAGCTTACATGCCCTTGTAGATCCACTTCACACCAATGGTTTCTTATGTTGGATCTTTTGACAAGCTCCCAAGCTTTGCTCCTTTCGATGGCTCTGAGCGCCAATTCGAATTACTCAAGGCTTCATCATCATGGCTTCTTCGATTAAGTCACCATCTTTATTGGTTGCTTGATCTGGAAAACTCTCATATCCAATCAGCCTAGTCAAACTCAGTTCTTGTTCCTTTTAATCTCCTTTCCTTCAACTCGACCAATCAAATTATCACCTCTTCATCTTGCCTTGTCGAAGCTTCGTTCTATTCCTTCTCCTTAGAAGACAGTGGTGACATTTGTGACTGTGTCGAAGCTTTATTTTGTTTGTCTCCTTTGAACACAGTTGCACAGGTGAATCTTCGATTCGACCAGTCTAAGTATCAACTTGTTCATTTTCTCGTCAAACTGAACTTTGACTCCAATCCCATCCTTTACTTTTGTCTACAAGACCATCTTTACTGATCACTAGTTTGTCTTCGATTGGGTGAATACAGCTTATATGCACCAATCTAATGATAACCTATGAGCACCAAGACTTCACTTCGATCATCCAACTTCTTCCTTACTTGTTCAGGTACATGCCTAAAACATGTTGATCCAAGAACTCTAAGATGACTTATATTTGGTTGATTCGTCTCTAGCTGTCCTTCGATCATGCCATGTTTGAAGGTTGCATGTCCTTCGAACCATTTTCTTTGGATAAGATCAAAATCTTTGAATTCAAAATCTTCTTCTTTTCGAAGTTCCAATTCAACCGAAATGTCTTTCCTTGTAATGCTTCGAATAGCTTATATTTCAATAGTTCGAGAACAAACCCTTCGAAGCTCTTTACTAGCTCTTTATCAATTGAAAACTTCATAAAAGCCTCCTCAACCTTCCTTTCGAACTATTCTTTCTTCTATCATGGTGTCAATGATTCAAAACTCGTGTAATCGAAATTCCCATCTAACACTACTTCGTTGGGCATCTAATCAGAGTGTATATTGTTGTCGAAGCTGCTTCGACCCAAAATCTCTTAGGAAATTTTTAGCTTTCAACTTACATCATATTGAGCTTGATGATAAAATAGAAGTTTTAGGGCATGAAACTTGGCATGGACAAACTTGAAGACATATTATGACCATGGAAAACATTTGAGACCTTTGGAGCTCACACATCTTGGTGAAAATTGAAAGACCATTGCTTAGGAGGAGAATTTTTCTGATCAATTCTTGGTCAATCTTGAGCAAATGAGGGCCTTAATGAGAATGCCTTGAATAAAATGGGAGGGAAAATTTTAGGGTGCAACAGCTGCCCCTGTTCAATCTTCTTAAACCCAAAGATTTAGATTGGCTTGTCTGTCTTTCGTGATCTGAAGGTGAAAGATGATTGAACACTAGAGTGCCTAAAAATTTGCACTCGTGTGAAGTAACTCCGTTGGTTAATGATATCAGGAATGGGCTTACATATGCCATTTGGAGGGGTGATAAAGAGCTATCGAACATGGGCTTATATATGTCATCCAAAGTGACTGCTGGTAAGTATAAAGCTTGACTGAGACATATAATGAAGGAATCTTATGACTACTACTTCAACAGGTAATGAAGGAATCTTATGACTACTACTTCAACAGGTAATGAAGGAATCTGACGACTACTACATCAACAGATAATAAAGGAATATTACGACTACTACTTCAATAAGTAATGAAGGAATCTGATGACTACTACTTCAATAGGAAATGAAGGAATCTGATGACTACTACTTCAACAGATAATGAAGGAATCTGAAGACTACTACTTCAACAAGTAATGGAGGAATCTGACGACTACTACTTCAACAGGAAATGAAGGAATCCGACGACTACTAATTCAACAGATAATGAAGGAATATAACGACTACTACTTCAACAAATAATGAAGGAATCTTACGACTACTACTTCAACAGGTAATGAAGGAATCTTATGACTACTACTTCAACAAGTAATGAAGGAATCTGACAACTACTACTTCAACATGCAATGAAGGAATCTGACGACTACTACTTTAACAGACAATGAAGGAATCTGATGACTACTACTTCAATAGATAATGAAGGAATCTTATGACTGCTACTTCAACAGGTAATGAAGGAATCTTACGACTACTACTTCAACATGTAATGAAGGAATCTTTGACGACTACTACTTCAACAAGTAGTGAAGGAATCTTACGACTACTACTTCAACAGGTAATGAAGGAATCTGACGACTACTACTTCAACAGATAATGAAGGAGTCTTACGACTACTACTTCAACAAGTAATGAAGGAATATTACGACTACTACTTTAGTAGGTAATGAAGGAATCTTTGACGACTGCTACTTCAACAGGTAATGAAGGAATCTTATGACGACTACTTCAACAGGGTACCGAAAGGAATCCGCACTTGATTTCGTCTGAATGATGCACTAGAAGATGTCTACACCTGACTTCATATAGAAGAGATATTTTTCAGAATGACTTTCTGGGGAAAGCCTTTGAGGGAAGTACTTGTCAGAATCTAGTTTCTGAAGAAATTTGTCTGGTCATGTAGATAGTTGATGATATTCGTCTGTTTATAGACTTTACCTTAAAAGATAAAGGGTTAGATGTGTGCAATGTCATGATGTATGAAGAGCATTGCGTAATGATGTTCTCAAAATAAATGAGACTGTGTTATAAGAGTTTTGTATGCATATGCTATGATATTGGTAAGTGATGTGAATGTGAAATGTTATTGAAGTGCATTTATAAATTTGAGCAGCATCTTAGTCTGGGGAAAATAAATCCCTGATTATTGTCGGGGATGAAGAGTATGTATATCTTCAATCTTCTGGGGATTATTTCCTACTTTCTTGTTTGAGGAAAAATCCACTAGGGAACATTGATTTCTTGCTTTTTTCTTAAGGAAACTCTATTGGGAAGTGTTAATTTCTGCTTGGGGAGAAGAGTATAAAAACGTTGGCGATGGAGGAATGAGCTCTGTTGGAGAGAATTAGTCTGCAGGGGCTTTTATAGTTTTGAAAACTAAGTTGGGGAGAGGAATTACCTTGGACTGTAATGTTGAAACTCTGTAGGTTGGCTTTTATTACCAGGAAGATGTTTGCTTGATCGCACATGGCCTCTTGCTGAAACTAATGTTCAATTCCCCAAGTGATTCAGACGGAGGTCTGCCCCTGGCTATTTGGCACTTTTGAGAGATTCCTCAAATCTTGACTCGACTGCCCCCAGATCAGTTAGGCACCATGACATGCCCTTTGATTATGAAAGGTATGTTACTGGAAATGTCTTTCCATCTGAGGTGATTCTGCCCATTGAGAGGATTTTTGTTTATTGAATATCCATCGTGCGAATCTCTCTGTTGTTGAACAATTAGTTACATGCAAATAGTGGTATTAAAAATGCAAAGCTTATGTCTGTCTTGAAGTTTTGAAAATGTATTTTTAGCAAAAACAGAATTTTGTAAGAATATGAATTCAACCCAGGATTTATATTAAGCCTTACAGGAGTCAGGATACCTTTTTCATAACAGTATGCTTTCGAACTAACCCATGCTTCAGCTAGGACTTTTAAGGGTTGTAGCGTGGCCTGGTTCACGGTTTAAGAAACAAAGGATAAAGGCTCGAAATTTATTTGTACTCAACCCATTCTTCGTGATGTTCTTTAGTCATATACTTAGTTAACTGTACGTTTAGATCCCAATTGAGTTATGGAATCTTGGCCCTGATATTCTGGTGATGGTTCGGATACTAAAAGTTTATTTGAGAAGGCCGTCATTTTTTAACCTTTTCTTTTTGTTGAGGATTTGCAGCAACCTCTTTTTTATATATTATCCCTACCTTTTTCCCGAACTATTTCTTTTGTGATTACAGTCAGCAGGATGCCCAAGTTTTTTCCTTAAGTCTCCTTCATAGGTTTTGACTTAGCGGGCTTTTCTTTTGAGATATATTGACTACCTGTTTTATTGATTATGGGGAACCATCACTTTCTTTTGATTTAGAAGAGCATCTTCGACACCACTTGTCGTGTATGAAGAGAAAGCTTGTGATTGAATACACCGTTGAATTAACTGAGAAATTACCCTGCCCCAGGTTATGATTAAAGGTTTCAATTTGCGTGAAAAAGAAAACTCCTACTTCTTAGGCTCAAAGGGGTTGACTAGGGATTATCTTCCTAATAACTCCATTGTTTAGGATTTGAAACAACGCCTGTACATCGTCAGCAATGTTTGTTCAAAATCATACTGTAGAGATTATGGTATCTTTTTCTTCATCCTCCCTCTAAAGGCTTACAGCTTTCAATCGAGAGTCAAATATCACAAAAAGGAAGTAAAAGCATAGTTTTGGTATAGTGAAAACGAATGGATTAATTCAAGACAAACATATGCAATGAATTAATGGAATAACAAAGTTTGACATGAAATAAGTGTTCGAACAATCAAAAGAAGTTACAATTTGAAAATTCTAATGAACAAAAAGCCTCTCTATCTGAACTTGTACTTCAGATGGTGTGCCTTTGAGGGATGGCAGAAGAATTCAGTTGACCATCTTGTGTGAACTCTAGCACCCCTTTGTCGATCAAGTCCTGAATCTTATTTTTCAATGCCCAACAATTATTCATATCATGTCCAGGACTATTGGAATGGTATGCACACATTTCATCAGGATGATATCTAGGAGCAGAGGTATTGGAATTTCGAGGAGGACCCCTCAACCTAATCAACTCCATCTTCAACATGTGTTGCAATACTTGAGCCAAGGACATGTTGATTTTGGTGAAGTGCCTTTTAGGCGTATCTTGCTTATGCGGACCACCCTGTCGTGGTTGGTGAAGTCGTTGTTGGACTCTTGGCGTAAAACCCATTTTGAAAGGTGTTTTCTCAACCAAATCTTCTTGTTTCAATTGAGGCTGATTAAAGACTTGATCCCCAATTCTAGTTGTTTGCTCCATATGATTGCATCCATCTTGATGAAGCTTGTTGACGAGGGCTCTTATCTTTTCTTATCCCCGAACTAAGTTTTGGGTAAGAGCCATTTGTCCCAACATCTGGATTCTCAATGTGTCCATCTCAGCTTGCAGTTGTTCCAACTGGTCATCCTTATTGTTGTCAGGATTTTTCTTGGTCAAGTTCCCAGTGAGGAGTGCTTTCAATTCTTCTTGCCCCTTGGATATATTCGGGAACATTTCCCTGAATTGAACATCTTAAGTTTGGAGATCTTGGGCAGTCTGCTCGAGAGCCATTTTTACTGAAATAAACAGCAAACAAATGAGAAAACATGCATGGGGGAAACCTGTCATGATATGATGCATGATGTGTGGATGCAATGTTTTCAAGGATCTCACGAGGTAAACACAAGAAAATGTTAGACTCCGACTGCAGCTTTGATTGAAGAACTTCGTATCGTTGAATGTCCTTCTACGAGAATCAAGCTCACCATGTCGAGTGGGTCAGAGCCTCTGACTCAAGTTATCGTGCTTTGGTCTTTTGACAGCATTGGCTAGAGGAAAATAAACCCCCTTGCCCCTTTCTAGACATCTGGTTCATCATAACCTGCATCACAAGCCCTTGAGATCCTTGAAATGGTTAAGGAAATGTTATGGTATGATGTTATGATGTGTATGATATACACCAAGCAAAAGTGTAAGGTGATGAATGCAAGTGAATCTTGCAAGAAGTCTAGGTTATTGGATACTGACTACAAATAAGTCCTGTAAGGAACTCACATAATTAGATAATGAATACAAACAAATCCCTGCAAGGAGTTCAAATTGTTAGATAATGAAAGCAAGCGAGTCACACAAATAGTCTTAGGTTCAGGCTTGCATGGAGTTTATAGTTAAGTACTCTCTTGAAGTTTCAGTTGGCTCAACCTGTCTCAGTAATAGTAACCATGTTCTAAGGAGTCTCACATCACTGACCTTTATTTTAGGCATTGTTTTAGCTCAAGCACCAAAGTATTGCGACCAAAATATCCCAAAAGTCTGATCTCAATGAGTGTAGCATCGAGTATCAACCAATCTTCGGTCAGAACCAAAGCCGGCCATCTCACTACTTTCTAATGGATTATGATGAGTCAATTAAAGGATATAAAGGTTAGTTAGCACTTAATGACACTATAAGGAAGCCTAATGTTATCCTTGACTGACTCAAGGAACATTAATACAAGCCAGAGTATCACGCTAACGTAGCTATCACTTTGTCCATATCAGTCTACGTCGTACAGCTTCCATGATTTATTGCTACTTACCTAAAAAGTTTTCCCAGATACGGGTGTAGGATCTTTAGTAACAACCCAAACAAATCCTCAAAAGTAAAGTATACAAAACACATAATGAAAGCAATTTAAAAATGAACTAAACTCTAAGGTAACCCCACTTTATTGATCCCCAGCAGAGTCGTCAGTTTTGTAATACGGTGGCAGAACCGACTGTTATACTGGATTTTGTGTTTGTGTGTGGAAATGTTGCGGTAAGCAAGAGTCGCCACCGACTTTTATTTTATCCAACAAAGGAAAGGGTGAAAAGAACAGAAAAAGACCTTTCGAGAGTTTTCAGAGTAAGAGGGGTAGATTATGGAAAGGGAAGGTGTTAGAACCCTTTCCATCCGTAGTTTTCTACGGGCTCTTAGATGCTTAGCTCATTTTAAAATACCTTGTGCTTTGTGTGTTTTTTGAAAAGTATTTTGAAATGTCAAAAAGGCAGTTTGCTTTATGATAACTCTTGTATCAGTCCTCAAGAGTGTTGATAAAGCGTTTTGAAAATATTTTTGAAAGTGGTTTTGTGTAAGTGTAAATATTGTTTGAGCAAGCATCTAACAACTATCTACTTTACTCGAAAGGTTGTTCTTTTCCTCTTTTCCTTTAGACATTGCTATCCTGCTATTAGTGAGTAGGTAGCCCTAGTCGTTGGATGTTTGAGGGACATTCAAAGGGACGTTTATACGGTCACAAAGGCAACTGGGCAAGAAACTTTAGTAACTATCCTAGGGTTTTAAGATCATTATTTATCGAGGTAACATCAAGAGGGTCATCGAGGGACTTATGATCTTTAAACCGGAGAGTAACCACTAAAATCTCTCACGATTCAAGAGTTGTGACTATTTTTTTGAAGCCAACCAAAGTGGGGTATCCTAGAGGTGCGCGTGTGCAATTGTGTTCTTTTCAGTTATTTTTGTCTTTGCATAATGTTTGCTAGAGTTTGGTTATTAAACTCTTGTCATACAATCCTATTAGTCATACATCTAGACAGTTAATAGTTTGCAGAAATTAAAAGTGCCGAAATGTAAATCCTAAACTATTACAAGGCTTCGGGGAGGGGAATTAATTACATGTCCGAAAACTTGGGGGAAAATAAAGCAGTAAATGTAAAAGCCTACTTTGAACTATTACAACCAGGAAGCAGGTACAATAAAATTAAAAAAAAGTGCGAAAGAAAATAACGCGCGCGAATTGAAAATAACGTCTAAATCCTAAAAACTTCTAATTTAAAAGAAAACTCTTTTTTTTTTGCTTATTTGGAAAATGTTAAAATTAGACTAGTTAAATGAAAGAAAAGAAAAGTAATTCTAAACAAATCTAATTTTTTGGAATTTTTGTTATGCAAAGAAAGTGACTTAACTTAAATCTATTTAATTTTAAATTTAAAGAAAAATGGTTAAATAATTATTAATTAATTGACAAAAATAATTTTACTAAAAAACTAAAAACCTAATTTTATGATCTTAATTATTTTATATGGTTACTATTTTAAAAAAATAATTAAAAGAAATAGACAAATTAAAATAAAATAAAAAATGCAAACGAGCCTCATGTAAACAGCAAATGCAGGGGGGGTGTGAGATCTTGAATTTGTAAGACCCAAATATTCAGTAAGCCTAAGCCATGTTGGGATCTGGTGAGAAGGCGCCTGGAGGATCCACGGCAAGACTGCATGTTGAAAGCGTTGGATCCGGGTCAACTGAGACCTGTTGGTGTGGATCAGATGGCCTATGATGCGCACACTTGCTCTTGGAACACTGGATCTGCAAGAACAATTTGGAAAAATAAATGTGCAAGAGGCAGGGATCGAACCCCTGCCCTTGCACACAACAAAGCCTTATCATGCACTACCTTTACCAACTGAACTGGATCGTCTATTTGTTGGTCCAAGAGGTACTAACAAAAATATTTCAAAACAAAACCATAGAATTAGAGAAGTGTCGGAGCCCTAGCTCCGATCGTCTTCTTCGGTGTAGCCATCTTCAAAACCTGCAAAAAAAACCATATTAGATAGTCAGGGGGACCCTACCCCCCTAAATTAGACCCCCAGGAATTCAATAGAGGCCTTATTTTTTGCTCTAAATCAATGTTTCATGCGCTATCAACAGAATGAAGCTAATTAGTGTGATAATGGCAGAGCACGATCCATGGTGTATGGGACTTGTTCAATGATCCAAACCTTTACTAATGCATCTCAGAAACATATGATAATCATCATCAAACGCTAGAATGCAACCAAAAATAAAATACAGGATTTCAAACATGAATGTCATTTGGATTCTTGCATGCGTATTTTCTGGCCATTTGGATCACTGTAAGTGATCCAATCTTACCCTGGGAGAGACTGAAGTTGATTGGGATCCTTTGCTCGTGGTGAAAGGAAATGCAAATAAGGGTTTGAAAACCTTATGGTTCTTGAAAAACTTTATAATTTTTTTGGTAATTTGATGAGGCTAGTTGCGCATGTGTTTGAGGCAATTTTTCTTGTCCCTTGCTTATGAGATTATTAGGTTTATATAGACAAAGGGTTTAGGTCAGCAATTGGGCTTCATATCTTTTCACATTATGATAGAGATATTTGATTTGATTTTTTTTGCATGAAAACTTGATATATTTGATCCAATCATGTGCCAATCTATTTTATGCGTTTTTTCCAGCTTGCCATGAGTTGTTTGGGCCTCCAACTTGATGGGAATCGAAAGCTTACATGCCCTTGTAGATCCACTTCACACCAATGGTTTCTTATGTTGGCTCTTTCGATAAGCTCCCAAGTTTTGCTTCTTTCGATGGCTCTGAGATCCAATTCGAATGGCTCAAGGCTTCATCATCATGGCTTCTTCAATTAAGTCACCATCTGCATTGGTTGCTTGATCTGGAAAATTCTCATATCCAATCAGCCTAGTCGAACTCAGTTCTTGTTCCTTTCGATCTTCTTTCCTTCAACTCGACCATTCGAAGTATCACCTCTTCATCTTGCCTTATCGAAGCTTTGTTCTATTCCTTCTCCTTCAAACACAGTGGTGACAGTTGTGACTGTGTCAAAGCTTTATTTTGTTCGTCTCCTTCGAACACAATTGCACAGGTGACTCTTGTGTTTGATGTAGTTTATCTGAGTATTAGTTATCTTTAATGTTTATCTTTCTATCTCATCTCCAGTTAATCTTAAGATAAAACTTAAAACATACTATAAATAAACCTTCATGAAAACTCAAAGAATTAAGTAACCTTAAAATATTTGCCTTCTCTAGTTGTCTGTATTTCTTTTCTTTCAATCAATGAATTATATTTTCTGTGTTAATTATCTTCTTAGTTTAATCTTCTTAGTTTAAATTTTCTCTATCATTATTACCTTTCTATTTTTTTCAATTAATCTGCGTGATTTATATTCTCTCTATCACCTATTACCTTCATCTGATATTTATTTGTCCATGATCACCTTTTTGATTTCTGACAAAGGGGGGGAAAGTAAAATGATTTTGATAATGTTTATTCTCAGAGTATTAAACTCAAATATATAAAATTTTGTTGCTACTAACTGTTTATTTGATGTTTTCTATCCAGGAACTCTACACAAGTTCAGAGTTTATTTTAAGATAGGTTGAAGATGAAGATCCTAATGCTAAGATTGAAAACCTTATGGATGAAATCAACTCTGATTTTATACAGAAGATGTTGTACACTTTGTGAATATATGAAAATTCAAACATATGTACCAAACACAATTCAAAAGTTATAAACTTACTGAAAGTAAGGTAATCTTACTTGATATCGTAGTGTTCAGAAGTTGCTAACTTTCTGAAAGTATGAAATTCAGACTTAAAGCTCATAAGTTATGCTCTCGTGAAAGGAAGACAAGTTAAAATTTTGATGGATGCTCTCATACATATATGCCACTCAGAAGTTGTGCTCTGATACGTGTGCTTCAGCAACGTACACTTTATTCAAAAGTTGTGAACTATATGAATGTCTGATACAGTGGAATATATCAGATCAAACGTTGATGCTTGAGAAGTATAGTGTTTTGGTTGTGATATTAGAATCATGGAACATAAGCGCTGATACATGATGTGTGGCATTATTTAAATAGGCTCAAATTAAGTTTTGATTCTTCATCAAGTGCTGATAGATACCATGTTCTGAGATGAAAACCAGGTGTTCTAGTAAGACTCTAATGAGTTACTGTAGTGAAGTACTACTTCTCTATTCTATGTTTTGAATGCTCAAAATTTATTTTGTGAGTCTTGGGCCCGGGGGGGGGGGGGGACTCTGAACAAGCTTAAATAAAATTTTGGGTTTAACAAATTCAGGGGGGGCTGTGAGCTTAACTCTGAATTTACCGGTTACTGTGACTACCCTGTATAAATTGTTCTATCAAAATACATGGTTTTGTCATCAACAAAAATGGGGAGATTGTAAGAACAATAAGTGTTTCTACATCTGGCCTTGAGATTTTGATGATAACTTTATATGTTATCTTAGAAAAAAATTGTATACACTAATAATTTTGTTGTAGTGTGTAGCTGCTGCTATAATGTTTTGACTCTGATACAAGGAGTGTGACGTCATCAGGTTCTGAACATATACTACTTGAAGAAAAAATGTGGTTACGTGTAACAGTTGAAGTCAAGGTTCTAAATCTATCTTCTGCAAAGTGTCTAAGGAACGTTAGTACAAGAGGTTATGATCGTGACTTTGTGGTTAAGCTTTGGAGGCCTTCTAAAGCTTTACTTATAGGTGTTACAAGTTTTGAAGATTATAAAGACGAAGTTCTGCTGAACAAGTTCTGATGGTTTGAAGAAAATCAAGTTCTTACAACCAAGTACTAAAGACTCTGAAGACAAGGTTCTGTGTGACAAGTTCTGAAGACTCCAAGACTTAGGTTCTAAGACTTAAGAGTGAATCTCCTATAACAAGCTTCAACGTTCAACATTCAAATATATAGAGTCTCTGGTGTTAAGAAGAAATTTCAAATGGTTAATGTGTGATGTTGTACAAAAGGTACATAAAGTGTCTGTGACCTCTACCCCCTAGGGCGACGTAAGGACAATCCTTTATAATGTATTGTCAACCACTCTCATTATGATAGTTGGGAACAAACATTTTGGATTTACAACTATCTTTCTTTACTTAACGAATCTCAGTATACAAGCTTAATAGAAAAATATTATTCAGAGAAAAGGTGGAAAGCTATCATTGAACAATGACAGGATACAGAAATGTTATTATATACTATCTAAACTCTTACACCTTATTCTATATGTTGGGAACTAATCGTTGGTGAAGGAAAAGTCCTTTCTATCCTCACAACATATTTCTCTGTCAAAGGCTATAAATGATGATTGAAGATTCAAAGAAAAGTTGTCGTTGTTGTTTGCCATTGGCCATCAAGCTCCATCGTGTGAAAAGAATGCAGTGGATGCTGAAGATGTTAAAGCTGCAATGCTACATATTCCGAAGACCACTAAAGAAGAGAGAAAAGAAAGAAATAAGATTTAAACAAGATGCCATTCAACTATCATCATATGCATCTTGGATGAAATAGAAGAAGCAAGGAGTTGTTGCTCGTAGCTTGCTCAAAGAAGAAGAAGAATATTACAAGATGTTATTCAACTTTCAATCACATACATCTTGATACATCTCAGAAGAAGCAAGGTGTTTTTTCTCGTAGCTTGCTCAACAAGAAGATGAAGAAGAAGGATACAAGACGCTACTCAACTTCTGATCATATACATCTTCGTAGATAATTATAATGAACACTAGAGTTATTGCTCGTATAGTGTTTTTGTTAGAATCTCTTCATGTAAATTATTTTAACACTTGAGTTGTTGCTCAAAGAAGTGTTAAACAATATGTGCTCAAAACACTTGTGTAATCTAATTATAAGAAGCATTCATGTAAACACAAGATCACCATTAACTGTTGTTGATTGATTCCTTGGGAGACTTGGTGAAAGTCGGATCTCAAGAAGATAATGGCTACGGTCATTATAGGAAATCTTGATATGAGATCTTGCAAGATCGGATTATGTTAGGTCAATGGTAGTCATATCTAAAAGGGGACCAAGTGAAGGTCAAACTCTTGTGAGATCACTGATGGATATCATTGAAAGGAAATCCTAGTAGGAGATCTTGAGGGATCAGATTCTATTGGGTCAATGAACGTTATATTCGGTTAGATCACTGAACATGTCATTTTGTGTTAGTCACCAACGGTTGCCCGTGCACTTGTAATTAGTTTGGTTATATTAGATTAAATCCTTGGATAAGGCGAAAGCATCCTTGAGGGGGTGGACAAAAGTAGCCTAGTTAACGGTGAACCTGGATAAAATACTTGTGTCTTTTTCTCTTTATTGTCTTTATAGCTATTATAATTTGAGTGCTTAGATTTTCTAGAGGGGAATGTTTTCTAAAAACACAATTAAAACCCCCCATTTCTTATGTTTTCTCTACCTTCAGTTCCTACACCTAGATAGAATTTTTGAAAATAATGTTAACATGTCATCAACTACCATTTGATTTAATATCACCATGAAGTGCAATAATGCATAATGTGACGGATTTAACATACACACACATATAACTATTACAGATCCATCAAGTAAGTGTTTGTGCCTCAAGCATTCCGGGTGGTGAGTGAAATGCGTTTTGAGAACCAAAATGTGAAGGATAAAGTGCTAATGAAACCCTATGAACAGATACAGCAATGTTGTGTACATACTGTTGCGTCATAGTTGCTATGTTATCTTGAAGGTGGACATAAAATGCAAAATGGAAGGCTATTGTCATCACATGTTTTGCGTTCCCTGAATGAGTTGAATTGTCACCTCCAGCTTTGTTTCATGTGGTTCTAGCCTCAAGCGCAAAAGCAAGATTAAGGGTACAATTTGGGCTACCAGTGTCCTGCATCATATATAAGATAGAAAAATAAATGGGTTAAATTCACTTTACCCCTGCAATAGTAGCTAGTTTTGATTTACCCCCTTTTAAAAAAAATTCTTTTCGCCCTTTAACAAATATAGGTTCCAAAACAAAAAACCTTTTAGCCCAAAGTTCCATTTGAGATGCAGACGTGGCTTGTAACTGTTTGTTGACTGGGTAATTATATTCCACCTTGGCTTTTTTAATATTTTTTAATATTTTACTTAATTGTATAAAATCTTTACATTGTTTAAAAATATGTGTAAAGATATGCATCAGGTGGGTTTCAAACCCAAAACCCTTTACTTACAAGCCATGCATTCAACCACTGCACTATGTATTTTAGTTTGTATATTTTTCACTTTAAATGCTACTTTAATTCAAACCATTCATACTCAAATCCATTCCCCGCCCATTTATCATCTCACTATGCTCAATACTCTTTCTTCTCTTCAATTCCAACTTCTGCAATTTCAATAGAGAAGTAGAGTAAATAGACGCGGAAATAATATTTGGGGTGGTATTTTGGCAGAAAGGGAAGGAAATGTAAGATTGATTTCTTATACCTACATATAATTTGCACAGAAACCAAACTCGTTAATTTAAATCAGAAGAAAACATTTGTCCTTCCATGTTTCTTAGTGGTGTCATGATTCTAGAGTAGTTTTTAACTCAAGTACTGACATGTGTTATTTCTATGGTTAAAGAAACACTCAACAAGACTTGTTCAATGTGTTTGGATCAATGTATATTTCTGTAACATTCTTGGGAATAAATTAGTGTTCAACAATTCTATCGTACGTGGCAATCGAGTGCTCCGTCCTGTATCGAGAAAAATTTGCAGGAATGTATTCTTCCATGGCTTATTCATTTGCACATGTATGATGCTTCTTAAATCAAATTCAAGTGGTATTTATTTTATAGTAAAATCAATAATGTTATAATAATTTCTTTTTTAAAAGTAGGTGGCTATTAAAATACCATATATATTAGTGCAAGCAATTTTATATGTGGCTATCACCTATCCAATGATAGATTTCCATTGGTCAGTTTAGAAGCTCTTTTGGTACTTCTACACGACATTCTACACATTTCTATATTTTGTGTATCTTGTAATATTGGTAATGTCATTAAGCTTAAATCTAGATTTAACTTCAGTACTATTAACTGGAGTCTACACCATATTCAATCTCTTTTCTGGACTCCTCATGGCAGGACCTGTAAGCCTTTCCTTGATCTCCACAAATTTCTTTTCATAATTTAGTCTTTATAGCATAATATTTAGGACCTGAAGTTGTGGCTTGATTTTGTTTGGATCGATTTAGTACTTGAGAGTGAGAGAAAGGCAACAACAAAGAAGTGGAGTAAACATATGGGTAGAGAAATTGAAATTGCAGAAGTTAGAATTGAAGAGAAGAAGGAGTATTGACTTCTGCAATAAATGCATCTAGTGGAGAATCCAAAGCCCATGGACTTCTCACTTAACGAATCCAAAGCCCATGGACATCTAAGGAGTTTAAACAAAAAAATAACCTAAACCTAAAAGCAACTAGTGGAAAAATAAGGGGAAGCTTTGTTACTCAAGAGTATTTAGGGTTTTGAGAGTTTTTCTATTGTTTTTTGTTTTTGTATGTCACTCATGTATCTTGTTTGATGCATTGAGTTTGACTGATTGTTCATAGTTCATTAAGATTCACTTATGAGCTTTTAAGAAAAGAGCGTAATCTGTGTAATTGGAAGTACATTCTTCTATTTAGGTCATTATTATTATCACTAAGGTGATTATGGGAAGTGGAAGGGGGTTCTCATATCTAGGAGGCTCCTAGGTAGAAATTGCTTGGGTAATGCTTAGGTGATAAGTTGTAAACTAGGGTTGTTTAAGCTTTGAACTAATATTATTATAGTTAATTTCCTTCCTGGCTTGGATGCCCCCATAATAGGTGTTGTTGCAATGAACTGGGTTAACATTTGACTGTTTTATTTATCTTCAGCAATTTACCTTCTGTATGATTTATTGTTTTGTAAATTTCTCTGTCAGTAAGATGATGTCTTAACATTTGTCTTGACATTATGTTTTGGTGTTGTGACATCAGTCTTAACATTTATATAGTGTGCTAGAATTTCAATTGGTATCAGAGCAAGCACGTTGTTCTATTTTTGGGTGAGCTTTAGGGAAGATACTTTCTGGTACTATGAACAAGGAATGGGGATACAATAACATACCACCTCTGTTATATGGTGCAAACTATAATTATTGGAAGGCCCGTATGGTAGCTTTTCTAAAATCCATGGACAACAAATCTTGAAAGGATGTTTTTAAAGGTTAGAATCATCTCGTTGTGAAGGAAAACAGTGAGAATGAGTCCTTGAAACCAGAAGACTACTGGTCTAAAGAGGAATATGAGTTAGCTCTTGGAAATTCCAAAGCTTTGAATTCTCTATTTAATGGAGTGGACAAGAATGTTTTTAGGTTGATAAATATATATATATTTTTGCTAAATAAGCTTGGGAAATCCTCAGAACAACTCATGAAGGCACATCTAAAGTGAAGATGTCCAAACTTCAACTTCTCACTACCAGATTTGAGAACCTAAAGATTAATGATGAGTAAAGCATTTGGTACTTTCATATGGATGTTCTTGAAATAGAAAATGTTAGAACAAAGTTTGAATCTACTACCCTATGTTTAAGTTTTGATGATAACAAAGTGAAAAGATATATTATTTATATGATTCATGTATGAACTATCTGCTGCCTAAATTATTACGTTCTGATTTGCAGATACTCTGATTGATATAAGCAAGATCACACCTAATCAGCATCAGAATTTGGTTCCTGACATCAGCATCAGAAGTTGCCATATCAGAATGTCAGAATCAGAAGATTAATTCATGTATATGCTGAAGTCTGATGAACAGAACTGCGCTCAACACTCTGATAAAGAAACACAACAGTTCATCAGCAGCTAAGCAGAATCAGAATGAGCCAAGCCAGAACTTGCATTAAGTAAGCAACAGTACTGTGCATTGAAAGCAAATTAATACCAACGGCCTCATTCTAGACAAGATCTGCTCAATAAGGAAAGTTTGTTAATAGCATTGAATCAAGGATATTGCTCCAACGTTCAACATCTCAGTGCTATATAAACAAGACTTTGAAGATTTCATTGGCTAATGCTCTCAAAATCTTTACACGCATAAAAGCTGATCAAAATCTTCCTTCTCTCAGTTTTGCTAAACACTACACATTATCATATTCAATCATTGTTTAGCAGTCTAGTTTCTAAGCTTTAAGTTGTGTATACATCACAGTTGTGATACAGTTTTGTAGAAAACATTCACACACTTAGATTTATCTTCTTTGTAAGAAAGTGTTTCCTTGACAAACCGGGTTGTGGTTTGCATCAAGAAGGCTTTAGCAGTTGTTAAAGGAGTCTGTAATATTCAGTTGAATATAGTGGATTAAGACCTCGTTGGAGAGAGGCGAAATCACCTTGACGGGTGGACTGGAGTAGTTTGAGATCAAACGAACCAGGATAAAAATATCTTGTTCATTGCATTGATTTTCAGTTTTACAATTCAACCCCCCCTTCTTGTGTTTTTCACTACTTCAATTGGCATCAGAGCGCCTGGTTCTGAGCTAAAAACACTTAACCGTGTCAGTACAAGATCCAGCGTCAGAAAAACACAATGGCAGGAAATTATTCTCACACCAGCAATGACAACAATGAGGACAGAGACAGATTCAGCGGCAAACCTCCAGTCTTTGATGGAGAAAACTTTGATTACTGGAAAGACAGAATTGAAAGCTTCTTTCTGGCACATGATGCTGATCTGTGGGATATGGTGACAGATGGATACACGCACCCTGTGAATGCAAGCGGTCAGAAGATTGATAGAAAAACAATGTCTGACCAACAAAAGCGTGACTTCAAGAATCACCACAAGGCCAGAACCATCCTCCTCAGCGCCATCTCATATACTGAATATGAAAAGATCTCCAACAGAGACACAGCAAAGAATATTTTTGACTCACTCAGAATGACGCATGAGGGCAATGTTCAGGTCAAAGAAACTAAGGCTCTGGCGCTCATTCAGAAGTATGAGGCGTTCAAAATGGAAGAATCTGAATCCATTGAAACAATGTTCTCAAGATTCTAGATTCTGGTAGCTGGCCTCAAGGTTCTGGACAAAGGATACTCTACTGCTGACCATGTTAAGAAAATCATCAGAAGTTTACCCAAGCAGTGGAGACCAATGGTTACAGCTCTGAAGCTAGCTAAAGATCTCAACAAAATCACTCTGGAGGAACTTATCAGCTCCCTCAGAAGTCATGAGATAGAGCTAGAAGCTGACGAGCCTCAGAAGCAAGGTAAGCCTTTAGCATTAAAATCTAACAAAAAATTTGAGTCTAAAGTTTTGCAGGCAGTTGAAGAAACATCTGATGGATCCTCATCAGAAGAAGACGAACTCTCCCTCCTTTCCAGAAGAGTAAATCAACTGTGGAAGCAAAGACAAAGGAAGTTCAGGAATCCTAGAAGATCTGATCAGAACGAGTCTTCTTCCAGATACAGAAGGACAGATTCTTCCTCTGGATACAGAAGATCTGAAGGCTCCTCTAGCAGCAAAAAGCCAAACACCAAGGACATCATCTGCTATGAGTGCAATGAGCAAGGACACTACAAGAGTGACTGCCCAAAGCTTCAGAGGGAAAAGCCCAAAAAGAAGTTTGGAAGAGAGAAGAAGAAAAGTCTCATGGCTACATGGGATGACTCTGACTCGTCTGAAGCTGACTCAGAATCAGATGATGAGAGGGCAAACATAGCTCTCATGGCTAACATCTCAGAAGATAGTGAAGTTTCTGAATCAGACTCAGAATCAGATACTGAAGAGGTATTTCCTAACTTTGTTGTTAACTTTACCAAGGCTGAACTTGCTGAAAGCCTTAATGAGATTCTGGAACGGTATCAGCAAATTAGAGTTAAATTCAGAGACCTGAAAAGGAATCTTGAATCTGACTCTAACAAGACTGAGAGTCTCAAATTGGAGAATTCTGAGCTGAGAAATAAGATTTCAAAATTAGAAAACACTTTACAAAACTCTCAGAAGGAACCAATTTCTGAAACTCCCAGCAACGCTGATGAGATCATCAAGGAGTATGATCACAGTTTCCAGAAGTTCCTCGCTAAAAGCATAGATAGAAGCAAAATGGCTTCAATGATCTATGGAGTTAGCAGAAACGGCAGGAAAGGAATAGGATACCAAGGTAAGGTTCCTACACCAAAGAATGTCATGGACTTAACCATTAAACACACTCCTCTGAATTCACATTTTGTGTATGGTCACACACATGATATTAAATACACTAGCAGTAAGCACTCTGTGAAACCAAAATTCAACCAGAGTTTTGGCAAAACTAACAAATCAGGACCCAAGAAAATCTGGGTACCTAAGATAAAATAATACATGTTGCAGATATCTTTAGCAGCAAGTCAGAAACACCAGTCATGGTACCTGGACTCTGGCTGCTCGCGACACATGACGGGAAGAAGGCATATGTTCCAAAGCCTGGAACTTAAGCCTGGAGGCCACGTTGGCTTTGGAGGCAATCAGAGGGGAAAGATAATTGGCTCTGGAACTGTAGGTAATGGAAATCTTCCCTCTATTAATAATGTTCTGCTAGTAGATGGATTGATGCATAATCTGTTATCCATAAGTCAATTAAGTGATAACGGTTATGATATAATCTTTAATCAAAAATCATGTAAAGCTGTTAGTCAGAAAGATGGGACTATCCTGTTTAATGGTAAGAGGAAAAACAACATTTACAAAATCAAACTTTCTGAACTAAAGAGTCAGAATGTAAAATGTCTTCTGTCTGTTAACAACGAGCAGTGGATCTGGCACAGAAGATTGGGGCATGTTAGTATGAGAAGAATATCTCAGATTAACAAACTCAATCTGGTCAGAGGACTTCCTAATTTGAAGTTCAATTCAGATGCTCTGTGTGAAGCATGTCAGAAAGGCAAGTTTGCAAAACCTTCTTTTAAATTCAAAAATGTTGTTTCTACCTCCAAGCCATTAGAACTTCTGCACATTGACTTATTTGGACCAGTTAAAACTGCTTCAATCAGTGGTAAGAAGTATGGGTTAGTAATCGTAGATGACTATAGCAGATGGACATGGGTAAAGTTCTTAAGACACAAGGACGAGTCACACTGTGTTTGTTACCTTCTGTAACCAAGTTCAGAATGAAAATGATCTTAGAATCGTTAAAGTCAGAAGTGATCATGGTGGAGAATTTGAAAACAAAGATTTTGAGTCATTCTTTAATGACAGAGGCATTCTGCATGATTTCTCTTGTCCTAGAACTCCCCAACAAAATGGAGTTGTAGAACGAAAGAACATAACATTGCAAGAAATGGCCAGAACCATGATCAATGAGACAAACGTTACTAAGACCTTCTGGGCAGAGGCAATAAACACAGCGTGCTACATTCAGAATAGAATCTCAATAAGACCTATTCTGGAAAAGACTCCATATGAATTGTGGAAGAACAGAAAGCCCAACATTTCATATTTTCATCCATTTGGATGTACTTGCTTTATATTAAATACAAAGAATTATTTGAACAAGTTTGACTCTAAAGCACAGAAGTGTATTATGTTAGGATACTCTGAACGCTCAAAAGGGTACAGAGTATACAATACAGAAACACAGATTGTGGAAGAATCAATCAGTGTTCGCTTTGATGATAAGCTTGACTCTGAAAAGTCAAAGCAGAATGAAGTTTTTGCAGGTATGGAAATTGAATTTACAGGTTCTGAAGACAAGTCATCAGAAGCTCTCAACACAGACACTCCTTCAACGTCTGAAAGGAGCACTGCTAGCAATCCTACAACAGCTGCTGATCAACCTCAGAAGAGATTACCCAGAAGCAGCTTGGATCACCCAGAAGAGACTATCTTAGGAAGAAAGGAAGATCCAATCAGAACAAGAGAAAGCTTCAGAAACTCTGAAGAAACTCTTATGGGACTTGTGTCTCTGATTGAACCTTCTTCTATTGATGAAGCACTTCTGGATAATGACTGGATTCTGGCAATGCAAGAAGAGCTGAATCAATTCACCAGAAACAACGTATGGGATCTCGTTCCCAGACCAAAAGGATTCAATGTCATTGGAACAAGATGGGTGTTCAGAAACAAGCTAAATGAACAAGGTGAAGTCATCAGAAACAAGGCACGACTGGTTGCACAAGGTTATAGTCAGCAAGAGGGGATAGACTATACAGAAACCTTTGCCCCAGTCGCCAGGTTAGAATCTATCAGACTTTTAATTTCATTTACTGTTAATAGAGGCATCACTCTGTATCAGATGGATGTCAAAAGTGCATTCTTAAATGGTTATATAGAAGAAGAAGTCTATGTACACCAACCCCCTAGTTTTGAAAATACAAAACATCCAGAACATGTTTTCAAACTAAAGAAGTCACTATATGGTCTGAAACAAGCTCCCAGAGCTTGGTATGAAAGGCTAAGTAACTTTCTATTAGAAAATGAATTCACCAGAGGGAAAGTGGACACTACTCTATTCTGTAAATCAGTTAAGAATGACATCTTAGTTTGTCAAATTTATGTTGATGATATTATTTTTGGTTATACTAATCCTTCTCTTGGAAGAAAATTTGCTAAGTGTATGCAGGCAGAATTTGAGATGAGCCTCATGGGGGAACTGAAATTCTTTCTAGGAATTCAGATCAATCAAACTCCAGAGGGAACTTACATTCATCAGAGCAAATACATCAGAGATCTTCTGAAGAAATTTGACCTCTCAGAATGTAAGCCATCAAAGATTCCAATGCATCCCACGTGCATTCTGGAAAGAGAAGAGGTAAGCAAAAGTGTAGAACAGAAAGTCTACAGAGGTATGATTGGTTCTCTCCTCTATCTGACTGCTTCAAGACCTGACATATTATTCAGTGTTTGCATCTGTGCTAGATTCCAATCAGATCCTAGAGAATCTCACTTAACAGCTGTTAAGCGAATTTTCAAGTATCTGAAAGGTACTACTAATCTGGGTTTGTTTTATAGAAAATCTAGTGATTACAGCTTAGTAGGCTACTGCGATGATGATTTTGCTGGAGACAGAGTGGAACGTAAAAGCACTTCTGGAAGCTGCCAGTTTCTGGGAGAAAATCTGATCTCTTGGTCCAGCAAAAGGCAATCAACAATTGCGCTATCAACAGCAGAAGCTGAGTACATAGCAGCAGCAGGATGTAGCACACAAATGCTCTGGATGAAAAGTCAGCTTGAAGACTTCCAGATTTTTGAGAGTAACATTCCTATACTTTGTGATAATACTTCTGCTATTTGCTTAAGTAAGAATCCCATTTTACATTCTAGAGCTAAGCATATAGAAATAAAACATCACTTCATTAGGGACTATATTCAGAAAGGAATTTTGAACTTAAAATTTATAGATACAGACCATCAATGGGCTGATATCTTTACTAAACCCCTTTCAGAAGATAGGTTTAATTTCATTCTGAAACATCTCAGCATGAAAGTCTGCCCAGAGTGAAAATGTTTTAATTCCATATATTTACCTTCAGAATGTAATTGTTTTACTGTGAACTTCTGATCAATCTTCTTTCAGAAAGATAGAACATGCAGATTGTATCAGATGCAAGTCTAAAGATCTGAGAGTCTAAGCTCAAAGACAGACGTGCTGATCACTACATCAAACAAGTGTCATCCAATCATCAGCAAATCTCTGAAGCAGAACGCGTGCACGCTTCTGAGAAGGCAAAGCGCTGATTGGGTGCATTGAGACACATGTCTGGTAACCGTTTTTAAGTATCTTTCTCAAATCCCCCAAAATCAGCAAGCATTTAATAAAAGTAATCATGCTTTTAAAACGCAATCATGATTTTTCTCTTTCTTAAAAACGTTTATTTTTTCAAAATATTCTGAAACTCTATTTAAACACATTAACCTCTCATTCTAATTCTTTACAGTTTCTCACAAATTCTCAAGCATTCTCTGCATTTTTCTGTGTTCATCTCTTGCAAAACCCTTTTTCCCAGTTTCTTCTCAAAATCTTTTAGTGTGAACATGGCAACCTCCAGCAGTGCTTCTGCAGGTCCTCAGAAGAAAGCATCATCTGAACAGTATCAAGTGCCATTCAGAACAATCCTCACTCCTGTGAAGAATCTTGAAGTATTATCTGAATTGATCATTGATTTTGGAAGCTTGAAGGAGAACGGTTTTGACCTAACAGAAGAAGTTAGGGCACAGAAATGGGAAAGGTATTTTGACAGGTTGGTTGGACCAACATTCCCTATGCTAGTCAAGGAGTTCTGGATTCATGCAAAGGCTTCAACTCATCTAGTCACCTCCTTCGTTATGGGGAAGAAGATTGTGATCACTGAGGATCACATAGCAAGGTTAATCGGTTACAGTGGCGGTGGCGTCCGCTGTATTGATATGGCTGAGAGATGTGCTGACATGGGCGTGATAACTCAAAGGATTTTCACCCATGGGGTGCCCAGCAGCAAGATCAAAGATCTGAAGGATCATCACAGAGTTTGGGCTAAGATAATTCTGGGGTGCTTCAACCATAGGAAGCCAACTAGTTCACCTGATTACATAAATGTGGATCAGCAGTTTCTGATCTACTTTATTAATCAGAAGGTAAAAATCAACTTGGCTCATCTTCTGTTCAACCACCTCAGAACAAGTGTGAAGGAAACTAGGGAAGAAGAAAGAACCAAGAGGGATTGGATACCCTTTGGAAGGTTGATATCAGATATTCTGACAGAGAATAGGCTGATAGAGCATCTGATAGAAGCTCAAGAGTTAAGCACCATTGAACCTACAGTTGGGAAGCCTCTGAACACGAAGAACTTGAAGAAAATGAAGTTGATAGAGAATATCAAAAAGGAACCCAGAGTTACTCCTATTGCTGATATCACCAGCAGAAGAGTTCCACTGAGTGACTTTCCTTTATTTTCTGAGATAGAATCTAAACCAGAGGTGGTTCTCAGATACCTAGATGCATGCAAGGTAGATGGTACAGATCCAAATCTGATTATCAAAGCTCTGCATCAACCTCAACAAGAAGTGACTCTGAAGAAGACGAAGAAGAGGAAGGCACCTTCAGAAGGATCATCCCAGCAGACACCCAAGAAAAGAGGTAATTTATCTGCTGCTTCTGTTTTAAATTCTTCTACTATTCCAGCATCTATTCCTCCTCCAACCTCTCATAGAATCTCAATCCCCATCCCAACAATAGATTAAACTGAACCAGAAGATGACCCTTCTGAGGCATTAAAACTCAGAAGACCCAGAACCAAGCATCCCAAACCAACAATCTCAACAACATCAGCAATTGACAAAGTGCTGTCTGACATTGATCAACACACTTCTGATCACTCCGCCAATCCAAACTCTGAACCACAAATTGTCCCTCCTCCACAACCAGAACAACAACAATCTGCTGAAGAACCAGAACAACAACAACCTCTCTCATCAATTCCAGAAGAACCCCTTATCCCTGAACAACCAGAAATTCCAACAACTTCTCCTCAACCAGCAATTTTGTCTCCCTCTCCTCAACCAGAAATTCATCCACCATCACCTCAACCTGAGTTTCATCACTCTGAAACTCCTTCTCCTCAACCATCTGAACCTCATTCACCACAACCATCACCTCTGGCAATCCAGCTTCCAGGTGGAACAACAATCACCTTGGCACAGTTGCCATCCTCACCAGAATCTACACCACCAAATACTCCCAAAACACCAACCAGTCCAATCATAATTTCTGATTCTCCCACTCCATCTCCAAAACAAACAGCTGCCGAGCAAACCACCGAAAACCCCAGCAGGACCTTCATAGACTTAACCAGTCTTGACCGTCTTGCTGATATGAAACATAAAATAGCCATCCCTAAACCAAAACAACCAGATGTTGGCTCTGGTATTATGAACTTTGAAACAGGTGTGCAGCAATGGATTGCTTCTTTGAAGCAAGTCTGTCCTGGAATGATTGACCCAGCTGCCTCTGACCAGCTCTGGTCACAGTTCAGACTTTGGGTACGTGCTGAAGCCCTCAAGTTGCAGGATATCAACTATGAGCAGGCACAATAGAACTTTAGCAAGCTGCTGAAGGAAGTTGAAAGTCAGCTGCCTCAGGAAGCTGTGCTCCCTCTGGATAGTGAACCTTGGTCTGAGAAACAGCTAGCTTAAAAGGTGCAACTAGAAGAAGACAAGACCATTCAAGCTGAAGCAAGTCAAGCAGAAGATGTTGCAGAAAGCTCTCAGAAGCTTCCTGCTTCTGATGTTTCTCAAGCTGCCTTGGACAGGCAGACTCTGGAAGAACTGAAGCTGAATGACATGCGTCTGCAACAGAGGATGGATGAAAACGACCAGAAGATGAAAGAAAGAATAGATGTGCAGGATAGCAAGATTGACACTGTTGTCAGCATGGTGCACAAGCAGAATGAGACTGCTGATCAGATCAAAGCCATGCTGGAGAACCTGTTCACACGCTTTCCTCCCCAACCTTAGTTTTTTCATTCATGTCTTTTTCATGTTTTCTTTGATTTTCTGATGTACTATTTGAATATGTTTTGTTTGATTCTGAACCCTTTTAATATGACAAGTTTTTCTGATCTTAATTGTTTTAGCACTCACCTACACTTTTTGATTGCTGACAAAAAGGGGGAGAACAAGAATGATATTTTAAACAATAACGGTTTACTAAGACAGAAATTCTCAAACATTCTAACTCTATTATACTTGAAAATGTTTTTTTGTTTTGCTTAAAGTCTACAGGTACAAGGAAGCTCCTGGACACTCTGAAGACTAAACGCTATGAAGCTCTGATCCGCTCTGATACTCTGATCCAAAGCAAAGCTCTGACAAGAAAAGCTCTAATACGCTGATCTGAAGCTCTGCTCTGATGTGCTGATCTAAAGTTTCTGATAGTCAAAGACTCTGATACTCTGATGTTCAAAGAAAGGCAAAAAGATCTGATCCTGAAGAACACTTGTAATCAAAAAGGGAAGTAACAAACTCAGGGGGAGTATCTCTCAACTCTGATATCTCTTTATCCCTTATCTTTGATAAACTCTTACTCTGATGCATCTCTCTGATACCTTTTCACATTATTTTCAATTAAAAATATCTAGTTTTTGTCATCATCAAAAAGAGGGAGATTGTTAGAACAAAGTTTGAATCTACTACCCTATGTTTAAGTTTTGATGATAACAAAGTGAAAAGATATATTATTTATATGATTCATGTATGAACTATCTGCTGCCTAAATTATTACGTTCTGATTTGCAGATACTCTGATTGATATAAGCAAGATCACACCTAATCAGCATCAGAATTTGGTTCCTGACATCAGCATCAGAAGTTGCCATATCAGAATGTCAGAATCAGAAGATTAATTCATGTATATGCTGAAGTCTGATGAACAGAACTGCGCTCAACACTCTGATAAAGAAACACAACAGTTCATCAGCAGCTAAGCAGAATCAAAATGAGCCAAGCCAGAACTTGCATTAAGTAAGCAACGGTACTGTGCATTGAAAGCAAATTAATACCAACGGCCTCATTCTAGACAAGATCTGCTCAATAAGGAAAGTTTGTTAATAGCATTGAATCAAGGATATTGCTCCAACGTTCAACATCTCAGTGCTATATAAACAAGACTTTGAAGATTTCATTGGCTAATGCTCTCAAAATCTTTACACGCATAAAAGCTGATCAAAATCTTCCTTCTCTCAGTTTTGCTAAACACTACACATTATCATATTCAATCATTGTTTAGCAATCTAGTTTCTAAGCTTTAAGTTGTGTATACATCACAGTTGTGATACAGTTTTGTAGAAAACATTCACACACTTAGATTTATCTTCTTTGTAAGAAAGTGTTTCCTTGACAAACCGGGTTGTGGTTTGCATCAAGAAGGCTTTAGCAGTTGTTAAAGCAGTCTGTAATATTCAGTTGAATATAGTGGATTAAGACCTCGTTGGAGAGAGGCGAAATCACCTTGACGGGTGGACTGGAGTAGTTTGAGATCAAACGAACCAGGATAAAAATATCTTGTTCATTGCATTGATTTTCAGTTTTACAATTCAACCCCCCCTTCTTGTGTTTTTCACTACTTCAGAAAATGCATCTAGTGCCTTGGGGAGAAGATGTTAGAAGAAAAATTGGTTAGACAAATTCTCATGTCTCTACCTAAGAGACTTAACATGAAAGTAATAACTATTGAAGAAACTCAAGACATCAACATTATGAGACTTGATGAACTTGTTGGGTCACTTCAAACATTTGAACTGACTATAAGTGACAAATCTGAGAAGAAACACAAGAGCATAGATTTTATATCCAATGCCGAAGATAAAGATGAAGAAGTGAAAAACACAAGAAGGGGGGTTGAATTATAAAACTTAAAATCAAATGCAGACAACACGTTGTTTTTATCCTGGTTCGTTTGATATCAAACTACTCCAGTCCACCCGTCAAGGTGATTTCGCCTCTCTCCAACGAGGTCTTAATCCACTATATTCAACTGAATATTACAACCTGCTTTAACAATTGTTAAAGCCTTCTTGAGTCAAAACCACAAACCGGTTTCTCAAGGAAATACTTCTTTATAGATAAATGAAATCTAAGTGTGTTGAATGTTTTCTACAAAACTGTTTATCACTACTGTGATACTACACAATTTAAGCTTATGAGAACTAGAATGCTAAAACAATAGAATAGGTAAATTGAAAGCTTTAGAAAACTGAGAACGAGGATGAATATGAATAGCTTTAGGCGTGTAGAGAGTTGTAGAGCATTAGTCGTTTCATACTTCACTGACTTGTTTATATAGCATGTGGAAAAGATACGTTGTAGCCAATTATGCCATTTCAATGCCAATTACATTCTTTCCATATTGAGCAGATCTTGTCTGGAATGATGTCGTTGATAATAAAGTATCTTGAATGCACAGTACCGTTGCCACTTGAGCGTGTTCTGGATTTGGCTTATTCTGACGCTGCTAGGTGCTGATGAATTGTTTGTTGTTTTGATCAGAGTTTGGATTGTTACGCGCAAATCTGTTCATCAAGCTTCAGCGTAAGCACATGCTTTGATCTTCTGATTCTGGCATCTGATAAAACATCCTCTGATGGTGATGTTGATAATTCATCTTCTGATGCTGATGATGATATTCTTATGCTGATACTCATCAGAGTTTCTGTAAAACCAAACATAATTTTTAGGTAGCATATATGTCTTACATGAATCATACAATTTATATAATCTTGCATTTTGTTATCATCAAAACTTTAACTTAGGGTAGTAGATTCAAACTTTGTTCTAACAATCTCCCCCTTTTTTATGATGACAAAAACTAGATTTTATCAATTGAAAATTAACGAGAAAAGTAGCAGAGATAACCAAATAATAAATTGTATCAGAATTAAGTAGTATCAAGGATAAGGAGGAATAGAAGGTATCAGAGCTTAAGGGGATAAGAAAACAACTATCAGATTTATGATCAGAAAAACTCCCCCTGAGTTTATTACTTCCCTTTTTAATTCCTTGAATCCTTTAGCATCAGATATTTCTTTTACTCGAGCAGAGCTTCAGTGTATCAGAGATAATTAACTTCTTGTACCTGTAAGCTTATGCAAAACAAGAAAACATCCAAGTATATCAGAGTGTTAGAATGTTTGAGACTTTTGTCTCAATAATCCCGTTATTGAAAAATATCATTCTTTTTCTCCCCCTTTTTGTCAGCAATCGAAAAGTGCAAGTAATATAAGCTAAAACGATCAGAGCAGAAAAACTGTTATATTTAATTCAAAGCTTAGAAGATAGTACATAAAACATGGAGAGAAAACAATGAAAACATCAAGAATGAAAATCTAAGATTGGGGTGGAAAGCGTGTGAACAGAGCTTCTAGCATGTTCTTAATCTGATCAGCAGTTTCCTTCTGCTGATGCACCATGCTGACTACTGTATCAATCTTGCCATCTTGCACATCCATCCTTTCCTTCATTTTTTGATCATTTTCATCCATTCTTTGCTGCAGACGAATATCATTCTGCTTCAGCTCTTCAAGAGTCTGCCTGTCCAAAGCAGCTTGAGAGACGTCAGAAACAGGATGCTTCTGAGAGCTTTCTGCAACATCATCTTCTTGACTAACATCTTCAGCTTGAATTTTCTGATCTTCTGCTGGTTGAACCTTTGAGGCTGGACGCTTTTCAGACCATGGCTCACTATCCAGAAAGAGCACTTCCTCCTTCAGCAGCTGACTCATGACTAGACCTTCAACTTCTTTCAGCAGTTTGCTGAAGTTATGTTGAGCCTATTCATAGTTTATGTCTTGCAGCTTGAGGGCTTCAGCGCGTATCCACATTCTAAATTGTGTCCAGAGTTGGTCTGAAGCAGCAGGATCAATCATTTCAGGACACGCCTGCTTTAGAGAAGCAATCCAATTCTGCATGCCTGTTTCAAAATTCAAAATACCAGAACCAACATCTGGTTGTTTGGGTTTTGGAATGGCGGTTTTATTGATAATGGCAGCAAAATGGTCACTGTGAGATCGATGAAGGTTTTGCTGTGGTCTTCTGTATTTTGTTTGGGAGATGGAGTGGGAGAATCAGAAATGATGATTGAACTGTTTAGAGTATTAGGAGGGGTAGTTTCTGGTGAGGATGGCAGTTGGGGAATGTTTACAGTTGTACCACATGGCAGTTGGATTGCCAAGGGTTGTGGTTCAGAGGATTGAGGTGATTGAGGTTCAGGGGTTTGAGCCTCAGAGTGGTGAGACTCAGAGTGTTGAGACTCAGGTTATGGAGATGATGGTTGAGGTGAAAGTGGATGAAGTTCTGGTTATGGAGAGGGAGGTGGAGTTTCTGGTTGTGGAGAGGGAGGTGGAGTTTTTGGTATGGGTGAAAGTGTATGTTCTGGTTGAGGTGAGTGGGCTATTTCTGGTTGAGTGTTTGGATTTTCTGAGAGGGGAGCGGAAGAACGTTGATCAATTTCAGAAAGAATTTTGTCAAGTTCTGATTCTGTTGATGTTGTGGGTTTTGGATTTTTGGTGCGAGATCTCCTGAGAGTTAGTGACTCAGAAGGGTCAAACTCTGGTTCGGTGTCATCAATTGTTGGTATGGGAATTGGGAGTTCATATGAAGTTGGGGTTGGGATCAATGTTGGAACAGCAGATGAATTTAAAACATTAACAGCAGATAGATTACCTCTCTTCTTTGGTGTCTGCTGGGATGGTCCTTCTGAAGCAGCCTTTCTCTTCTTATTCTTTTTCAAAGTAACCTCTGGAGTTTGCTGGTGCAGATCTTTGATGTTCAGATCAGGATCTGTGCCATCAGCCTTACACGCATCCAAGTATCTGAGAATGATGACTAGTTTAGAGTCAATCTCAGAGAATATGGGAAAGTCGCTCAGAGGGACTCTTCTGCTGGTGATGTCAGCAAGAGGAGTGACGCTGGGCTCCTTTCTGATATTCTCTATCAGTTTCATCTTTTTCAGATTCTTGGCGTTCAGCTGCTTGCCAACCGCTGGTTCCAGAGAACTTATTTCCTATGCTTCTGTAAGGCGTTCTATCAGCCTATTCTCAGTCAGAATATCTGATATTAATCTTCCGAAGGGTATCCAATCCCTTTTAGTCCTCTCTTCTTCTCTCGTCTCCTTGACGCTGATCTTCAGATGATTAAACAGAAGATGAGCAAGGTTGATCTTGGTCTTCTTAGCAATAAAATACAGCAGAAATTGCTGATCTATGTTGATGTAGTCAGGAGAGCTTGTGGGCTTCCTGTGGTTGAAGCAACCCAAGATGATCTTTGCCCAGATTCTGTGCTGATCCTTCAAGTCTCTTATTTTGCTGCTGGGAACCCCATGAGTGAAAATCTGTCTAGCCACTATGCCAATGTTTCCAGATCTTTCTGCCATGTCAATACAGCGGATGCCACCACTGTTGTATCCAATCAGTCTAGCAATGTGATCCTCAGTGATCACTATCTTCTTCCCCATGATGTATGAGGTAACCTGATGGGTTGAAGCAGAAGCATGAATCCAGAACTCTTTTACCAGAATGGGGAATGTTGGACCCACCAACCTATCAAAATACCTCTCCCATCCTTGTGCCCGAATTTCTTCAGTCAAATCGAAGCCATTTTCTTTCAGACTGGCGAAATCAACGATCAGTTCAGACAAAACCTCCAAGTTCTTCACCGGAGTAAGTAGAGTTCTGAAGGGAATCTGGTATTGCTCAGATGAAGCCTCTTGCTGGGAACCTGCAGAAACATTACTAGAAGTTGCCATGTTCACACTTAGGGTTTCTTTGAGAAAAGCTTGAGAAAGGGTTTTCTTTGGAAAAAGATGAACACACAAGTAAGAATGCAGAAAATATTTGGATGATTGTAAGAAACGGTAAAAATTTAATGAATGATGTTAAGGCGTTTAAATAGATTTCAAAAGATGTTTTGAAAACGTAAACGATTTTAAGAGAGAGAATTAATTCATGATTACAGTTTAACTCATGATTACACGCATTTAATGCTTGCTGATTTTGGGGCATTTGAGAAAGATATTTGGAACGGTTACCAGACATGTGTCTCAATGCATCCAATCAGCGTTTTGCCTTCTCAGAAGCGTGCACGCGTGTTCTGCTTCAGAGATTAGCTGATGACTGGATGACACTTATTTGATTTGGTGAACAACACATCTATCCTTGAAGTGAGACGCTCAGATCTTCATGGATAGACTCTGATACAATCTGCATGTCTAACTTTCTGAAAGAAGATTGATCAGAAGTTCACAGTAACATAAAACACATTCTGAAGGTTAATATATAGAATTAAAACATTTTCACTCTGGGCAGAGCTTCATGCTGAGATGTTTCAGAATGAAGTTGAACCTATCTTCAGAAAGTGGTTTAGTGAAGATATCAGCCCATTGATGGTCTGTATCAATAAATTTTAAGTTCAAAATTCCTTTCTGAATGTAGTCCCTAATGAAATGGTGTTTTATTTCTATATGCTTAGCCCTAGAATGCAAAATAGGATTTTTACTTAAGCAAATGGCAGAAGTATTGTCACAGAGTATATGGATGTTACTCTCAAAGATCTGGAAGTCTTCAAGCTTACTTTTCATCCAGAGCATTTGTGTGCTGCATCCAGCTGCTGCTATGTACTCAGCTTCTGCTGTTGATAGCGCAGTTGTGGATTGCCTTTTGCTGGACCAAGAGATTAGATTTTCTCCCAGAAACTGGAAGCTTCCAGAAGTACCTTTACGCTCTACTCTGTCTCCAGCAAAGTCAGCATCGCAGTAACCTACTAAGCTGTAATCACTAGATTTCTTATAAAATAAACCCAGATTAGTAGTACCTTTCAGATACTTGAAAATTCGCTTAACAGCCGTTAAGTGAGATTCTCTAGGATCTGATTGGAATCTTGCACAAATACATATGCTGAATAGAATATCAGGCCTTGAAGCCGTCAGATAAAGAAGAGAACCAATCATACCTCTGTAGACCTTCTGTTCTACCTTTTTGCTTACCTCTTCTCTTTCCAGAATGCACGTGGGATGCATTGGAATTTTTGATGACTTACATTCTGAGAGGTCAAATTTCTTCAGAAGTTCTCTGACATATTTGCTCTGATGAATGTAAGTTCCCTCTGGATTTTGATTGATCTGAATTCCCAGAAAGAATTTCAGTTCTCCCATGAGGCTCATCTCAAATTCTGCCTGCATACACTTAGCAAATTTTCTTCCAAGAGAAGGATTAGTAGATCCAAAAATAATATCGTCAACATAAATTTGACAGACTAAGATGTCATTCTTAACTGACTTACAGAATAAGGTAGTGTCCACCTTCCCTCTGGTGAATTCCTTTTCTAACAGAAAGTTACTTAGTCTTTCATACCAAGCTCTGGGAGCTTGTTTCAGACCATATATTGACTTCTTTAGTTTGAAAACATATTCTGGATTTTTTGTACTTTCAAAACCAGGGGGTTGGTGCACATAAACCTCTTCTTCTATATATCCATTTAAGAATGCACTCTTGACATCCATCTGATACAGAGTGATTCCTTTATTAACAGCAAACGAAATTAAAAGTCTGATAGATTCTAACCTGGCGACTGGGGCAAAGGTTTTTGTATAGTCTATCCCCTCTTGCTGACTATAACCTTGTGCTACCAGTCGTGCTTTGTTTCTGATAACTTCACCTTGTTCGTTCAGTTTGTTTCTGAACACCCATTTTGTTCCAATGATGTTGAATCCTTTTGGTCTGGGAACAAGATCCCATACGTCATTTCTGGTGAATTGATTCAACTCTTCTTGCATTGCTAGAATCCAGTCGTTGTCCAGAAGTGCTTCATCAATAGAAGAAGGTTCAATCAGAGACACAAGTCCCATGAGGGATTCTTCAGAGTTTCTGAAGCTGGCTCTTGTTCTGATTGGATCTTCCTTTCTTCCTAAGATAGTTTCTTCTGGGTGATCCAAGCTGCTTCTGGGTAGTCTTTTCTGAGGTTGTTCAGCAGTTGTTGCTGGATTGTTTGCAGTGCTCCTTTCAGATGTTAAAGGAGTGTCTTTGTTGAGAGCTTCTGATGACTTGTCTTCAGAACCTGTAAATTCAACTTCCATACCTGCAAAAACTTCATTCTGCTTTGACTTTTCAGAGTCAAGCTTATCATCAAAACGAACACTGATTGATTCTTCCACAATATGTGTTTCTGTATTGTATACTCTGTACCCTCTTGAGCGTTCAGAGTATCCTAACATAATACACTTCTGTGCTTTAGAGTCAAACTTGTTCAAATAATTTTTTGTATTTAATATAAAACAAATATATCCAAATGGATGAAAATATGAAATGTTGGGCTTTCTGTTCTTCCACAATTCATATGGAGTCTTTTCCAGAATAGGTCTTATGGAGATTCTATTCTGAATGTAGCACGCTGTGTTTATTGCCTCTGCCCAGAAGATCTTAGCAACGTTTGTCTCATTGATCATGGTTCTGGCCATTTCTTGCAATGTTCTGTTCTTTCATTCTACAACTCCATTTTGCTGGGGAGTTCTAGGACAAGAGAAATCATGCAGAATGCCTTTGTCATTAAAGAATGACTCAAAATCTTTGTTTTCAAACTCTCCACCATGATCACTTCTGACTTTAACGATTCTAAGATCCTTTTCATTCTGAACTTGGTTACAGAAGGTGACAAACACAGAGTGTGACTCGTCCTTGTGTCTTAAGAACTTTACCCATGTCCATCTGCTATAGTCATCTACGATTACTAACCCATACTTCTTGCCACTGACTGAAGCAGTTTTAACTGGTCCAAATAAGTCAATATGCAGAAGTTCTAATGGCTTAGAGGTAGAAACAACATTTTTAGATTTGAAAGATGGTTTTGCAAACTTGCCTTTCTGACATGCTTCACACAGAGCATCTGAATTGAACTTCAGATTAGGAAGTCCTCTGACCAGATTGAGTTTGTTAATCTGAGATATTATTCTCATACTAACATGCCCCAATCTTCTGTGCCAGATCCATTTCTCGTTGTTAACAGACAGAAGACACTTTACATTCTAACTTTTCAGTTCAAAAAGTTTGATTTTATAAATGTTGTTTTTCCTCTTTCCATTAAATAGGATAGTCCCATCTTTCTGACTAACAGCTTTACATGATTTTTGATTAAAGATTATATCATAACCGTTATCACTTAATTGACTTATGGATAACAGATTATGCATTAATCCATCTACTAGCAGAACATTGTTTATAGAGGGAAGATTTCCATTACCTACAGTTCCAGAGCCAATGATCTTTCCCCTCTGATTGCCTCCAAAGCCTACGTGGCCTTCAGGCTTAAGTTCCAGGCTTTGGAACATATGTCTTCTTCCCGTCATGTGTCGTGAGCAGCCAGAGTCCAGGTACCATGACTGGTGTTTCTGATTTGCTGCTAAAGATATCTGCAACATGTATTATTTTATCCTTAGGTACCCATATTTTCTTGGGTCCTGATTTGTTAGCTTTACCAAAACTCTGGTTGAATTTTGGTTTCACAGAATAAATACTACTAGTATATTTAATGTCATGTGTGTGACCATACACAAAGTGTGAATTCAGAGGAGTGTGTTTAATAGTTAAGTCCATGGCTTTCTTTGGTGTAGGGACCTTACCTTGGTATCCTATTCCCTTTCTGCCGTTTCTGCTAACTCCATAGATCATTGAAGCCATTTTGCTTCTATCTATGCTTTTAGCAAGGAACTTCTGAAAGTTATGATCATACTCCTTGATGATCTCATCAGCGCTGCTGGGAGTTTCAGAAATTGTTTCCTTCTGAGAGTTTTGTAAAGCATTTTCTAATTTTGAAATTTTATTTTTCAACTCAGAATTTTCCAATTTGAGACTCTCAGTTTTGTCAGAGTTAGAGTCAAGATTCCTTTTCAGGTTTCTGAATTTAACTCTGATCTGCTGGTATCTTTCCAGAATTTCGTTAAGGCTTTCATCAAGTTCAGCCTTAGTAAAATTAATTGCAAAATCAGGAAATACCTCTTCGGTGTCTGATTCAGAAGCTTCACTGTCTTCTGATATGTTGGCCATGAGAGCTATGTTTGCTCTCTCATCATCTGATTCTGAATCAACTTCAGACGAGTCAGAGTCATCCCATGTAGCCATGAGACTTTTCTTCTTTTCTCTTCCAAACTTCTTTTTGGGCTTTTCCCTCTGAAGCTTTGGACAGTCACTCTTATAGTGTCCTTGCTCGTTGCATTCATAGCAAGTGATGTCCTTGGTGTTTGACTTTCTGCTTCCTGAAGAGCCTTCAGATCTTCTGTATCCAGAGGAAGAGTCTGACCTTCTGTATCTGGAAGAGGACTCATTTTGATCAGATCTTCTGGGATTCCTGAACTTCCTTTGCCTCTGCTTCTATAGTTGGTTCACTCTTCTGGAGAGGAGGGAAAGTTTGTCTTCTTCTGATGAGGGCCCATCAGATGTTTCTTCAACTGCCTGCAAAACTTTAGAGTCAGATTTTCTGTTAGATTTTAATGCTAGAGGCTTACCTTGCTTCTGAGGTTCATCAGCTTCTAGCTCTATCTCATGACTTCTGAGGGAGCTGACAAGTTCCTCCAGAGAAATTTTGTTTAGATCTTTAGCTAGCTTCAGCGCTGTAACCATTGGCCTCCATTGTTTTGGCAAGCTTCTGATGATCTTCTTGACATGATCAGCGGTAGAGTATCCTTTGTCCAGAACCTTGAGACCAGCCACCAGAATTTGGAATCTTGAGAACATTGTTTCAATGGATTCACTTTCTTCCATTTTGAATGCCTCATACTTCTGAATGAGCGCAAGAGCTTTAGTTTCTTTTACCTGAATGTTGCCTTCATGCGTCATTCTGAGTGAGTCAAACATGTTCTTTGTTGTGTCTCTGTTAGATATCTTTTCATATTCAGCGTAAGAAATGGCGCTGAGAAGAATGGTTCTGGCCTTGTGGTGATTTTTGAAGTCACGCTTTTGTTGATCAGACATTGCTTTCCTGTCAATCTTCTAACCGCTTGCATTCACTGGGTACGTGTATCCATCTGTCACCATGTCCCACAGATCAGCATCATGTGCCAGAAAGAAGCTTTCAATTTTGTCTTTCCAGTGGTCAAAATTCTCTCCATCAAAGACTGGAGGTTTGCCGCTGAATCTGTCTCTATCTTCATTGTTGTCATTGCTGCTGTGTTGATATATTCCTTCCATTGTGTTTTTCTGACGCTGGATCTTGTACTGACACGGTTAAGTGTTTTAGCTCAGAACCAGGCGCTCTGATGCCAATTGAAGAAGTGAAAAACACAAGAAGGGGGGTTGAATTGTAAAACTTAAAATCAAATGCAGACAACACGTTGTTTTTATCCTGGTTCGTTTGATCTCAAACTACTCCAGTCCAGCCGTCAAGGTGATTTCGCCTCTCTCCAACGAGGTCTTAATCCACTATATTCAACTGAATATTACAACCTGCTTTAACAACTGTTAAAGCCTTCTTGAGTCAAAACCACAAACCGGTTTCTCAAGGAAATACTTCTTCACAGATAAATGAAATCTAAGTGTGTTGAATGTTTTCTACAAAACTGTTTATCACTACTGTGATACTACACAATTTAAGCTTATGAGAACTGGAATGCTAAAACAATAGAATAGGTAAATTGAAAGCTTTAGCAAACTGAGAACGAGGATGAATATGAATAGCTTTAGGCGTGTAGAGAGTTGTAGAGCATTAGCCGTTTCATACTTCACTGACTTGTTTATATAGCATGTGGAAAAGATACGTTGTAGCCAATTATGCCATTTCAATGCCAATTACATTCTTTCCATATTGAGCAGATCTTGTCTGGAATGATGTCGTTGATAATAAAGTATCTTGAATGCACAGTACCGTTGCCACTTGAGCGTGTTCTGGCTTTGGCTTATTATGACGCTGCTAGGTGCTGATGAATTGTTTGTTGTTTTGATCAGAGTTTGGATTGTTACGCGCAGATCTGTTCATCAAGCTTCAGCATAAGCACATGCTTTGATCTTCTGATTCTGGCATCTGATAAAACATCCTCTGATGCTGATGTTGATAATTCATCTTCTGATGTTGATGATGATATTCTTATGCTGATACTCATCAGAGTTTCTGTAAAACAAAACATAATTTTTAGGTAGCATATATGTCTTACATGAATCATACAATTTATATAATCTTGCATTTTGTTATCATCAAAACTTTAACTTAGGGTAGTAGATTCAAACTTTGTTCTAACAAAAGAGAGTTAGGTTGATCTGGACATTGAGAAAGGATTTTCAAATACCATTGTATTACTTGGGAAGAAATTCAATAGAATATTAAAGATAATGGACAGGAGGGGAAAACTAATTGTCAAGAACATCTCATCTAACATCAACAATAACTATGACTCTTAAAAGAATACCAGAACTGAATAAATTTATAATTAAAGTAAAGGGATTCAGTGTCATGAATGTGAAGGATTCAGGCACATTAAAGCATAATGTCCTACTTATCTTAAGAGAGAACCCAAGGGGCTGTCTATTTCTTGGTCAGATGATGATATCTCTGAAGGTGACCCTGAGGGTGAGTCTACTAAAATTGTGACTGCCCTAACAGGAAGATGGGATTCTAATGTAGACTTCAGAAGTGAAGAGATATCTTACGATAAATTGACTATTTCTCACAAAGAACTATGCAACAAAAGTAAGGAAGTTTACCAAATGAGAGTGAATCAAAGAATGATCATAGCTAAACTCCAGGCTGAGAATGAGGAATACCTAGCTGACATTTATGAGCTTCAGAGTGAAGTGACTGTTAAAATCAAAACTTTATAATTTGATAAAAGTTGTTAGGATGTTAAACAATAGATCTAATGTGTTGGATGATACTCTTCAAGATGTAGAAGGAGGTAGAAGACATGCTGGAATAAAGAAAAAAAGAAAACCCCTATGATAAAATTTGTTCCTGCTAAAACAAATGATGAGAGCAAAATGTTTGACCAGATGTTACAACATCCCGCCATGTCCTAGGAAATTTAGACCAGAGCCAAGCTCCAGCCTTGGAAATGTCATGTCTATGGAAGATATGGTCACACAGAGAAGTTCATCGATAGGCTTCATGGTTATTCAAAACAGTCATCTCAACCTAGAACTAATATTCTGATGATCAAATCTATAAAGGAATGGAAAGTGAAGGATGTTGCCAAGAATCTCATTGCTCATACCTCTCTTAAGGTCTCATCTAATATAGACTGGTATTTTGACAGTCAATGTTCTAAGCATGTGACAGGCGTGGAGAATTTATTAGAGGATGTTAAACCCCACACAACTAGTTATGTCACTTTTGGAGATGGTTCTAAAGGGGTAATTGAAGGTGTTGGAAGACTATCATGTGAAGGATCTTCTAAGATTGATAGAGTTCATTTTTTAAAAGGTCTGATTGCCAATCTAATAAGTATTAGTCAGTTATGTGATCAAGGCCTTAAGGTCAACTTCACTAAGTCTGAATGTTTGGCTCCTAATAAGGAGAATAAAGTAATGATGAAAGGAGACAGGTCTAAGGATAATTGTTATTTGTGGACAGCTCAAGGAATCAATTGTACCTCTACATGTATGTTGTCCAAGAAAGATGAAGCAAAATTTTGGCATAAAAAATTGGTCATTTGCATCTAGAGGGTATGAAGAAGATTGTGTCTAAAGAAGCTATTAGAGGCATTCCTAAACTCAAAATTGAATAAGGAAGAATATGTGGAGAGTTTCAAATTGGAAAGCAAACCAAGATGTCTCACCAAAAGATTCAACACCAGACTACTTCAAAAGTTTTGGAACTTCTCTATATGGACTTGATGGGACCTATGCAAGTTGAAAGCCTTGGTGGAAAAAGGTATGCTTATGTTGTTGTTGATGATTTTTCAAGATTCACTTGGGTAAATTTCATAAAATAAAAATCAGAGGTCTTTGATGTCTTCAAAGAGTTGTGTCAAAAACTTCAAAGAGAGAAGGAAAGTAGTATTGTAAGGATCATAAGTGATCATTGTAGGGAGTTTGAAAATAGAAAGTTTGCTGAATTTTGTGCTTCTGAAGGTATTAATCATGAATTTCTTCTCCTATCACACCTCAGTAAAATGGAATTGTTGAGAGAAAGAATAGGACTTTACAAGAATCATCAAGAGTCATACTTCATGATAATAGTTTTCCATATCATTTTTAGGAAGAAGATATGAATATTGCTTGTTATATTTATAATAGAGTCACCTTGAGAACTGGTACTTCAAATACTCTATATGAGTTACGGAAAGGAAGGAAGCCTATAGTGAAATACTTTCATGTTTTTGGAAGTAAATGCTACATCCTAGTTGATCACGAGCAAAGAAGAAAATGGATCCCAAGAGTGGTGAAGGGATTTTTATGGGCTACTATATAAACAATAGAGCCTATAGAGTTTTTAATACCATAACCCAGGTCATGAAGAGGCTATAAATGTCGTGGTTGATGACTCAAGCACATATAATGTACATGATGTTGGAACATCATTTCAGATGAATGATGAGTCAGAAAATATGGAAGAAGCTGACACCAATACTGAGATTGCTGATGTTGAACCTAATAACAACCAAGTCAATAAAGGTCCTTCAATTAGAATTCAGAAAGATCATCCTAAAGATCTCATCATATAAAATCTTAATGAAGGAATTATTACTAGATCAAGGGAAGTTATTTCTAACTCTTTCTTTGTTTCTAAGATTGAACCAATAAATGTGAAGGAATACCTAACTGATGAATTATGGATCAATGCCATGCAAGAAGAACTTGGTCAGTTCAAAAGGAATGAAGTTTGGGACTTAGTTCGTAGGCCTAGTGGAACAAATGTCACTAGTACAAGATGGGTGTACAAGAACAAATCTGATGAAAGTGGAGTTGTCACAAGAAATAAGGCCAGACTTGCGGCGCAAGGCTACACTCAGATTGAAGGGATATATTTTGATGAGACTTTTGCTTCAGTTGCTCTCCTTGATCCATCAGATTACTATAAGGAGTGGCTTGTTTATTGAAGTTTAAATTGTTTCAAATGGATGTGAAAAGTGCCTTCCTGAATGGATACTTACATGAAGAGGTTTATGTTGAACAACCCAAGAGATTCATTGATCCTACATATCCAGATCATGTGTTCAAACTGAAAAAAGCTCTTCATGGTTTGAAGCAAGCTCTTAGGACTTGGTATGAGAGGTTGACATAATTTCTTATCAATAACGGCTACTGGAAATGAGGAATAGACAAGACCTTGTTTGTTAAGGAGAAGAATGGAAAACTCATGATTTCTCATATATATGTAGATGATATTATGTTTGGAGGGATATATGATCACATGGTTAAGCATTTTGTCAAACAGATGCAATCAAAATTTGAAATGAGTCTTGTTGGTGAGTTGACCTATTTTCTTGGACTTCAAGTGAAACAGATGGATGACTCTATCTTCATCTCTCAAAGTAAGTATCCCAAGAACATAGTAAATAAGTTTGGTATGGAAAATGCAAGTCATAAGAGGACACTTACACCTACTCATTTGAAACTATCCAAAGACGAAAGAGGTGATGATGTGGACCAGAGCTTGTATAGAAGCATGATTGGTAGCTTGTTGTATCTTACATCTAGCAGACATAATATCACATTTGTTGTGGGTGTCTGTGCAAGATATCAAGATGAACAGACAAGTCACATCAATCAAGTAAAGAGGATTCTGAAGTACATCAATGGTACTAGTGACTATGGTATATTATACTCTCATGGTTCATATTCCATGCTGAAGGGGTATTGTGACGTAGATTGTGCATGTAGTGTTGATGACAGAAAAATCACTTTTGGTGGATGTTTATTTTTAGGAAATAATTTGATCTCCTGGTTTAGTAAAAACATAATTGTGTTTCTTTGTCTACTGCTGAAGCTAAGTATATTGCAGTTGGAAGTAGCTGTTTGCAACTAATGTGGATGAAATAAATGTTGAAGGAATATAACTTCAAGCAGGATGTCATAACATTATACTATGACAATATGAGTACTATCAACATTTCCAAAAATCCTATTCAACATATCAAGATCAAGCCCATTGACATTCGTCATCATTTTATCAAAGATCTTGTTGAGACAAGGTGGTTACTCTGGAGCATGTAGCCACTGAGAAATAATTGGCTGATATTTTCACCAAATCTTTGGATGCAAATCGACTTGAAAATCTAAGGGGTGAACTGGGCATTTTCATTTTGGAGGAACAATAAGTTCCATCTAATGTGTGCTTCCGTTTGAAATGTGTAATTCCATCTGAAATGTGTGTTTCCACCTGATGTGTGTTTCCATCTAAGTTTTGTGTTTCCATATGATTTTGTACTTCCATTTTTGTTGTGTATTTACTCTATTTTTGTCAACTTTTGGCTAAAAAGAGGGAGTAAATTGTAGTGTGTTGATTGTTGTGTTTTGTCCTGATGGTATTTCAAATGTCATGACATATTGATTAATATTTTGTTAGGATTGTACTACTTCTTAGGGAGAGTAGTCTTTGTTGTTTCTTGTTATAAATGCAACTATTTAGGGGGAGCATGATTGTCTATCATGCTTGATCTTGTGATCTGGTTCTTAGGGGATTTTTTTAAGTTTCTGATGCTAGTGCTGATGTGTGCGTGTGCATGATGTCATTACCAAATATCCTGACATCTTGCCTGAAGTTTTTTTGGAGAACTTTGTTTCATCTTAGTTTTGTTTTTTTGTGAGGCTTATTTTTCTTCTATTGCATGTGCCTCTGATATATGTGACAGGGGGAGTACTGGTCCTTTCTAAAGTTTGTGGTTGTGTGTAGATGTTCCCTCGAGGGAGAGTATTGATTATATGTGACAGGGAGAGTAATGGTCCTTTCTGAAGTTGTTGAGCATGTTGCTTTGGTGCTGAGTTGTTGAGTGTTGTGTTAATGTGATGTCAGACTACATGTCATGACATCTGATCTCTGGAGAATTCAGGAGTTTGAAGGAGATTTCTCTCTGGTGTTTTGTGTATGAGGTTGGGTCTCTCTATAGCTACATCTATCTCTGATCTGTTCTATTTACAGTTTATACAAAGTTTACATGTATTTCACGTAGCTTGTGTTTTGTGTTTTATTGTGGTTTTATTCCTTATCTCCAAGTTTATTGTGCAAATGTTATTTTAGCCTAAACTTTCTAAAATAGGAGATTGTTAGGTATGTGATTTTATGATTGACAACAATTCTAATAAAACAATGTATCACAACCAGATATTGAGCAGGATATCATGACATCTTGACCAACTGATATAGTAGGCGCTACTGCTCTTCTTGGAAGAATATGATTTGATTTTGTGAGATTCTCTATGGATATATATCACATGTTTGTGCAAGCCAAAAAGGATATTTTTGGAACAAGTGATTTTATCTCTAATTATGCATTAGTTTCTAAAATTGGATGTTGAGACAATTTAGGAAACTTGTGATGTTTTTATTCCATTATTCAAGAAGATTATTCTGCATAATTTGTGCAACCATCAGTTTGTTACAACAAATTAAGTGAAGAATCTGAAGCCCACTGACAATTGAGGAGTTTAAAAGGAAAAATAACCTAAACCTAAAAGTAACTAGTGGAAAAATAAGGGGAAGCTTTGTTATTCAAGAGTATTTACGGTTTTAAGAGTTTTTTTATTATTCTTTGTTTTTGTATGTCACTCATGTATCTTGTTTGATTCATAGAGGTTGAATACTTGTTCATTATTCATTGTGATTCACTCATGAGCTTTTAAACAAATAGTGTAATTTGTGTAATTAGAAGTATGTTTTTCTGTTTTGGTCATTTTTATTGTCACTGAGGTAATTGTAGGAAGTCAGAGGGGGTTCTCATATCTAGGAGGTTCTTAGGTAGAAATTGCATGGGTAGTGATTAGGTGATAAATTGTAAAGTAGGATTGTTTAATCTTTGAATTAATATTATTATAGTGGATTTCCTTCCTGGCTTGGATACCCCAGAGTAGGTGTTGTTGCACTGAATTGGATTAACATTTAAATATGTTATTTATCTTCTGCAATTTACCTTCTGCATGATTTATTATTTTGTAAATTACTCTATCAGTAAAATAATGTCTTAACATCTATCTTGACATTGTATTTTGGTGTTGTGACATCAGTCTTAACATCTATCTAGTGTGTCAGAATTTCACCTACAACTATGTACATTTCCCAAAATGTGTAGTACTACTTACTTGCAAAAGGAAAATATCACCAGACATTGTCAGATCATCTCTATAGTAGCCCATGTTTTCAAGCTTAATAACCTTCATGATCTGTATAACAGAAAAACCACAAATGTAAGGGTAAGGAGACATGAGCACCAAAGTAAGCTAGCTCAGCAGCCTCGTCAAAGGTCAAAAAAGGGACAAATTATGCTTTCAGGTAATATATTTTAATAGATGTTAAAACCATGTAAATATAAAACTGCAAAAAGCTTAACAAAATAGTTCTGCATAATTATGGTTTTTGGATAAAAATAGCTCTGCACATGCATGAGAAACATTCTTCTTCGTCTATTTTAAAATCTAAAACAACCTTTAAGTTCTTACCACCTAAATTTGTGATTTTGACATTTTTCATACAACATACAACTAAATATCATAGCATACAAAATAGAAGTCATGAAAACTGAATAATTAAATTAGAAATTGCAAATGAAAGTGAAAAAAATTACTCCTCAGTCATGGTTGCTGAAAAAAGCATGGTCTGCCTTTTTTGGGACAAACAATCAAATGTGCTTGATATTGTTTTCTAACAGAATGACAAAATAAATTATGAATTTGCATATATAACAACGACATTTTTTGTATCATAAGGTTAACTAATAGTCACAAGTTCCTGAATATCAACACTAAATCTAAGCTCTAAAATATGATCAGCTTCATCGAGGGTTAAAAAACAAGATCAACCAAATTCACCGACATAGAATTGCATAAATGAATGACCTTATGACACGTATACATTACCTTAACAACAACTTCTTGAAAAAGTATATCTTAGTTAGTAAAGATGATGTAGATCAAAATGTTTAGCAAATGCAACACCTACACCAAAGCAACTAGTTAGATAATAAATCAAACAACTTCAAAATATATTTAAAAACATAACATACCCACAAAACTTTCATCAAGGCTCTATGTGACACGCCTGACAGAAATAGGTGTTTCTTTGACCATAATATCATGTGAGATAAAATTCTCAACTATAAGATTCCAATTTTTTTGAATTCTCAAGAAACAAAAATCCCATAGTATTTTAGAGAGAAAAATGAAAATACTTAACAATGTGTAACTCATTAACAAATGAGATTAAAACTTAAAACGATAACGAGCATTAACAACCAATGAGATACAAACTGTAACTCATTAACAACCACAAAAATTGAAAAACTTCTAAATGAAACAGAGACGATGTTACTAAGATAACAAGTTTTACCTTAAGGATCTTAAACCATTGGTTTTAGCAGATACGAAGCGACATCTTTTAGGATTTCGTTACGGATGTCGTAGTTTTTTTGCTTGTTTGTATTTGGTTCAAAGAAAACACAATAATAATAACAAAACCAGTCAAAACTCTAATAATTAAATTAACTCAACAACTTACCAACTGTGGCAGAAACACATCTGCAACTTCCGATCCATCAACCCCATACAAAGCGACATCGTGCGTGTCGTATATCATCGCTTCATTCAAGTTTTATTTCGATTAAAAAATAGTGGAAGAAGGAAGAAGAGAAAACGAGAGAGAGAGAGAGAGAGAGAGAGAGAGAGAGAGAGAGAGAGAGAGAGAGAGAGAGAGAGAGAGAGAGAGAGAGAGAGAGAGAGAGAGAGAGAGAGAGAGAGAGAGAGAGAGGTTAACATTGCATTTGAATTGGGAAACCAACGGTCTACCTTAGAAACAAATAAAACAATTAATAACTGTACAAAATAATGATTATTAGAGTTAGTATTTTTAGTACTCCTCTTTACCCAAAAAAGAGTTAATTGATCCATTAAAAAAAATAATTTAATTGACTTAATTATAATATATTATTTTCTTATATGAAAAATAATATTTTCATATTCATTGTATATTTAGCCATTAAAAATATGAAATAGAATAATTATTTAATAAATTTAAAAATAGAATATTTATTTATAATAGAAACTTTAAAAGGTACTTACTTATTTATCTTGACCTTCACACAAAAGTTACTCCATTTAAAATAAAATATAAGTAATCAGTATTAAAATGTTAAATATATTTAATATTATAAATTAGAATCAAATACATTTTATTTTTAATTTTTTTTCTCTACACGATGATGCATAAATAAGAATATTATAAAAACAAGGATTAAATATATTTTTAATCCTTATAAATATCTCAAATTTCATTTATAATTTTTATTAAAAAAATGATAAATTTTGATCTTTAAATTTTTTTGTTCATTAAGATTTAGTCCATGTTATTTTTTAAAATTTTAAAAATAATTTAATTATCTTTAAACTTTTAAATTTTTAAATAATATTTTTCATATGTGTTTAGAATAATATAAAATGTTTCTTTATTAAATTTTAGAATTTTTTAAAATAAGAAGAATTAAATATAACTTTTTTAAATTTCAAAATATATTGATAAAAATAATAAAAATTTCGACTGAGAAATCAAATTTTAAATTTCTTTTTTTTCAAAGAATTTTTTATAAAGTTCTAAACATATCTACAAAATAATCATTCAAAAATACGCATTGATTTAACAACAGAGACTTAAACTATGTGCATAATAATTTTATAAGGACTAAAATATATTATTATTTTAATAAAAATAAAAAATAAAATTTAAAATATTTATAAGAACCAAAATCATATTTAAGCCTAGAAACAAATAGAAATAAAATTTTGAATAGAATTTTAAATTTAATTTCTCGAATGTTATTATGAAATTTCCTAATTCCTGGCATCCATGTCACCATTCACGCTCCATGTCTGTACTGCTTAAATTCTTATAAATTAAATTATTTACATTAAATTATTTATATCATATGCTGATAGCACACCAAAGCAGACGTTTCTTCTCTCATTGTTATATTTTCCACATTTTTCGTTTCTCTTTCTCTCTCTCCTTTCTTTCTCTCTCTAGCTCAAGGAGCAACGGCGGCACCTCCTTCTGCTTCACGACCCCAATCCTTCTACTCCCGGAGCTGAATCGCATCACCCAACTCTGATCCAACGATTTCCTTTCAATTTCGGTAACCAACAAAATCCCTAATTTCTATTCAATTGCTTCTCCGGTTTTCTTCACCCTAAGCCCTAATTTGTAAGGATTTTTTCGCTTTGACACGGATCGGATTTCCTTCATGTTCTGTGATGTAGTTAGTTGCTCGGGACGAACGTGAACTCTTTCTTTTGCTCCAAATGGGGGTTTTCTATGCTTTTTAGTTTTATACCTAATTTTGCTGTTTTGAGTTTCTTTGTTGTTATGCTTTTGTTTAAACATGAAGTGGAAGGTTTTGTTGCTGTTTATTCTGCTGGTGTGCTGTTTATGAATTGAATTGTTCTGCTTCTGCTGCTCTTGTGTTTGGTTCATGTGAAAGATTGAATTTTGAACTTTATTAGATATGGATGCTAGCTTATGTGTACTGTTAATTAAGTTCGTATCGTGATTTGTTTTGTTTTTGGTGAATTTTGAAGATAAATTATTGCTTTAATTGTCTGTTTTGACTAAGTCTGCTATGTATCGTTGAAGAGTAATTTGCAATTCATATTGAATATAGTTGATTCGTTGGAGTTGCTTTATATTAGTTTAGTTGTCAACACTTTGTACAAGTGCTGGTGTATCACATTTTCTTCAACATGGTCACTTTATATATTGTATAGTGGGGCTGAATTATGTTAACAAATGAAGTAAGTTATCCTTTAATAAACTTCTGCAGTTAGACTTGCTGACAAATGCTATGAAACCGTTCATTATCCTTCAAATTGAAAGCTTGATATTTTTTGGAGTATTGCTTATTCATGTATATCTTGAAGGTCTTGTGTGCTTAGCCATCTATGTTTTTCAGAAACTAAGCCCCCATGAAGTTATCTTAATGATAACTGTTCCTACTTAAAACATTTACATTTAGTTTTCAGAATGAAATTTGTTTAATGGTTTTTCATGTTGAGTGATCATGGCTAATGCAAAACTTTCTTGAATTTTCATGACATGTTAACTGTTAAATGTTCTGCATTTGGATATCTTGGTAGAGTTTTTTTTCCCAGCATTGATGTTTGATGTGTGAAACATCAGTTTTAAAGAAAAATAGCTGATGCCAAATTCAGTTTTGCTCAATTTCTGATGTTGGTGCTACCTGTACGCAGCTTCTAGTTCACTTAATTCACTCTAGAACCTTTAAAATGCCTAAGGAGAGAAAAGACAGGTCCGTGTCACAAGATAGTAGTAGAACATCACCTTATCCAAGCAGCTCAAGTCGTGTTAGAAGATCTACATCTAAAACTCCTTTAGAGTCGGAAGAAAATATAAAAGAATGGGAAGAAGCTAGGTGTCCAGTCTGCATGGAGCACCCTCACAATGCAGTTCTCCTCATATGTTCATCCCATGAGAAGGGGTGCCGCCCATACATGTGCAACACTAGCTATCGCCACTCAAACTGTCTGGATCAGTTCTGCAAGTCATTTGCAGAGCCCTCGCCACCAACCATTCCTCTGGTAGAAAGTGAAATTTCAAACTCTGACTCACCTCAAGATCAACCTCAAGACAGCACTGAAGCTAATATCGTCGATGTACAAGAAGAAACCAGTGAGGGATTTGTTACAATGCAATCCTTGTCCTGTGAAGACGAGACAAAATCAAAGCTAGTATGCCCTCTGTGTAGAGGACAAATAAAAGAGTGGAAGGTAATGGATGGAGCTCGTCATTTCATGAATGAAAAATCCAGGAGTTGTTCTTGTGAGAGTTGCAACTTTACTGGTACATATACAGATCTTAGAAAGCATGCAAGAGTTGATCATCCTCTTGAGCGCCCATCTGCGGTAGACCCAGAGCGTCAACGTAACTGGAGGAGGTTGGAGCGGCAGAGGGATCTCGGTGACCTTCTTAGCACACTTCAAAATTCCTTTGGGGAAAACAGGGCTGATGATGGCCTCGGGCTTGCTCCTATAGATGATGGTGGTTTGCTAGCTGTATTCTTCCTCATTCTTCAACCTTCATCTGTATCTAGAGGTACCACAGGAACTAGACTCCAAATGAGGATTAGGAGACCCTCGAGACTCTGGGGGGAAAATTATGAGGCAGAATCCGGATCTGCTACTAGAGATAGAGATGATACAACAAATGAGTCTTCAGATGGAGGCTCTGATAATAGGAGGCGCCGTGTTAGAAGACGGATTCAAACACCTGACAGACAGCCATAACTTGGAAAACCAAATATGTCAATTTGAATTGTTGATGATGTTCCGACGTGGGTGTTCTCCCTTATCTCTCTACTTTGTTGCTATTTCAGGTTGTGAAGAGTAGATGTTTGTCATTAAATACTTGTCTGTGTTATTATGTAGGTAATAGGTGGAGGTGGAACACTAAGAGAGAGGGGGGAGTTTCCGACTCGGATATTCAAATCTACTCTACCAAGTGTTGAACAGTTATTGCTGATTGTCATCACGAGAAGAATGTTATTCGTTGAGCATCCCATAATCTGTTTATTTTACATTTTTAGCCTTCCTGCATCTTTGGTGCCATATCTCTAGAACAAACAATTGAGTTTGAAATAAATTTACTGTTGTGTTTCTTTTTCTCTCTACAATCTATATGGCAACATTGAAAGAAAATGTCATATGAGGCGAAATATTGACCTGCATTGTTACTATAGTGTTTAGCTTGAAAATGATTTTATTGTAGTAATTTTAAGGATTTCTTAGAATGCTTCTTAACTTTAAATTGAAAGAAAATGTTCACAAAAGAGAGTTGAATTTTATTGTTAGAACATTTACATTCTCTTTAAAGTACCTTCTCTGATTTCTTTTTTTGGAACCAGAACACTAAACAAATACATTAGTTAAAACTGAAATTCAGTTTAAAAGTTCAACATGAGAATGGTCTGTTTCATTAACTCGACGGAGAAAAAAAATGAGCTGCTTGTTTGAAGAATTGAATAACAAAAGAAGTAAGAAATATATTTTTTTTGGTGGATTTTTATTCAGTTGTTGAGTGAAAATGTGAAATAAAAATGAGTTAATAATCATTTCATTTTTGTTATGTTGCAGGTTTATTATTGTAGGCTTAAGTTTTTCTATCATATATTTGTGTTGGAAATTGAAGAATTAAGAAGAAAAATTGTAAACGAAAATTTGTCTTTTTTTCCCCTTCAGGTTCAGTTTCTGAGTTTGGAGAGTTTGAAGGCCAAAGGCAACGAGACTTTTGAAGGAAAAAAATTATGTTTATGTTTATTTGAAGAAAAAAAGATTATGTTTATTTTAAGTGTCTTATATTTTTATTTTTATTAAATATATATTTTAAATTAAAAAGTTGTTGATTTATAAATATAAATAATTTAATTACATTAATGTATAAATGTGCCATTATAGATCGAATCCTAGACTAGTAACTTAGAAAATATTATTTTATTTTTTTAAGTGAGAACAAATAACTTTATTGTGTTCAAAAGTGAGTAGTCTATAATAAATGGTCCAAATTAGTTATAATGACACTTGACGAGCACCCACCAGGTCAATTAATTGGGCCTGGGTCACCTCGTTCGATCCATTATCTATTTGCACTTGGGTTAAGAGGTGTTCTTGGAATGTTGGTTTCAGAGGTTGTGGGTAAAGGGAAAAACAACTTTTCTATAATACGAGAAGTGACCGACCTCTCCTTGTTTCCTCGTTTCCTCGTCTTCACTAGGAAACTAGGAGAAAACTATTCTTTCATTTTGATTATGTCCAAAAGAATTCTCATAAATACTACTATCCTAGGGCTTAAAGATTCTTTAACTAATTCGATACAAATTCGTTACATCCCAAAGTCTCTTGCTATCTGCACATAAGGTGTCTCTCTCAAACCTTTATCGTATGTTTTACAAGTAAAATTAACGCTCACTATGACACTTCAATAAAACTGACCTAGGGTACTTTCATTCCAATTTTCCAATCGTTTCAGCCACCTTCCCTAGCATGGTAAATCGACAAGACACAACCACAACCATCATTTCCAGTCATGGTAATCAAGTAACCTATACAAAGATGTGTGCTGCTATGGAGGAGCTACGCCTCTCAAATCTGACCCTGGACTCAAACATTCTGATCTTCTAAGAGTGGCATCATGAGGATTTCCAGGAAAAAGAAGGTCATGGACTCCAAACTTCTTTTAGATGAGATTTGGGACACCCCGGTACAAGAGAATTTCAAGCTACCATCTTCGGTGAAGTTTACTGAAAGGAATGACCCTCAAGAGCATATCACCACCACCAGCACCCAAATGGAAATCATTGGCGTGTCTGATTCTTTGAAGTGAAAGCTCATATCTAGCACTTCAAAGAGGCAACCTTGAGGTGGTTCATAAACACCCCTCACCATTAGTAACTAGCCAGCATGATCTCTCCAAGAAGTTGGTCCACCGATTCTCCACATTTACACATAACCTCAACTATTTGAAAAAGAGTAATTAATTGAATTAAAAAACATAAAGGTGAAAACTTATTTAGAGAAATAAAAAAAGAAAGCAAATATCATGTTGATACTCTTAGTTTTTGAAATGTGCATTCATCATAGTTTTAAAATAAATAAATTATTGAAATAAATACAAGCAAATTAATAGCATTAAGGAGTATTAAAGAGTAATATAACTCAATCCTAATTCAATATCATATATTAAAATTCCATCAATGACAAGTCCTAGTCTACCTATTTATAGGGTAAACAAACAAATGAATTAGAAACTAGGTTTGAAAATTTCAACGCAATTAAACTAAATTATAAAAAACACAATTTACAATAAGAGGCAAACAATAGCAAGTGTGACTCAAAAGTTTCTCTTCATCTCTCTCAGTCACAGAGAAAAGAAAAAAATTGCAATATCTCTTTTCTACCTCTATTCATTTAATAGATTAAGATAATCCACCAAAAACAAATAAACAAAACACACACCAAGAATAAAAATATAAGAAGGAAGAGCATCAATACATATTGGAGGTGGAGTTTCGGAGATCGGCAGAGGGAGTCTGTCGTGATGAGTTTGAATCTGCGACATTTGATGCTTCGCAGAGTGACCGACACCATCGGTTCGCCTATCCTTTCTTCTTTAATTTGTTAGTCTCACTGCTTGTCATTGTTGTTTTCCATTGACCTATTGATTCTAACCATGTGCCACAGCAAGAAAATACCAAAAGTACAAAAACTCATTTTTTATGTGATAGAAGTTAGGAACATGTAGTGTTAGATTGTTGATGCTAAGAATTACTGATGAATTTAGAGGTGAATGAAAGTGAAGGTGATGTATTGTATTGTCCGTGAGAATTGTTTATGAGTTTACCTTCTATAGGTGTATGCTAGTGATGTAAAAAAGGGGTTTAAAAATAATTAGGTTTATAGGCTAAACCAAAAGTGTATGTATAAGACCAAAACCAAAAGTAAGAGTATGTACGTGTATTTGCAACGTAGAGATTATGATATAAACAACATAATTTTAAAGCGACAAAAAAAAACATCAGAAATCATCATATGGTTTAAAAATAACTAAATTAAAATCGAAAGTTTGAAAATCAAAGAGATGCCTCATATAAAATTCTTGGCCAAAATTTATTGATAGAAAAACACAAAAAAAAGGTTTAAAAAATGTATTGAAAAAATGTGATGCGTAGAGTAAACTGTGTGAATTGTTCATTAACCGTTGATGAATTTTTAGGATAAATAAGGGTCCTATTTATAGACTTGAATTAGATTAGAAAAAACTTAGAGACTAATTTATCCAAAATATATGAAAAGCCTAAGCCCGATTTGCAAAAAAGAAAAGAAAATTAGTAACAAAAAGAAATAGAAAAAATGTTAAAAAGTAAACCATAAGAGATTCGTACCCGCGACCTTATATTTGCAAGCTTCATTATTTACCAACAGTGCTATATTACTTATTCGAAATAAAGAGCCAATTTAAAATACATGAAGACGAGCAAGTATTTGTTAATTTTAAAAATACAAATAAGTTGAAATAAATTATTATATTTTTAACTGAACTTGAGAACGAGTATTTATAAAACCCCAAAATATTAACGTAATTAAACCAAAGGAATTTTAAAACCCAAGTTCGAAAATAAATTTGACGGTAGCACTAAGGGCGGACAAATTTGGGGTATGACAGTTGCCCCTATTTAATTATCTTTCGATTGAATGGTACGAGAATGTACATGTCTCGCACATTCGTATCAGAGGGTTTTTAAATAATGGAAGACCCCAAAATTTGGACCCAAGATTTATTAAATAAGGATACGCTGATATAACATACCTGAGAGCCCAAAGAAATAGGCAAGGATGATAATGCATCATCCTATCAGAGTTTGGATAAAGAAATAGGCAAAGATGACGATGTATCATCCTACCAGAGTTTGAATAGAGAGATATGATTGAAGAGTAAGTTTGGCTTAGATATGACGACGCGGATAACTCGCCAATACCTAGAAAAGAGATTGTAGTTTTTTGCGTATTTACCATGACCTAGAAGGTAAACAACACAAGTTGAAAGATTATAAGGATGCGATGTACAATGTTCTCATGGGTATGAAGAGTAGGCATGAATGATGATGTATCATCTTACCAGCGTTTGAACCAAAGTTTTGATTAGAAATTAGACACGATGTCGCGGATAACTCGTCAGTATCTAAGAGATTGTAGATTCTTTTGCATATTTACAAAAATACAAGTTTTGAAAAAGTTGACTTACTAATGCTTGGAGACTAATATAGTAAGTTTTGATTTGATTTGATTTTGTATATTTATTGTAACCTAGGGGATGAATACAACAAAGTCTGATAACACATTGCTGCCTGGAGACTGATGCAATAGATTACGCAGATTTATTCACATATCTACCGCAACCTAGGGGATAGATATTTGAAAAGCTTCCTAACAACATTGTTGCATAAAGACTGACACAATGAGTTATATTGCCGACTTCATCATGTTTACTACAACCTAGAGAGTAAATAATCCGAGGATGAGTTCACGTATTCATTGCAACCTAGGGAATGAATAATATGAATCGACCATTTGCGCATCTATCACAACCTAGGGGGTATATGATTGAAAAATCTTGATAACAAAATCACTGCATGGAGGCTGACGCGATGAGTTATATCACATATTTCCTATATCGTTGCATAGAAACTGACACAATAGGTTATATCGCTGATTTCTCACATTGTTGCATAGAGCCTAACGCAATGAGCTATATCGCAAATTTCACATATTGCTGCATGAAGACTGATGCAGTGGGTTATACCCTGGAGGAGGAACCTGTGTATTTATCACAACCTATGGGATAAATAAAGTACATTGCTGCATGAAGACTGATGCAATGGATTACACAGATTTTTCGCATATCTATCACAACCTAGGGGATAAATAATTGAAAAAAGCTTGATAGCTACATTGTCGCATGGAGACTGAGGAAATGAGTTATATCTCAAATTTCACACATCGCTGCATAGAGACTCATGCAATGGGTTATATCGCAGAAAAAGCTTGATAACAACATTGTTACATGGAGACTGATGTAATGAGTTATATCGCAGATTTCCCATATCGCTGCATGAAGACTGATGCAATGGGTTATATCCCAGAAAAACGTGATAACAACATTGTCGCATGGAGACTGATGTAATGAGTTATATCGCATATTTCCCACATTGCTGCATGGAGACTGATGCAATGGGTTATATCACAGAGGAGGAACCACATCGCTACATGGAGACTGACGCAATAAGTTATATCGCAGGAAAAGCTTGATAACAACATTGCTGCATGGAGACTGATGCAATGAGTTGTATCGCATAAAAAGTTGGTTTTGATGATCAAATATTAGATAACTAGATCTAAGATGCAATCTGATTTTTTTATCGGTTGTGTATTTTCTCAACCAAGGTAATTGTTTAACATGAAAATGCTAGGTTTGAAGATTGAAACCCAAAATTCAGTGATGATGTCGGTTGTGTCTGTTCTCAACCAAGGATATCAACGTGAGGAAATGAACCCCAAAATTCAGTGATGATGTCGGTTGTGTCTATTCTCAACCAAGACTATCACCATGAAGAAATAAACCCCAGAATTTTGCAAATGAAGCCGGTTGTGTGTGTTCTCAACTAAGGTTTGATCAACATGATAACCAAATGAAATTGAATGTTTTGATAGGTTCAAACTTGGAAAGTTTTAACTTTGATAATTGCAAGTGTAATGCTCGGAGGCTGGTGATGACTAGGCCTTGGATATGAATCATAACTAAGCTACCTAGTGAATTTTTGATAGCGGTACCTTTGATGGTTGTATCTGTTCTCAACCGAGGTAGCTATAGAAAGATTAATGGATAATGCTGAGCTTGGATTTGAATTTGAGTTCATCTTATCTGGTAGTCATGCCTCGAGAATTTTCCACAGTTTTTCATGGGCGTATATGATTGAATGTAATGCATGTTTGATATGATTATGCTTAATGTATGCATGATGTATGGTATGTATGTTTGATATGATAATGTTATAAATTGAAATGATACAATGATTGATAAATGCAATGTCCCTGTTATTTGAAATGCAGAACCAATGCTTAAGGCAGGCTATCAGCCAAGAACTATTTTTTTCTGAGAAGCCATGCCAATTAGGGGTTGGGTTTTTGAAAAGATGTGCCATACGTGAACTGGTCTTTGCACCAATGTTAGTAGGACTACTAGAATAGTATCAACTTGGTGGCTTGGAAAGGTGAAATGGATAGCAAGGTCGCTAACATTGGTAAGGTTACCTAGAGACATTAATCCGGTGATTTGGAAAGTGTGAGGCTGCTCACAACTTTTACATAAGGCTGCTTACGTATGGAAAAATAAATGAGGTTGTGTGAGTCTGCTCACGCCTTATTTTGACGAAGAATGCTTGTATCAAAGACTCACTGAGAGGGATAATCAGAGATATGTTAGATATTGTAATAGTGATTCCCCTAGAAATTGACTCTAGATTTTTTTTGGGAGGTCTTAAGTTCTAGTTTATGATATGTCATGTATGCATGCAGATGCATGCGTTAATGCGTAGAATGACTTACCAATGCAAGTAATGGATGACTTGGATATGCATCAATGGATGTTAAAATTTTGGTGTGCCAATGAGAATTGGGCTCTTTGTTAGATCCATGCCGTCGGAAGTCGTCAACCAGATGAGATGATAAGCATAGCTTGATTTTGGATCAAAGTAACCTAATGAATGCATTACAATGATTTATGCCGACTTGTATGCTTTTGATTGATGCCCCTATGATGGGTCATGGATGATTAAAGCACAGAGGATTTCCTATGCAACAAGGTTACTTGTCACATGATGGTTTAAATTTTATGCTATCATGATTTGTTGATACTCAATTTGAACTTTGAAGATTGCTGATGTAGGAGAAAGATCCACTGGAGATTATGAAAGTACGCAAAGAGCTTGCCCCTATGTGGAATATGTTGGATCTTGTAGGAGATTCTCATGGATATGAGCTTGGAAATAGTTTGATCATAATATGAATCGCCTCACTATCTCGAACTATGCCCCTGATTAAAAGACTCTTGCAAATGCTTGGCTTTGATGAACCATTTTAAATCAACTCCTTTTGATCGATCCTCGCAGTGGTTTACCCTAACATTCGAATATTGAAAGATGTGCCCCTCAATCTCCAGGATATGGAGGAAGTACCCTCAGAAAGAACTTAGACCTCACCATGAACTTGACATAGATTTCCCCAAGTACTCGAAGCTTGAAAAGTTTGTACTTGAAGTTACTTTAAGGGGAATTTGGACCCTACGTGCAATAAGATGAACTTGGTATGTACTGCCCCAACATTTGAATCTTGGAAGGTTGCCCCTGATTATCAAGGCCTTGAGAGGTTTGTTAAAACGAGGAAACCGAGTCATACCCTGTTGTGATATGACTTGATTAAGGAATGCTCCTTCGAAAGGTATACCCCTGATTGAACAGTGCTTTGAAACTTGATCCAAGTTAATTGAATCTCAGAATGATCACCCCTTGTCAATAGTATCTTCATGTGATATACCCCTACGATCATTAGTCTTGCTTATGATTATAGGGTTATTCCTTAGATGCTTTTCCCCCTGAAATGGATCGCTTTTGATTAAACCAATTTTTCTGAGATCTCCTTGATGCTAAGTATTGATTCGTAGATAAAATTATACATTTTGAAAAAGTAATTCAGTTTGATGCACATGCATGTTTTGAAATCGAAGTTTAAATAGAAATGGATGATTAGAGATGGAGATTTGAAGAAGTGGTTATTAATAAATTTAATAAACATAGGAGTCAATTTAACACAAATTTTTTTGAGTATGCCTTCATAGTGAACCTAGCTTCAATTAGGACTTTTAAATGTTGTAATGTGGCATGGTTCACGGTTAAAGAAACAAAAGATATAAGGATCAAAATTTATTTAGCCCACCCCATTCTCCTTGATGTTATCCAATCCTAATTTCAATTAATGCAACATATGCATTCAATCTTCAAGAGAAATTTTGTAGTTACGCAGATGATGAGAAGTATAGATAAAGATCCCAACACTGATGAAAAGCATTGATAAGATCCAAGCTTTGATAAGATCTAAGAGTTGATGATAAGCCTTTGAGGTGACAGTCACAAGATTGTTCTCCAATTTTGTTTTCAATCTCTTATTTTTGCATGAACCGATTCTTTTGAATTTTTTGATCCATCGGGATGCCCTAACCTTTGCCTAAGTCAAGTTTTTATTTCCTTTGACTTAGTGGGATTTCTCCTCTTTTTTTTTGAATTTTTTTTTGCTTTTGATTTTGAAAGTTTGTGACTGCCACGCTGATTGTTGTAAGCCCCGTCTTTATTGATTACCTCAATTTTGAATGATGTATTGAGGAAGAAGATGTCGTGGACTTTGCCTTTGTTGATTCCTCAATCTTGGATGATGAATGCGAGGGAAATGATGCGCTTGAACCTTTTCTTAGATAGTTTCCTCAATTGTGTATTGAGGAAAGAGATATGTTTGAACCTTTTGTTTAGATAAATCACTTATCTTGAGAATAGAATGCGCCATTAAATTAATTGAAAGACTACCCTGCCACTGGTTGAAATTAAGGTTTTTTTAGTAAACAAAAATAACTCCAACTTTTGGCTCAAAGGGGTTAACTACAGATTATCTCCTTATCTCTCCATTGTTTAGGAAGTGAAACAATTCCTTACATCGTCAGCTAAGCCTTACTATTAAAAAGCATATGTTAGCAAAATTCAATTATTTAGTTTACGTCATTCTTCCTCGAAGTTTGTTAAAGAAAATTGAGAATGAAAGAGTGAAAATTATAATGGAAAGTCATGAAAGAGTGAATACGAATGAACTGATTTTAAAAACATGCATGATTATTTTATTAGAATTACTGATCAAAAGATACAAATTTACACCAAATGAAACTTAGCAACTAGGAAATTACAATTTGTAACTGATAAATCCTAATGATCCTATGGAAGGGCTCCTTTGTTGATCCACGTGACTTCAGAAGATGTTTCATTATTTTTTGGACTTGTCAAAGCATGGGGATGACCCTTGACTTCTCTTCAGGCATACCAATTCTGTTGATAGGGAAATTGCTCTTAATGTAGAGGAATCACTAATGTAGTGTCATTTGAGGCACTGTGTAGGCCTGTAGTTATCATAGTGAAGGGATTCCTTCTCTCTCCAATACGACTTGTAGGACCAAGCTCCATTGAGTCTCCAATAGATAATCTCCTTCTTCCACAGTTTCAGACTTTCTTAAGTTCGTTTTTAAGTACCAAGAAATTAGATTGCATATGGATGATAGTTGGATAAGGGAGAAGGTGGAAATGCATGAGATGCAAATGTATGTATGTAATTGCATGGGTATGCAAATTTTTTTTTTTTGGCTTTAAACGTATGCAAAAAAGTTTCATGGATATGCAATGTGACGCAGACGTAGTATGAAGGCAAACATAAGGGTATCCTATACGAGTTTAGTGGTAGATATGGAAATGATGATACCCTACACTGAATCAGAGATTGAGACAAGCAGGAACTCCTTAAGGATAAAGAAAGACACAGAAGAATCCCTATAGGCTAGGGTTTATGATAAACCAACAAACAGTTGAGATGAAGGCTGAACTTCTGGGAATAGCGTGGAAGAGAGCACATGGTGACCAATCAACAGTCACCAGATCACATGGTCTGATATAGGCCATATGGCGCGCATTAGCGAGCATGTCCTTCGTAGAATGATGAACAATATCCTATAATATCTCTAAGGATAACGTTAGACGAAAGAGGATCTGTACCAACTAGAGATTAAGATTTTCAAAAGAAAATCCCTAATGGCTAGGGGTTATATCATAAAAAGACGGAATCCCTACGGGCTAAAGATAGTAGTGGAAGAAAATATAACCCTTGCGGGTTTAGGGATTATAGTGGGATTTGTGAAAGGTATACTTAGTTGATAGGTTCCTAGTATTGGCCTACAGATATTCTACCCCCCATAAGGTGGTTTCCTTAAGGGTATCATGAATAACACTAGAGAGAAAGGCACAAGGTTTTTCCTTAAGTGGAGCCTCTTTATAGACCAAAACTTTCGTCTCTAGGTTATGAAAGGTCTCTTCATGAGATTTTGGTTTAAGGGTTATACAAAGAGTCATAAGTATCATTCCAAAGTACTAATTTCCAAGAGGATGTCTCTTGAGACGTATTCCTTTCGTGGAATTCCACCAATTCTAGGCGAAGTCGTCACATAAGCTCATAGGGTTGATGTATCCCCTTGGCTAATAGACGAACATTCTTTCTAAGGGTTTTTGAAAATATTTTTCGCAAAATTTAAACCCCGCCACAGATATAATAATATGATAAAATAACAATGAATAAATAAATAGTTAAATAAACAAATATAAAAAACCCAAAAAATAAGAAAAATCCTAAAACAAAAAGACAAGGCTTCTAAACCTAGGGTTGAGTCCCCAGCAGAGTCGCCAACTGTTGTAACTGGTTTTAAAATAAGAGTCGTCACCCTTAATTTTTATCCTAAGGAAGGGAATATAAAGGTTAACGCTAAAAAGTCAGAGATTCTAGATTTTTTGACTCGGTTTTAGACGAAGGAAAGGTGTTAGGCATCCTATCTACCTTGTTCACAAGGATACTAGGTTTAGAATTAATCTTTAGGGAATAGGGTTTTTAGTATTTTATTAGGGGAACTCGCCACGATTTTAGTCGTATGCCTACGTATCCTCTTATGAGGAATCAGAGTCTCAATTCGTAGTTCGTAGTTTGGTTGGTGTTTTTTATAGGATTACGTAGAATTAACTTCGAATTATCCTTGAACCTTGTCTGGGTTGAAAATTGTGTGAGAATAGACGTAGTTCGCAGTTAATTTGAAAATAATTCTCCTTAATCCTTTTTCAAAAATGATCTTGGATTTTTATTATGTTCGTAGAAAATGATTTATTGTTGGTTAGCTATATTAAGACGTAGAGCAGGGAGTCTGATATAGTCTCCTCATCACATGACCAAATATTGGCCACATGTCACTCATGGATGGTGAATTTCGTGAGTTGCGTAAATTTTAATTGTTTGATTTTAAATAATAAACCGGTAGACGATATGACGACCGATTTAATTACTCGAAGATGGACATCCTATTATCTATAGAATGTTTGAATTAATTTCAGATAAGGCCTTAAATTCAGATAATGAATTTAAGAATATAAATAAATTCCACATTTACACATAGCCTTAACTATTTTAGAAAGAGTAACTAATTGAATTAAAAAAACATAAAGGTGAAAACTTGTTTAGAGAAAGAAAATATCATATTGATACTCTTAGATTTTGAAACATGCATTCATCATGAGTTTTAAAACAAATAAATTATTGAAATAAATACAAACAAATTAATAGCATTAAGGAGTATTAAAGAGTAATATGACTCAATTCCAATTCAATATCATATATCAAAATTTCATTAATGACAAGTCCTACTCTACCTATTTATACGGTAAACAAACAAATGATTTAGAAACTAGGTTTAAACTTTTCAAAGAAATTAAATTAAATAATAAAAAACACAATTTCCAATAAGAGGCAAACAATAGAAAGTGTGACTCAAAAGTTTCTCTTCATCTCTCTCAGTTACAGAGAAAAGAAAATACTGCAATTTATATCTTTTCTACCTCTATTCGTTCAATAGATTAAGATATTCCACCAAAAAACCAAACAAAATACACACTAAGAATCAAAATATGAGAAGGAAGAGAAACAATACATACTGGCGGTGGAGTTTCGAAGACTGGCAGAGGGAGTCTGTCGTGATGAGTTTGAATCTTCGAAATTTGATGCTTTACGGAGTGACCGACACCATCGATTCGCCTATCCTTTCTTCTGTAATTTGTTAGTCTCACTGCTTATTGTGATACAGTAGCAGAACCGACTGTTTAATACTGGTTTTGCATTTTGTATTTGCAAATGTTGCGGTAAGAAAGAGTCGCCACCGACTTTTCTTTTATCTAAATTAAGGAAAGGGTGAAAAGAACAGAAAAAGACCTTTTCGAGAGTTTTCTGAGTAAGGGGGGTAGATTATGAAAATAGAAGGTGTTAGCATCCTTTCTATCCATAGTTATCTACGGGCTCTTAGAGGTTTGCTCATTTTGAAATACTTTTGTACTTTGTGTGTTTGAAAATGTTTTGAAAATGCCTTAGTGCGGAATTCGCTTTATGATAACTCTTGTATCAGTCTTCAAGAGTGTTGACAAAGAGAATGTTTTTGAAAGTGTTTTGAAATGTTTTTGAAAAGTAGAATTTGTGTAAGTGCAAAGATGTTTTTGAGCAAACTTCTAACATCTATCTACTTTTATACTCGAAAAGGGTCGTTCTTTTCCTCTTTTCCTTTATACAATGCTATCTTACTATTAGTGAGTAGGTAGCCTTGTCATTGGATGTTTTGAGGGACAATCGAAGGGACGTTACAGTCACAAAGGCAATTTTGGCAAGAAATTTTAGTAACTGTCCTAAAGTTTCTAAGATCACTTTTAACCGAGGCAACATCGAAAGGGTCATCGAGGGACTAGTGATTTTTCAAACTAGAGGGCAACCACTAAACTTCTCACATTCAAGAATTGTGACCGTTTTCCGAAGGCAACCGAAGTGGGATACTCTAGAGGTGCGCATGTGCGATTGATTTAGTTCAAGTATTTATCTTGTGTTATTAGGTTAGCTAACGTTTGATTATTGGTCTTTCCATACATGCCTAGTTACTAACAATTGATATGTACAAAAAATAAAGCGCGAAAAGTATAAATCTAAACTATTACATGGATTTAGGGAGGGGAATTTACACTGTACAAAAACTTGGGAATACAGAAATTAAAAGCAGAAAATAAAACCTAATTGTAGTCTATTACATCTAGGAGGCAATTACAATAATGTAAGAAATACGAGAAAATAATAACGCGCGAATGGATGAAAATACGTTCTAAAACCTAGTGAGAAAAATCTTTGTTTTTTGATAAATAAATTAAATATCCTAAAGTCTATTTATAGAATTAAATTAAGAAAAGTAATCTATGTTTTTTTTTTTGGTTTTGTTATTAAAAGAAAGTAATTATAATTAAATTAAAATCTATGTTCTAATTCATTTTAAATTAAGAAAATAGTTAAAATTTAATTAATTAATTAATTAAAGAAATTAATTACTTAATTGAAAAAATCTAAGCCTAATTTTTTGTGGTTTTATTATTTGATTAATTAAATAAATTAAGAAAACAAAATAAAAAAAAAGAATACAAACAAAACCAAAAAATGCCCAATGGGCCTAAATGCTGAAAAGAAAAGAAAAGGGGGTACTGTTGCAAAAAACGTCAGGCCCAAGTGTTAAAGCTCAAATTGCTTTAAACATCTGATGATGATGGTTTGATGGAGTATGGTGGACCCCAAGTAGCATAGCGCATGGAATATGCATGTAACAAATCAGAAAATATAAAATGCTAGACCTGGGACTCGAACCCAGGTCCCCTCCCTCATAGGTGTGTTTCTTTACCAGTTGTGCTGCTTGGTCATTCATTATATTAAACAAAATAAGAATATTATATATAAAAACAAGTCAATATCTAGGAAATAAAAAAACGCGTGCAATATTCAAACTGGCCAATCAAGGGTTGACATGCTTCGTCCCCTACCTCCCTCTGCCGTATTAGGTAAAAATACCTATAATGACAGTTTTTTCACTTGTCACTATAGCACCAGCAATTTCAAAGAACCCAGAATACGCAATAAAAATGAACTTTGAGGCCATGGGTCGACTGTGTTCAATCTCTTGAGCACAAGATTGCCCCTGGTTTGGGCTAATTTTGGCCAACAAAGAAAACCCCAATTCTAAGGTTCAAACCCTAGAAATGGAAACACTCGATTCCTGCATCAAAAACTCAATCCAACTATGCAGGTAACTTGCAAATGTTCAAACAAACAGAATTTCATGGTTAAAGCGAATTTATATTACATAATTCGAGCAAAATGAAATTAAGAAAGAAAGCAAACCTTTCGAGTTGGTTGGGCTGTTTTGTGGTATCTAAGGGCCTGATAATGATGGTAAACGCTTCAGGGAACCTCCAGGAGTGAGTTTGGATTCTTGGTTTGGGTTGAAACAAGTTGGAGCTGCATTTTAGAATGGAATAATTTTGATATTTTTTGCAAAACTTTCAAGGTTTTTCCAGGCTGTGTGTTCGTCCTTGGAGCTTTCTAATGACTTGGTATTTATAGATGAGATGGGAGGAGACAAGAAAACAAAATTTAAACAGCCTTGATTATGCATTTGAACACCATGAATGACAAATTGTAACCTTGGCCAAAAACATGGGATTTTGTCCATTTTTCAAATTTTCATAAATATAGACATGCTGGCCTTGCTATACACGAAATTTGGGGCCTTTCCATGCATCAAACCAAGCCCAAATGATAATGGCCCACATATTTTGCAATAATTTTGATTTATTTGATTTTTAATTAAATAAAATTAATATAAAATGAAAATAAAATCAAGACTATGCAAAAATGGTTTTAGGGGTCCTCTATAATCTTAGGAAGATGTTTGAAATCCAAGAAAATGAGCCCTTGCCTTAAAACTTCAAATTTGCTCAATGCAACAATCTTGAAATTTCCCAAAATTTCCCAATTTGGGCAAGCCATAACTTGCTCAATATTTATCTCATAATGATGATCTTGGACTTTTTGGAAAGCCTAAGATGTCTGCTTAAATCCCTCTTTTGATCAATTTTGCATTTGAATATCTTATCTTGAGGTAAAAGGTCTTGGAAAAAAGTGACTTTTGTTGACTTTCTGAAAATGACCTGTAATGTATGAGCTTATATCTTTCAAATGATGCATTTATTGAACTTGAGGGCTGAAGAGAAGTTGTAGGGAATGATATTATCTTAAATATGAGCTTTTCTTGGGGAAAAATGGATGAAGTATATGGAAGTTATGCCTGGTAAAAGTTCAATTGACTTTTTCTATAGAAACCCTAATTTATCAATTTTTGACTTTTGATGAATTAAGAGCATTTCTTGAGGAATCATGATCAACCTTTGATCAAATTATGGATATTACTTCAAAATGTTGATGTTGACCAAACATCTTGAAGTTTGACTGTATATAGACCATAGTTTACTTTTGACCTAGTATAGTTGATTTTCAATCATTTGAGCAATTGACTGAGCAAACTTGTAGTGCAAGGTATGAAATTTGTCATGGATAATATTGAAGACATATTAGGACCCTGGAAGACATCTGAGACCTTTGGAGCTCACACATCTTGGTGAAAAATGAAACACTAGTTGGAAGGCCAATGCTTAGGAGGAGAGTTTGTCTGATTAATTCTTGGCCAACCTTGAGAAATTGAGGACCTCTAGGAGTATGTCTTGTGTGAAAATGGGAGAGAAATTTTAGGGTGCAATAGCTGCCCCTGTTAAATCTTCTTAAACCTGAGGATTTAGATTGACTTGTCTGACTTTCATGATCTGAAGGTGGAAAATGATTAAACACTAGATTGCCCAGAAATTTGCACTCGCATGAAGTAATACTGATGGTTGATGACATCGAGAAGGGGCTTACAACTGCCATTTGGAGAAGATGAATGAAAGTCATCGAAGATGGGCTTAAAGATGCCATCCAGGGAATATGACAGAGAGTCGTCAAAGATGGGCTTAATAAGATGTCTCTTTATGGGGATTCCTGTTCCTGTTGTCTGAGGAGGAGTCCACTGGGGGATGTTGATTTCTGTTGTTTTCCTATTTGGGGAAAACTCTGGGGAATAGAGTCTAGGAACTTCAGTTGTCCATGGCTCTACTGAGGGGTTATCTCTGGATTAAAGAGATGAAAGTTTGCTGTTTTCTGGTTGAAATCCAGGCTTCGCAGTAATTTGCCGGAGAGAATGAAATTAAATGCTATATGGAAATGTATCAGAAGAAACATGTGTAGGGCTGTTTCAGAATAATTCTAGGTAAGACTTCATCTGGAAGTGTATGAGAAGGAGCCTGGGTAGGGCTGTTTTAGGAGATATATGAGAGGGAGCCTGGATATGGCAGCTTCAGGATGAGTCCGTGTAAAACTACATCTGGAAATTGTGAGAAGGAACCTGGGTAGGGTTGCCTCAGGATGAGGTAGTGTAAAACTGCATCTAGAAATTCAAGAGAAGGATCATGGGTAGGGTTGCCTCAGGATGAGTCAGTGTAAAACTGCATCTGGAAATTCAAGAGAAGGATCCTGGGTAGGGTTGTCTCGGGATGAGTCAGTGTAAAACTGCATCTGGAGATTGTAAGAAGGAACCTGGGTAGGGTTGCTTCAGGATGAGTCAGTGTAAAACTGCATTTGGAAATTCAAGAGAAGGAACCTGGGTAGGGTTGCCTCAGGATGAGTCAGTGTAAAACTGCATCTGGAAATTCAAGAGAAGGAACCTGGGTAGGGTTGCCTCAGGATGAGTCTGTGTAAAACTGCATCTGGAAATTCAAGAGAAGGAACCTGGGTAGGGTTGCTTCAGGATGAGTCCGTGGAAAACTGCATCTGGAAATTCAAGAGAAGGAACCTGGGTAAGGTTACCTCAGGATGAGTCAGTGTAAAACTGCATCTGGAAATTCAAGAGAAGGAACCTGGGTAGGTTTACCTCAGGATGAGTCAGAGTGTAAAACTTCAGAAGGAGGGAGAAGGAACCTGTGTAAGACTGCTTCATAAAGAGCCCGTATAAAGCTGTATTTGGAAGTTAGAATAAACCCGTGTAAGATTGTTTCATGAAGAGCCCGTGTAAAGCTGTATTTGGTCGCACAAATAATTACTCTATTTTGTTTCAGGAACTAATCCTGGACCTGTTGAAAATTATTGATGATAAATATCTGTTGATTGATCTTTCCTGAAAAGGTAAAGCGTTAGCTGTATGCAATGTCATGATGTATGAAATGAATTATGTAATGGTGTTCTCAAAATAAATGAGATTGGGATGTATGCATTTGTACTGCAGATGCTATGACGTTTGTAGAATGATGTATGAATGCAATATGTGAATGTATCAGCTGTTCTATTGCAGCACTGTTGAATTAGGGAAAATAAATCCCTGATTGTAGCTGGAGATGAAGAATGTAGGTCTTCAGATTTTGTTGAAGCTGAGCTGTTAGGAGATGATCTTCCGTTGTTAGAGAAATAAACTCTGTTGGGGAAGGAAAGCTCTATGCACTGCCTGAGGATTTTGTGAAATCCTGAGAAGTTTGACGACTTTACTGGGGAAAACCTGATGTCGGAGTAGTAGTTGGAAATTCCTGTTCTACCGGGGATACAAGAACACTTGACATCACTAGGTTGTAAGCTGAGGATATGGCGAAGACTTTTTAGTAAGATGCCTCTGCCTCTGTACCTTTTGGAGAAAGTACCTGCAGAGATTTTATGGATGGTTTGAGTGTCATCCCAACTCCTGGGGTGCTTGGTAAATGCTGATCAGGATGATAAGTCTTCTACTGATAAACAAATGACAAGATGACAGGACATAGTCGTATGTTTTTAATCCCTAACTTTTGCCTGGACCTCCCTTTCGGGTTTTCAGTCCACCATGATACCCTTTTTTTGCTCAAGCCACCTTTTCAGGTTTTCGACTTGCCGGGTGTACAATTTTTTTGTATATATCCCTAATTTTTGCCCGAACTCTTTTGGTTCTCTAGGATGCCCTTAATTTTTCCTAGGCCTGTCAACCTAGCAGGTCTTTTCATGTGTAGTATTTTTTGACTATGTTCGCGCTCATAGGATGTGGAGAGTTGTCACCGTCTATGACAACAAGTGTTGTAGAAATTCCAGAAAATGTTTATGTGATCGCATGTGCCCTTTCATACGTGGGAGCCTGTGTGGGGCTGCTTCAGGATGAATCTGGTGCACCTGATGTTTGATCAAGTTTCTGATAGTCTTGAATTTCCTAGGTATCTTTTCTAAGAACTGTCATGGAAGGATTCAAAGACATGATATTGACACCATCTGATACTACTGGCACAAACAAACAATTTGGTGGTACCAAAGATTCAAATTTCACAGTGATTTTCTGCTGGAATCCCCGATCAATGTAATAGCCCCCGAGTGATTCAGATGGAGACCTGCCCCTGACTATTCAGCATTTTTAGAGATATTCTTTGCATATTGGCTTGACTGGCCCAGATTAATTAGACACCATGTCACTCCCCTTGATTATGAAAGGCTTGTTATTGAGAATATTTTTTCCGTATGAGGTGATTCTGTCCATTGAGGGGGTTTTTGTTCACTGAATATTTGTTGTGTGAATTTCTCTGCCATTTGAACAATTAACCATATGAAAACAATGTCATTTAAAGAATGCAAAGCTTATGTCTATCTTGAAATTTTTTGAAAATGCGTTTTTTGTAGTAAAACAAAATTTGCAAGAATGTGATATCAACTCATGATTTAGCAAACCTTATAGGAGTCAGGATACCTTTGTAACAGTATGCTCTCGAACTAACCCATGCTTCAACTAGGACTTTTAAGGGTTGTAACGTGGCCTGGTTCACGGTTTAAGAAACAAAGGATAAATGTTCAAAATTTATTTGTACCCATCCGTTCTTCGTGACGTTCTTCAGTCCCATGCTCAGTTAATTGTGCATTTCGAATCCCAGTTGAGTTCTGGAGTGTTGGCCCCGATATTCGGTGATGGTTCAGAAATTGAACGTTTTTTTGAGAAGGCAGTCATTTTTGTGACCTTTCATTTTTGTTGAGAATTTGTAGCGACCTCCTTTTTTGTTTTTATTATCCATGTCTTTTGCCTGAACTGTTTCTTTTGTGATTACAGTCAGCGGGATGCCCCAGTTTTTTATCTTAAGTCTCCTTCATAGGTTTTGACTTAATGGGCTTTTATTTTGAGAGATAATGAATGTCTGTTCTTAATGATTATGTTGAACCATCACCATCTTTTGGAGAGCTTCTTCTACACTATTTGTCGTGTATGGAGATAGAGCTTGCGACCGAATTCACTTCTGAATTAACTAAGAAAGCTACCCAGCCCCGAGTCATGATTAAGGGTTTTAATTTGTTTGAAAAGAAAAACTCTTACTTCTTAGGCTCAAAGGGGTTGACTAGGGATTATCTTCCTTATAACTCCACTATTTAGGATTTGAAACAACGCTTGTACATCGTTAGCGGGGTCTGTTCAAAAGCATACTGTAGAGATTATGGTATCATTTTCGTCATCCTCCCTCTAAAGGCTTAGAGGTTTTAATCAAGAGTTGAATATCACAAAAAGGAAGCAAGAAAGCAGTTTAAGCATAATGAAAACAAATTAATTTAAGACAAACATGTGCAACGCATTAATGAAATAACAAAGTTTGACATGACAATAGTTGTTTGAACAAATAAAGAAAATACAACTTGAGAATTCAAATGAACATAAATGCTCTCAATCCTGGCCATGATTTGCCATGGGAGCAGTGATCATGTTGGGAGTCTCAGGAGGGTTGAACTCAATCTCCTTGGTGTCAATCATATTTTGAATCTTGTATTTCAGTGCCCAACAATCGTTATTATTGTGCCCAGGACTTCCAGAATGATAGGCACACCTTGCATCAAGATTGTAGTTAGGAGAAGAAGTCTTAGGGTTTGAATGAGGTCCTATCATTGTAATTAGATTCACCTTCAACATGTGTTGTAATGCTTGTGACAGTGGCATGTTGATGTTGGTAAACTGCCTCTTGGGCTCGTCTTGCGTTCGCTGATTACCCCATTGTTGTGGTCGTTGCACGCATGCCGAATTAGAGACCAGTACTGCCCCTACAGATTAGTGGTAGTCTACCTTATTACGACCCTTCGGGCCATACACAACATTGGCTTCCCTCTTACCAGCAAATGCCTTCTTCTCAGCATTAGAAAATGCAGCCATCGGGATCTTCCCACTCTTGATACCACTTTCGATCCTTTCTCCAGTCAGAACCATCTTTGTGAACCCGGATGAGGAACTCCCAATCCACAGATTAAAGAACGGGCCTGTCAGAGTACCCATGAACATGTCTACCATTTCCCGATCATTTAGAGGAGGTTGTACCCTGCTAGCTAGATCCCTCCATTTCTGCGCATATTCCTTGAACCCTTATCTTGAGCTCATGGACATATTCTGCAGTTGCACTCGAGTTGGTGCCAAGTCAGCATTGTATTGGTACTTCTTGTAGAAAGCAGCAGCCAAGTCTTCCCAGGTATGGATTTCAGTTCCTTCTAGCTGATAGAACCAATCCAGTTGAGTGCCAGCCGGACTTTCTTGGAAGAAATGGACCCATAGCTTCTGGTCAGCAGTGTGAGGTTGGATCTTTCTGACATATGACCTCAAGTGAAGCTTGGGACAGGAAAAATCGTCATATTTTGAGAAGATAGGGATCTTGAACTTAGGTGGGATGACCACCCCTGGAACCAAAACCAGTTCTTCAAAATCCAGACCGGGCACCCTTTGGATATCCATGGCATCAAGCCGATCCTCTAGCTGTTTGTATTTATCGTCAGCAGGGGGTATTGCTCTTTAGAATAGTCAGGTTCATCTTCTTCAGATGATGGATTGTTGTCTCCTTCTTCTGATTCCTCGTCATCTTCCTCTTGATTATCCCCTCTCTTTGATGGGGTTGTGAAATCTAGAGTTCGGTTAGCCGGTCTTCTTCTTCCCACACTCAAAACCCGAACTGGTTTCTTTGCCTTTTTAGTCTTGTTTTTGATGATGAGAGCTTTCAGGTCTTCTTGCCCCTGGGTCAGAGTCAGGAACATTTGTTGGAACTGAGCATTTTGAGCCTGAAGGTCTTTGATTGTTTGTTCAAGAGCCAATTCTTCTTGCTGAAATAAACAACAAAGAGATAAGAAGCTTGTACCTGGAATACCTGTTATGCAATGACATGTATGATATGAAAATGTTTTCAAGGATCTCGCGGGGTAAACACAAGAAGATGTTAGGAGTTGAACTGTGACCTTGACTGTAGAACTTTCATATCGTTTGAAGGTCCTTCTATGAGAGTCAAGCTCACCATATCGAGTGGGTCACAGCTCCTGACTCAAGTTGTCGTGTTTTGGTCTTTTAAAGGCATTGGTTAGAGGAAAATAAATCCCCTTGCCCCTTGCTAGACGTCTGCTTTATCATAACCTGCATCACATGCCCTTGATATCCTTGAAACAGTTAAGGAAATGCTATGGTATGATGCTATGATGTGTATGCTATGCATCAATAAAAAATGCAGGGTAAGAAACCAATTTATTGGATTTATACAAACAAGGTCATGCAAGGAATATAAACAAAGTTCTGCAATGAGTTCAAATTGTTAGGCAAAGAAAGAAAACAAGTCACACAAGTAGCCTTAGGTTTAGGTATGCATGGATTCCGTAGGTAAGTACCCTCTTGAAGTTTAGTTGGCTCAACCTGTCTTAGAAATAGTAACCGGGTTCTAAGGAGTCTCAATATCACTGATCTTCCTTTATCGAGCATTATTTCATCTTATCAATCTTTTCTTGCAGCCGAAACATCTCGAAAGTCTGATCTCAATAAGTGTAGCATCGAGTATCAACCAATCCCCAGCTTTACACCGAGGCCGGCTATCTCACTACTTTCTAATGGCCAAGTTTATTCAACTAAGGTTTTAAGGTCCGTTAGTGCTTCACGACACCACGTGGCGGCCCCATATTCTCCTCGATTCAACACAAGGGATACCGGTACCAACCAAAGTGTCACACTAACACATCTATCGCTTCAACCATATCGGTCTAGAGCGTATAGTCTCCACAATCTATTTCTATTTACCTAAAAGTGTGCCTCAGATCCGGGTGTAGGATCTATAGTAATAACCCAAACAACCCTCCAAGGATAAAGCAAACAAAGCATACAAATACAACAGTTTTAAAATGAACTAAATCTAAGGTAACCCCACTTTTTATTATCCCCAGCAGAGTCGCCAGTTCTATGATACAGTGGCAGAACCGACTGTTTAATACTGGTTTTTCATTTTGTATTCGCAAATGTTGCGGTAAACAAGAGTCGCCACTGACTTTTATTTTATCCAAATTAAGGAAAGAGTGAAAAGAACAGAAAAATACCTTTTTGAGAGTTTTATGAGTAAGGGGGGTACATTATGGAAATGGAAGGTGTTAGCACCCTTTCCCTTATCTATGGGCTCTTAGAGGTTTTCTCATTTTGAAATACTTTTGTGCTTTATGTGTTTGAAAATATTTTGAAAATGCCTTAGTGTGACGATTCGCTTTATGATAACTCTTGTATCAGTCCTCAAGAGTGTTGACAAAGAGAATGTTTTTGAAAGTGTTTTGAAATGTTTTTGAAAAGTAGAATTTGTGTAAGTGCAAAGATGTTTTTGAGCAAACTTCTAACAACTATCTACTTTTATACTTGAAAATGGTCATTCTTTTCCTCTTTTGCTTTAGACAATGCTATCCTACTATTAGTGAGTAGATAGCCTTGTCATTGGATGTTTTGAGGGACAATCGAAGGGACGTTACAGTCACGAAGGCAATTTTGGCAAGAAATTTTAGTAACTGTCCTAAAGTTTCTAAGATCACTTTTAATCGAGGCAACATCGAAAGGGTCATCGAGGGATTAGTGATTTTTCAAACTAGAGGGAAACCACTAAACTTCTCACATTCAAGAATTGTGACCGTTTTCCGAAGGCAACTGAAGTGGGATACCCTAGAGGTGCGCATGTGAGATTGATTTAGTTTAAGTATTTATCTTGTGTTATTAGGTTAGCTAACGTTTGATTATTAGTCTTTCCATACATGCCTAGTAACAATTGATATGTACAGAAAATAAAGCGCAGGAAGTATAAATCTAAACTATTACATGGCTTTGGGGAGGGGAATTTACACTGTACAAAAACTTGGGAATACAAAAATTAAAAGCAGAAAATAAAACCTAATTGTAGTCTATTACATCTAGGAGGCAATTACAATAATGTAAGAAATACGAGAAAATAATAGCGCGCGAAAGGATGAAAATACGTTCTAAAACCTAGTGAGAAAAATATTTGTTTTTTTAATAAATAAATTAAATATCCTAAAGTCTATTTAGAGAATTAAATTAAGAAAAGTAACCTAAGTTTTTTCTGGTTTTTTTTATTAAAAGAAAGTAATTAAAATTAAATTAAAATCTATGTTCTAATTCATTTTAAATTAAGAAAATAGTAAAAATTTAATTAATTAATTAATTAATGAAATTAATTACTTAATTGAAAAAATCTAAGCCTAATTTTTTGTGGTTTTATTATTTGATTAATTAAATAAATTAAGAAAACAAAATAAAAAAAAGAATACAAACAAAACCAAAAAAATGCCCAATGGGCCTAAATGCTGAAAAGAAAAGAAACGGGGGGTGCTGTTGCAAAAAACGTCAAGCCCAAGTGTTGAAGCCCATATTGCTTTATTGGATCCAGTGAGGACTGGCCTTGAGGGTGCATGGTGCTCTACATATGGGATACATTAGATCTGATCATATAGACATCTGATGATGATGGTTTGATGGAGTATGGTGGACCCTAAGTAGTATAGCGCATGGAATCTGCATGTAACAAATCATAAAATATAAAATGATGGACCTGGGACTCGAACCCAGGTCCCCTCCCTCATAAGCGTGTTTCTTTACCAGTTGTGCTGCTTGGTCATTCATTATATAAAACAAAATAAGAATATTATATATAAAAACAAGTAAATATCTGGGAAATAAAAAAAACGCGCGCAATATTCAAACTGGCCAAGCAGGGGTTAACATACTTCGTCCCCTACCCCCCTCTGTCGTCTTAGTTAAAAATACCTATAGTGACAGTTTTTTAACTTGTCACTATAGCACCTGCAATTTCAAAGAACCCAGAATATGCAATGAAAATGAACTTTGAGGCCATGGGTCGACTGTGTTCAATCTCCTGAGCACAATAGTGCCCCTAGTTTTGGCTGATTTTGGCCAACAAAGAAAACCCCAATTCTAAGGTTTAAACCCTAGAAATGGAGACGCTTCAGGGAACCTCCAGGAGTGAGTTTGGATTCTTGGTTTTGGTTGAAACAAGTTGGAGCTGCGTTTTTGAATTGAGTAATTTTGATATTTTTTGCAAAACTTTCAGGGTTTTTCCAGGCTGTGTGTCCGTCCTTGGAGCTTGCTAATGGCTTGGTATATATAGATGATATGGGAGGAGACAAGAAAACAAAATTTAAACAGCCTTGATTATGCATTTGAACACCATGAATGACAAATTGTATCCTTGGCCAAAAACATGGGATTTTGTCCATTTTTTAAATTTGCATGAATGTATACATGTTGTCCTTGCAGTACACGAAATTTGGGGCCTTTCCATGCATCAAACCAAGCCCAAATGATAATGGCCCACATATTTTGCAATAATTTTGATTTATTTGATTTTTAATTAAATAAAATTAATATAAAATGAAAATAAAATCAAGACTATGCAAAAATGGTTTTAGGGGTCCTCTATAATCTTAGAAATATGTTTGAAATCCAAGAAAATGAGCCCTTTCCTTAAAACTTCAAATTTGCTCAATGCAACAATCTTGAAATTTCCCAAATTTTCCCAACTTGGGAAAGCCATAACTTGCTCAATTTTTATCTCATGATGATGATCTTTGACTTTTTGGAAATACCAAGATGTCTAATTTAATCCCTCTTTTTATAAATTTTGCATTTGAATATTTTATATTGAGGTAAAAGGTCTTGGCAAAAAGTGACTTTTGTTGACTTTCTGAAAATGACCTGTAATGTATGAGCTTGTATCTTTCAAATGGTGCATTTCTTGAACTTGAGGGATGAAGAGAAGTTGTAGGGAATAAGATTCTATTAAATATGAGCTTTGTTTGGGGAAAAATGGATGAAGTATGTGGAAGTTATTCCTGGTCAAAGTTCAGTTGACTTTTCCTATAGAAACCCTAATTTAGCAATTTTTGACTTTTGATGAATTATGAGCATTTCTTGAGGAATCATGATCAAACCTTAATCAAATGATGGATATCACTTCAAAATTTTGATGTTGACCAAAAATCTTGAAGTTTGACTGTATATAGACCATAGTTGACTTTTGACCTAGTACAATTGATTTTCAAGCATTTGAGCAATTGACTGAGCAAACTTGTAGTGCAAGGTATGAAATTTGTCATGGTTAATATTGAAGACATATTATAACCATGGAAGATATTTGAGACCTTTGTAGCTCACACATCTTGGTGAAAAATGAAACCCTAGTTGGAAGGCCAATGCTTAGGAGGAGAATTTGTCTGATCAATTCTTGGTCAACCTTGAGCAATTGAGGACCTCTAGGAGTATGTCTTGTGTGAAAATGGGAGGGAAAATTTTGGGGTACAACACTTATCATTGTTGTTTTTCATTGACCTGTTGATTCTAACCATTTGCCACAGCAAGAAAACACCAAAAGTACAAAAACTCATTTTTTTATGTGACAGAAGTTAGGAACATGTAGTGTTAGATTGTTGATGCTAAGAATTACTAATGAATTTAGAGGTGAATGGAAGTGAAGGTGATGTATTGTATTGTCCGTGAGAAATTTTTTATGAGTTTACCTTCTATAGGTGTATGCTAATGATGTAAAAAAGGGGTTTAAAAAATTATTAGGTTTATAGGCTAACCGAAAGTGTATATATAAGACCAAAACCAAAAGTAAGAGTATGTACGTGTATTTGCAACACAGAGATTATGATATAAACAACATAATTTTAAAGCGACAAAAACAAACATTAGAAATCATCATATGGTTTAAAAAATAAATAAATTAAAATCGAAAGTTTGAAAATCAAAGAGAGGCCTCATATGAAATCGTTGGCCAAAATTTGTTGATAGAAAAACGTAGAAAAAAGGTTTAAAAAATGTATTGAAAAAAATGTGATGCGTAGTGTAAATTGTGTGAATTGTTGATTAACCGTTGATGAATTTTTAGGACAAATAAGGGTCCTATTTATAGACTTGAATTAGGTTAGAAAAAACTTAGAGACTAAGTTATCCAAAATGTGTGAAAAGCCTAAGCCCGATTTACAAAAAAGGAAAAAAAATTAGTAACAAAAGGAAATAGAAAAAATGTTAAAAAGTGCACCATAAGAGATTTGAAACTGCAAACTTATATTTGCAAGCTTTATTCTTTACCAACCGTGCTATGTTACTTATTCAAAATAAAGAGTCAATTAAAAATACATGAAGACGAGCAAGTATTTGTCATTTTAAAAATATAAGTATGTTGAAATAAATGATTATATTTTTAACTGGACTTGAGAATGAATATTTATAAAATCTCAAAATATTAATGTAATTAAACCAAAGGAATTTTAAAACCCAAGTTCGAAAATAAATTTGACGGTAGCACTAAGGGCAGACAAATTTGGGGTATGACAACTATTTTCTTATTTAATTAAATAAATCCAATAAATTACTATTATTTTCAATTATCTAAATTATAAATAATTCTAAACACTTTCAACTTTCTCTTTACACCTCAATCTTAAGGGTACTTAGCCCCACAACAATTAACTAAATCACACAAAACTATCCCCCACTTAATAAATTTTTTCCCTAAAAAACTATCTGAAGAAAACAGAGTCGGATACGACTCTCTCATCCGCTCCTCATGCTCCCAAGTCATGCTCCCACCAACTGGTCCTCTCCAAACTATCTTTACCAAGGCAATCTCTTTTCCGCACAACTGCTTCACTTATCGATTCTCTATCCGTATGGGTGATGTCTCAACTGTCATGTTTATCTCTCACATGTACACCATCCACTTGGATCACATGAGACTGATCTTGAATGTACCTCCTCAACTGAGACACATAAAACACATCATGTAGATTCGCAAGCGGTGGTGGCAAAACAATTTGATAAGCAACTTCTCATATCCTTCCCAAGATTTGGTACAGACCAAAAAAACACGACATGAGCTTTCGAGACTTCAAAGCTTGACAAAAACCAGTTACTGGCATAACTAAAAAAAATACGGTCCCCCTCATGGAACTCAAGTTTCTTACTCCTCTTGTTGTGGAAACTTTTTTGAAGACTTTGTGATGCTTTCATGTTATCTTGGATCATCTTAATCTTCTTAGTCGTCTGCTGAACAATTTCAAGTTCGAGCACAACACTCTCGCCTGACTCATACCAACACAAAGGAGTTCTATAGATCCTACCATACAACACCGTATATGGTGCCATTTAAATACTAGAATGAAAATTGTTGTTGTAGGTAAACTCAACCAAAAGCAAGTAGCTATCCCAAGCACCTCCTTGTTCTAGCACACAAGCCCTCATCAAATCTTCCAATGATCGAAAAGTTCTCTATGTATGAAAGATTTCGTCTGTGGATGATAAGCATAACTCAACTCCATCTTAGTACCCAAAGCCTCTTGCAAACTCTCCCAGAACCTCGATGTAAACCCCAAATCTCTATCTTAAATAATACTTTAAGGAATACCGCACAGTCTCAAAATCTCATAAATATATAATTCATCCAGCTTCTGCAAGGAATAATTAATCCCATTGGTATAAAATGATTCGATTTAATCAACCTATCCACAATCATCCAAATTGAATCACATCTGTTCAAAGTTTTTGGAAAAACTGTTACAAAGTTCATGGAAATACTATCTTATTTACACTATAGAATATTCAATTGTTGCATCAGACCCAACGACTTCTGATGTTCATTCTTTGACTTCTGGAAAATCAAACAAGCATACACAAACTCAGCTACCTCCCTCTTTATACCATGCTACTAAAACAGTTTCCTCAAGCCTTGATACATCTTAGGAGCATCGGGATGAATACTCAAACCACTTCTGTGACCATCTTTAAGAATACTCCTTTTAAGTTCTGACACATATAAAACACAAACTCTGTCTTCGAATCTGATCACAATGTTCTCATAAATTTTGAGTTAACCACTTTTACCCTGATTGATCAACACTAAATGATCAATCAATCCCAAGTAAATCTTCTAGCATTCTTTGATCTCTTACATAATACCAGAAGTTAACTTCAACATACCCAACTTAACCCTGTTAAGAGTTCCTTCACACACCAACCTCATATCTCTGAATTGCTCGATCAATTCTAACTCTTGAACCATAAGCATCGACACATGGGTGAAAAACGGGTGGTGGCCTACCGGGTTGGCCCGTGCACCCGCCAAACAATGGCAGGTTGGGTTGGGATTTTGGGCTCGCTGCCCACTAAAGCTCGCACCGCCAAAGCCCCAGGCCCGCTAAAGCCTGCACCGCCAAAACCCGCTCGCCCGACAAAGTCTGCCTTTTTTAATTAATTCTAGCAATTCCAATTCTTGATGGTTTTATTTTATATATTTATTTGTGAGTATATGCAATATTTTTTTAAGTAAAATTTGTTAAAAAATGCTTTGTAAAAAATTATTCTAAAAAATAAGTGAAAAATCTAAATGAAAGGTGGAAAAATCTTATTAATCTATTAAAAAAAATGAAAATAAAAAAAATAAAAAAATAGGCGGACAAGCCCGCTGCCAGCCAACCTGCCACCTTGGCGGGGCGAGCTATATTTTTATGCCCACTTTCTCTTGGTGGACTTGCTCACTCCGCTCTTTTTTTAGAGGGTTTAAGGCGAGGCGAGGCGGGCGACCCGTTTTGCCACCCCTACATCGACATGTGCAAATATTTCCTACTCAACGCATCAACTATGACATTAGCCTTACCGGGATGGTAACTTAAGCTAAAACCATAATCCTTCAAAAATTCTAGCCACCTTCTCCACCTCATGTTCAATTCCTTTTGATTGAATAAATGATTTAAGCTTTTGTAATCACTGAACACCTCCAATATGGAACCAAAAAGATAATCTCTCCAAATCTTCAACATAAAAACTACAACTTATAATTCCAGATCATGCGTAGGATAGTTTCTCCCTTAAACTTTTAACTGTTTGGAAGCATGAGCCACAACCTGACCATTATGCATATTCACACCACCTAAACCCATCCTTGACGCATCACAATACACCACAAAGGACTCACTTTAATTCAACAAAATTAACAATATAGAAATGATCAACTTCTTCTTGAGTTCTCAGAAACTTGACTCACATTTCACATCTCAAACATAAGCTTGACCTTTTTGAGTCAAATGAGTCAAAGGCAATGCTAATATTGAAAAACCTTCGATGAACCTCCTATAATAACTAGCCAAACCCAGAAAACTTCTGATCTCCATAACATACTTCAGAGTCTCCCACTGTAACACAACATTAGCTTTTGCCGGATCAACAACAATTCCTCCACTAGAAATCACATGGCCGAGAAAACTCACTTCTTTTAACCAGAATTCACATTTGGATAACTTGGCATAAAGCTTATTCTCTCTCAACACCTCTAATACAACTTTCATATGCTCCATTTGTTCTTCATCAGACTTAGAATACATCAAGATATCATCGATGAACACAACCACGAACGAATCAATATAAGGATTGAAAATTCTATTCATATACTCTATGAACACGCCTGGTGCATTAGACACATCGAACAACATTACCAAATACTCATAATGACCATATTATGTCCTAAAATCTATCTTCAGCCTTCACACAAATCTGATGATACCCAAACCTCAAGTCAATCTGACTGAAAACACATGCACCTATTGACTGATCCATTAAATCTTCAATCCTCGGAAGAGGATACATGTTCTTTATAGTAACCTTATTCAGTTGTATGTAGTAAACACACATTCTCATACTACCATCTTTCTTCTTAACTAGTAACACTGGCGCACCCCACAGAGAAACACTTGGTCGAACAAACTTCTTCTCAAGCAACTCTTCCAACTATTTCTTCATCTCACTCAGCTCTGAAGAAAACATTCTATAAGGAGCCATTGACACACGACTTGTACCTGGTACTAGGTCAATGGAAAATTCCACCTCACACTCAGGAGGTAGATCATTGATATCATCTAGGAACACATCTGAAAAATCACATACTACAGGTAAATCAACATTTGCAGCTTTACTGTCAACTTTCAAAGATGCAGAAATTGCAAACATCCATGCCTAATCATCTAAGAGTAATAATACTTGCTTAGCAGATATAAACATAAACTCTTCACCTTCATCGAACTTAGATTCACGCTCTAGAGGCAAGTCACAAATATCTTTAGAAAAAACATCAGGAAATTACATATTACTGACATATCACTAGCCATCACATTTCTCTCCACAACCGATTCATTATGCATTTAGTACAATTTATGAACACTCAGGTTCATTTCACTCAATGATCCCCATCATAGGACCATATTCCCTCTTGGAACCAGAACACACCAAAATCGCTACCATCACCACTGATAATACTTCACCGATTCCCACCAGAACCAGCTACTCTTACTTGATCCCCGCCATAGGATCAAGGCTCATCGAAATTGGACCAAAGTATATACACCATGATGCATGCAATCAACACGCGTTGTCACCAAAAATTCACCCAAATAATCACCATACATATATCATCATCATCATCATGTATAATATTATCCATCAATCGCAACAATAATTCAAAGTTATGACAATCAACAACCAACATCAACAGTAGCAATTAAACAATTGCATAATCCTAGACATTCAATCAAGGTACTTCATTATAACATCAACATTTCATTATGATAACTCAATGATTCTCTAATCAATTATACAAACCATCATATACATCCCTGCAATAGGAACGCGACTACTACTCAAGTATTTCACCAAGCACTACCATGAGGTAGCTCTGCGTGTTACCTTTCTAACGCTTCGAACAAAAACTCATTTGGACTTACAGATAAAATGTTATGATAAAACAAAATCAATAGAATTTCGCTGTTGGAGTGTTTCTCTAAGCGAGGACACACAACCCTACAAAAACCAGAATGCGATTTTCACATTTGGAGGCCTTCCAGACCTTCGATTTTGATTCCGTAAAAAGTCTCGGTTTCATAATTCGATGTAATCCACTTATCCAATGAGTAAAAAAAAAATTTAACACATATAATTCTCAATTTTTTCGAAAACATATTAACCCCAAAACTTCAACCTTCAAACATTCTTCAATGGCAGATTTTCATACATATAAAATCAAGGTAAATCAAACATAATTTCAATCACACAATTATACATATGAACACCACAAATCATCATTCAAACATTGATTCATAAGAAAACACAACAATTATCATTTAGTCATCATAAGGACATAACCCTAAGGAGAGTAATAACCTCTCTTCTCCACCTCATCATGCAATATACACATATTGAAATCCCTTTCTCTCCCTTGCATTGTAATTCCAAAAAACTTAGAAAAGATGATGATTAAGGATCTCTTCTCTCAAGCCCTAGAACATATTCTCCCCAAAACTTTGTTTTCTCTATTCTGTTTGTTTCATGTACTAACAAAATTAGTCTATTTCCTTAATTCTTAGAGTATATATGTAATACAGTGGGATAACTGACTTGTTTTTGCATTTTATCATAAATGTTGCAGATAGCTAAAGTCGCCATCGACTTTTCTTTTATCCAATAAGGAAAGGGTGAAAAGAACAGAAAATACCTTGAAGATTTTGAGTTCAGGGGGTAGGTTATTAAAAGGGAAGGTGTTAGCACATTTTTTATCCGTAGTTATCTACGGGCTCTTAATCGCTAGCTCACTTTATTTTGAAAATATGCTTTGTGAATGTGTGTTTGAAAATATTTTGAAAATGCCAATAGTAAGGAAACTTTGTAACGATCCTCATATCTGTCCTCGAGAATGCGTACAAAGTGTTTGAAAATATTTGTTGAAAAGTGTTTGTGAAAAGGTGTTTTGTTTTGAAAAGTTCGTGAGAAAGCGATTACGAGCAATCTACCTACTCAAAGTCTTTATTTGTTCTTTTCCTCCTCCTTTAGATAGTGCTATCCTACCATTAATTAGTAGGAAGCCCTATTGTTGGGTGTGAAGGGACAGGCGCAGGTCATCATACAGTCATAGAAGGAAACTCGTAGGGGTGCTTTAGCAATTTCGTTTAAGGGACTAGATGGTTTACTGAAGGCAACATTCAAAAGGGTCATCGAGGGACAACACTAAAGTGTCCCCACGTTCGAGGGACATGATTGATATTCGTAAGGAAACAAGAGAGGGTACGCTAGAGGTGCAAGTGTGCAAAGTGTGTTGTGATTCAGTTATTGTTTATCTTGCATTAGGGCTAACTATGTTTGATTATTAGTCTTGCCATACATGACCTAATTACTAACAGTAAAAATAGGAAAGCGATAAATGCAGAAAATAAATGTTCCTACACTATTACATGGATTTAGGAATGGTGGGTACAAGTAATAAAAATGCAGGGAAAGTAAAATCCTAATTACCTATTACAAAGCATGAGCAGTTACCTAATCATAAAAAAATTCGGGAACAATAAACTCTGTGAATTGTAAGATAAGAAAGCGAAAGGAGAAGGAAATTGTTTTTTTGCCGATTTTCTTGATAAAAAAGATTGGATGATTAACCTAATAACCTAATTAATTTTAATTAATTAAAAAAAAGAAACTGATTAGTTAAAACCTAAAAACCCTAAATTGATTTTAATTGAAAAAATGATTAATTAGTAAAAAACCTAAACAAAACCTAAATTAATTTAAAATAAAAAAAACTAAAACTAATTAGGGTTTATGACAAAAAAGGTTTTGAAAATGTTAGGTTTTGTAAAAAAGGGTTTATGTTTTGTGAATTTGAAGGAAAATAAGGAAAGAGTAGAGAGAATAGAGAATGGTAAAAAAAGACCCAAAATTGGTAGGGGTGGGTGTTGAACCCATGCCCTCAACACTTTCAACCAACATGTTCCCCACCAGGTCAGGCGCACCTTGGTGTCAAGGAATGGAACCGGAGCGCTAAGTAATCTGCAAAACAAGAAAACATGAAAAAATAACAAAATGCCAAAAGGCTAGGATCGAATCCACGCCTTGGCATAGTAACATCTTGTCGCGCGCGCTTCAATTGCTGGGGTGGTAGTATATCCGATATTTTGAATCAAACGAAATATATATAATATAAAAACCATGTATAAACAAGAGATACGCTGCAGCCCTAGCTCTTGTCGTCTCTCCGGTAGCCCTTTTATCCAACCTGCAAAAATAAGAGATGTTAGCAAACCAAAAGTACCCTACACCCCTAAATCGAGGTCTGCGAGTTCAATGGGACGATTATTTTTGATTGAAACTCAATGGTTTGGGATCTATGGCCAGAATATATGGAATCAGTGCAATCATCGTGATGCACGATTCTGCCTGCATGGGACGCATGTGATGGTCCAGTCCTGTACTATCATACCTCAGAAACACAATGATATCATTAGTATGTCTTAAAGCAAACTAAAAATAAAAATACAATTTTGAAAAAAAGTATGAGATCGTAGAGATGTATGCGATGGCGTTTCATGAGCTTTGGATCATTAGATTTGATCCATTCTTACTCTGTAGGATTTTTGGAAGGGAATGAGCTGGTTTATTTGCCTTGGAAACGACTGTGATAAGGGTTTGCAAATTGCCCTAAATTTGGACAATTTTTTGTGTTTTTTGGAGGTGATTTCTAGCACAAGGGTTCGTGGCCTCTTGTATGAGTTTGCTGAGAATATATAATGAAGAATTAGGTCAACATATATGGGCTTGGACTTGTGTAAGAGGGCTTGACTTATATTATCTTATTTTGACTTTTAAAATAATAAAAAATGAAAATAAAATATAATAAATCAAAGGGAGGTGTATGAAAAAGTCTTAAGGTGCATAAGGAGTGTAGTACATGATTGGACTCTGAAATAATAGCCCAATAGCTCAAAATATCAAGTTTTCTCAATTTGAACTTCATGCATTTGCTTAAAATTTCCCAACTTGCACTGGTCATAACTCTCTCAATTTTCATCTTTTGAAGGTGATCTTGGAATTTTTGGAAAGCTCAATATGTCCTATACAATATCTCTTATGATCATTTTTGAATTTGGAGATTTTATCTTGATGTAAGTTGCCTTGAAAAAAAGTGTCTTTTGTTGACTTTTGAAATGACCTATAATGTATTGGCTCATATCTCTCAAATGAAGCATTTTTTGGACTTGAGCTTAAAGAGACAAAGTTATAGAGAATTGAATTTACTTCAAAATAATATTTGGTTGAGGAGAATATGATGAAGCATGTGAAATTTATGCTTGGTCAAAGTTTAGTTGACTTCTCATAAGGAAAACCCTAATTTAGCAACTTTTTTACTTTTGATGATTTAAGAGTTTTCTTGGTGAATCATGATCAATCCTTGATAAAATGATGAATGTGACTTCAAAATGTTGGTGTTGGCCAAAATTATTGAGGTTTGACTATATGTTGACCATATTTGACTTTTTACCCAATACAATTGATTTTAAGTCATCTGAGTCATTGATTGAGCAAACTTGTGATGCAAGGCATGGAACTTGGTATGAGCATTCTTGGATACATACGAGGAACCATGAAATCCACTTGAGGAATTATAAGCTCAATTTTCCTTGAGAAAAGAAAAACCCTAGTTGTAGGTTAAATGCTTAGAAGGAGAATTTGCTTGATCAATTCTTGAGCATCCTTGAGCATTTGAGATCCTTAGGAGAATGTCTCGAGACAAATGGGAGGGCAAATTTTTTGGGTAAAACAATATATTATTCTACTTTCTTTTTATTAATTAATCTTAGACCCAAATAACCTTAAGTTCCTCTCCACCCACTAATTAATTTTCCCATTATTCACTTTTCACCCCAACTCTTACTATTTTCTTATTTAATTAAATAAATCCACTAAATTAATATTATTTTTAATTATCTAAAATTGTAAATAAAATCTAAATAGTTCTAACTAATTCCAAATCTATCTTTAAACCTCCATCTCAAGGGTACTTACCCCATCCCCTCAGAACCACACAACAATTAATTAAATCACACAAAAATCATAGATAAATAAAAGAGAGGATTCTTTGGAGGAGGAGAATCTAGCGAAAATGGGGTGTTACTGCCACACTTAAAACACTATTGCTGGAGGATTCTTTGGAGGAGGAGAATCTAGCTCACCTAGCAGGAAATATGCCCTCCAATTCATGGCGTTAGAGAGATCACCTTCTAAATCTAAGGCCAATTTAGAGGACGGCCAAAACCCTTCTCTAAAATAGACATTGCATGTACCCTCTTTCATGAGAATGACCAAATGTTCACAAAGGTGCAATGTGATTACTATAAATTAAAAAGAGTTATTGACCTAGGAGGTTTGGTGGACATTCTATAACATGATTCCTTCAGCAACTTAAAATTGGATCGAGAAGAGCTCTAGCATTTCAGAGTCTCGATATTAGGCTTCTCTGGTGAGCAGGTCCAAGTGAAGGGCTATATTACTCTAAAGACAGTGTTCGTACTTAAGGAGAAGGCTAAGATGATTAAGGTTAGGTATCTAACGGTGGATGCCACATGCTTAAACAACAATATAATTGGGTGTCCAACCTTCAACCTTTTGGAGGCAGACTTGGTGTGATCGAATTGGATGAAGAAACCAACATAAGATGTTATGAAGATAGTGTAAGGGTGAGTTATACGAACATTGTTGCTATCTTCGAACTATAGTTAGACAATTATATGTTTAATTTTGTAGATTTGAACCTCAAGATAGATCATGGCAGGGAGAGAATCACTACCATAGAAGAGCTAAATGAGGTCTGGATTGGCCCTCAAGAATTTCATACCACCAAGCTGGGTATATCTCCCATAGAAGCTGAGGAGGAACACCTATCCACCCTAATTAGAAGGAAACTCAACCTATTCTCTCAGGCTCCCTCTAACATGCCTGGGATAGAAACCAAGGTTGTGTGTCACCGTCTCATAATCAATCGTGCATTTAATTCAATAATGTAGAAGAAATGCAAGGTTGGCAAGGAGAAAATGGCGACTATAGACGAAGAGGTGGGGAAGCTGAATGGTTCAGATTTCATTAGAGATCAAGTATCAAACTTGTTTAGCAAATATGGTGTTGGTCTAAAATTCATTCTTCAAATGCCGGATGTGTATAGATTTCTCCGACCTAAACCTGGTGGGTCCTAAGGATCCCTATCAGCTATCTAACATTGATTGGCTAATAGATGGGTCTTCGACATGAAAAACTCTAAGATTAATGGAAGCTTACTCTTACTACAACCGAATGAAAATGGACCATCCTAATGTACCTAAGATAACCTTCATGTCAAACTTCTGTATAATCTTCTTGATGTTCTTATTGGCGGCTTCCACTGAAGTGCAATAGCCGTGAAGTGCAAATGGTAACTTCTCATGCCAATATTTATATGTCACCATCATCTTCTGTATAATCTTCTTGATGTTCTTATTGGTGGCTTCCACAACACCATTCATCTTCGGTCGATACAGAGAGGAGTTGTGGTGCTTAATCTTGAATTGCATGCAGAGTTCCGTGATCATAGTATTGTTAAGATTAGTACCATTGTCGGTGATAATCCTTCCGGAGATGCCATACCGACAGATCATATTATGTTTAATGAACCGAGCAACAAAATTCTTGGTAACAGAGGCAAATGAGGCCGCTTCAACCCACTTCGTGAAGTAATCAATGGCGACGAGGATGAAATGATACCCGTTATACGCATTAGGCTTAATTTCTCCAATCATATCAATGACCCATATTGCGAATAGCCAAGGAGAAGTTAAGACATTAAGAGGAACCGAAGGCACATGTACTTTGTCAGTATAAATCTGGCATTTGTGACAAGTTCTTGAGTGGTGATGACAATCAGTTTCCGTAGTAGAACAATAATAACCCGCTCTTAGAATATTCTTAGACATTGCATGCCCACTGGAATGAGTACCAAAGATACCTTCGTGCATATCTTCCATAATCTTATCAACTTCCTTCTTGTCTACACAACAAAGCAGAGTTGAATCGTGATTGCGCCTGTATAAAATTCTGTTGCTCGGGAAGAACTTAGCAGAGAACTTCCATAGGAATTTCTTGTCATTAATAGATGCTCCTTCAGGGTACTCTCGAGCCTTGAGGTATCTCTTCACTTCATGAAACCAAGGCTTCTCCTCTACTCCGTCAGTATCAACTTTGTAGCAATGTGTCGGCTCATCCAATCTCTTAATGGTAATTAGAGGAGCTTCATTGTCCCATCTAATTTTGAACATAAATGACACGGTAGAAAATGTGTCTGCCAACTGATTCTCTTCCCGTGGAATATGTTCAAAAGTAATCTCCTCGAAGTGCGTGATTAAGGTTAATACATGCTCCCAATAAGGAATGAGATTTGGGTGCTTCGTATCCCATTCTTCCTTAATCTGACTGATTACTAGGGTTGAGTCCCCATATACTTTCAAGAACTTGATTCTCATGTCAATAGCAGCCTTGATACCCATGATGCACACTTTGTATTCGACCATGTTGTTGGTGCAGTCAAATCAAAGTCTGGCGGTGAAGGGCGTATGAAAACCCTTGGGGGATATGATCATAACACCAATCCCATTACCAAGCACGTTGGAAGCTCTACCGAAAACCATAGTCCATCTGGATCCTGACTCAGGTCCTTCATATAGTCCAGGTTCTCCACAATCTGTAACTAGCATGATATTCTCATTCGGGAACTCAAAATTCATAGAATGATAGTCGTCTATAGCTTGATGAGTCAAATGATCCGCCAGTACACTTCCTTTAATTTCTCTTTGAGTGGTGTACTGAATGTCGTATTCTGTCAAAACCATTTGCCATTGGGCTATTCTTCCAGAGAGAGTGGGCTTCTCGAATATGTATTTGATTGGATCCATCTTAGAGATCAACAAGGTAGTATGAGTCAGCATATACTGTCTTAGTCGGCGAAGTTTTCTCGAGCAGTGAGTATCTTGTTTCACAGTCGGTAAATTTTTTGCTAAGGTAGTATATTGCATGCTCTTTTCGACCAGACTCATCATGCTGGCCCAGTACATACCCCATTAAGTTCTCTAACACTGTTAGGTACATGATTAAAGGTCTTCCTTCGACTGGTGGCATCAGAATCAGAGGTTCTTGGAGGTACTCCTTGATTTTGTCAAAGGCTATTTGGCAGTCATCGTTCCACTTTCCTACCTGATCTTTCTTCAGTAACTTGAAGATTGTCTCACAAGTAGCGGTCAAATGGGAAATAAATCTGGCAATATAATTCAGTCGTCCCAAGAAACCAATGACTTCCTTCTCAGTACGGGGAGCTGGAATTTCTTGAATAGCTTTGACCTTGGTGGGATCAACTTCAATACCTTTACCACTAACGACGAAACCCAAGAGTTTACCAGACCTCACCCCAAAGGTGCACTTGTTTGGATTCAACCTCAACTTGTATTTCTTCAGTCTCTCAAACAGCTTGTGTAGATGGTCAAGATGTTCTTCTTCATTCTGAGACCTAGCTATCATGTCATAAACATTAACCTCTATCTTGTGATGAATCATGTCATAGAATAAGCTACCATGGCACGCTGATGTGTTGCATCGGCGTCCTTAACCCCAAAAAGGCATAACCTTATAGTAGAAAGTGCCCCACTGTGTAACAAAAGTTATCTTCTCCATGTCTTCGGGCGCCATATTAATCTGATTATAACCCGAGAAACCATCCATGAAGGAGAATACCTTGTGTTGAACGGTGTTTTCGACAAAAATATCAATATGTGGAAGCGAAAAGTCGTCCTTGGGGCTCGCCATGTTCAGATCCCTGTAGTCTATGCACATACGCACTTTGCCATCCTTCTTTGGTACCGGAACCACATTCGCAACCCACTGAGGATATGATGTGACTGCTAAGAAACCTGCACTTAATTGCTTCATAACCTCGACCTTGATCTTCTCTGACATCTCAAGACGCATGCGACAAACTTTCTGATTTATTGGAGAACAACCCTCTTTCGTCGGTAAACGATGAACCACAATATCAGTATCAATCCTTGGCATGTCCTCGTACGACCAAGAAAACATCTCAATATATTCATGCAACATCTTTATTAACCTTTTCTTGATACCGTCTTCTAGGTTGGCACCTTTCTTGACTTCTTTCCTGTCTGCTTCAATACCCAAGTTTACAACCTCGACCGCTCTTCATGCAGTTGTATAGACTTTTCCTCTTGCACTAACAGTCTTGAAAGTTCTCCAGGTATTTCGTAATCTTCCTCACCTTCGTCATCGACTTTGTAGATCTGATTTTTAAAGTCATAGGCGATAATAGCAAAATCATTATCAATGGGATCCAGAGTGGATGTGGATCATCAATTTATTGTGTGGGTGTATGTAAGAACACAAAGCTATTTTGAAAGTGATAAAAATAAAAGAAAGACAGAGAGCACAAAATTTGAATGAAAACGTCCAATGCTTTATTAAATGAAAATATGTTTATGAAATGACAACTCTTAACAAATGGACCGTTGTGCCCCGGGTAAGACACAAGGCTTAAAGTCATTGTTTAAAAATTACATAACCAAAACTTGGAAAGTAATAAAAACAGAAAGTAGCAATTACTCTTGACTAAAGGAGATAGAAATAATGTCTTCAGTCTTCCAGTTTCTGAGCCCATTGCCGATGGCGGGAAAGATCCAATTGTCAAGGTCATAATCACTGTCAGCATCTTCTACTGTGTTGACTCCATTGTTGCTGACGCGGAATGACGGTCTTCCAGCACGAGCTTGACGAATATCCCTATGACCCTCTACAGAGAAACCCAAACCAAATTTCTCAAATTTATATGGAATGTCAAGAAACTGACCCCAAGTAGTACAACAACCTTCTTCTACATCAGCTTTAGCATCCTTCAAAGAAGCCATTCTAGGTGGAATCCTAGTAACCCTGGGAATAACAGAGACGTCTTTGGTGGCAGCAGGAGGGATAACTTCAAAAGTATGACATGGAGTCTTGATGAATTCACCATCTATCTCTATATATCGAAATGAATTCAAGTGGCTAACCATATACTCTTCTTCGCCACAGACTGTAACAACCTTTCCCTTCACGGGATACTTCAACTTCTGGTGTAGGGTTGAGGTAATAGCTCCTGCCCCATGGATCCAGGGGAATCCCAGTAAGCAAGAATAAGCTGGTCGAATATCCATCACGTAGAAGGTAGATTCGAAGATCTGCGTACCTACCTTGATCGGAATATCCACTTCTCCATGTACCATCCTCTTTGACCCGTCAAAGGCTCAGACTATAATATCACCAGGTTTCAGTACAACCCCTTCGCAATCCAGTCTATCAAGAGAACCCTTTGGTAGGACATTCAGCGAGGATCGCGTATCAACCAATACATGAGCCAAAGTAGTGCCCCTGTATTCAATGGAGACATACAGGGCCTTGTTGTGGTTTCTTCCTTCAGGGGTCAGATCAACACCAGAAAAACCTAACCCATTGTCAGTCGTTAAGCTAGAAACATAGTTCTCAAATTGATCAACAAAAATCTCTTGTGGCACGTGAGCGGACTTCACGAATTTCACCAAAGCTTGTGCATGAGCTTCAGAACACAGTAACATGGATAACATGGAGATTTTGGATGGGGTCTACCCTAGGTGTTCAACAATCTTGTAATCGCTTTTACGGATGATCTTCAATACCTCCTCCAACTCTTGCCTAGAGGTGTCTTCAGCTGCAACTTCTTTAGGCGCCTCCATCTGGGCTGGCTCCATTATTTGCTCTTTTCCCCGAGTCTCAGCAGTCGACTCAGTAGTGGTAACTCTAACTGGTGTAGCAGTAGTCTTTGGAGAGATTTCCGGGGAGAAAACCCTTCCGCTTCTAGTAACCTTATTGGTCCCAACAATATTGTCAATGTTGGAATCAATAGCTTCAATAACTTCATCTTCAATAGTCGATAGTTCTTGCTTGACGCCATGGTAGTAGACGTCAGATCCATAGTTCCACGGGACAACTTTGTCCGAGGAATATGGAATAGGTCCAAGTGTAGTGATGATTAGAGGAGCAGCTTTGGGATTGGAAGTGATCCTTATAGGACCTTTGGAGGTGATCCTGACAGGAGTGCCGAATATTACAGATAAGTCTTAAAATAGATTCTCAGTAGACAGAATCTTAACACTAGAATTATGTGATTGTCCATTAAATGCTGAATACCTTATTCCAGCAACCTGCAGCCATTGGGTTGGGTTGCACAGCAGTAACATCTTTCAATACATCCCAGAAATAAACCGGCATGCAACAAATTCTTCTTGATAATTGGGAGGGGAGTAACCAAATCATTTACGGTTGAAACATAAAGAACATCATCAATAGCACTTACGCCTTTGTCATGCTTCGGTATTGGTGCAGTAATTACATTGGTAGTCTCCGGAGTGTCAAACTCAATCTCTTTGTTGTCAATCATGTCTTGAATTTTGTTTTTCAAGGCCCAACAATTATTGGTGTTGTGCCCAGGGCTATTGGAATGGTAAGCACACTTCATATTTGGATTATAGTGAGGAGAGGTTGTTGGGATTCTGAGGAGGATCCCTTAATGTAATCATCTTAGCTTTCAATAAATGTTGTAATGCCTGGGACAATGGCATGTTAATCTTTGTAAACTGCCTTCTCGGTACGTCTGACCTATGCTGGTTGCCTTGTTTTTGTTGTTGCACAGGCGTATGATTAGAAATAAACACCACTTCTACAAATTGATGGCGATCATTTCTAGTATGGCCCTTCTGGCCATAGACAATATTAACTTCTTTCTTTTCGCTAAATGTATTCTTTACAGCACTTGTAGACACATCCACTTGAATTTTTCCACTCTTGATACCACCTTCTACATGTTCCCCAGTTAGTACTAACTCGGTAAAACCAGATGAAGAAATTACGATTAGATGATTAAAGAAAGGCTCTATCAATGTACCCATGAATATATTAACCAACTCCCTGTTAGATAAAGGAGGTTGCACTCTTCCAACCAAATCTCTCCACTTTTGGGCATACTCTTTAAACCCTTCATTCGAGCTCACTGTCATACTTTGTAGTTGTGCGCGAGTTGGTGCAAGGTCAGCATTATATTTATACTGCTTGTAAAAAGTGGAAACCAGGTATTCCTAAGTGCGTGTTGGTTCCCTCCAGCTGATAGAACCATTCAATTTGTGTCCCAGATAAGCCCTCTTGAAAGAAGTGAACCCATAACTTTCTATCAGCAGTATGAGGTTGGATATTTCGAACATAAGACCACAAATGAAGCTTGGTATAGGAAACACCATCATATTTGGCAAAGACAGGGGCCTTGAACTTGTGAGGGATAACAACCCCTGGTATAAGCCCCAGTTCTTCAAAATCCATCCTAAGCACTCTTTGGATTTCCATAACATTAAGTCGATCTTCCAGCTGCTTGTATCTATCATCAGCAGGAGGATACTGTTCAGCAAAATAGTCTTCATCAGAATCTTGGCCAGAACCAAGGTTGTTATTCTCTTCAGCTTTTACACTCTTGTCATCTTATTCTTGGTTATCGTCTTCGTTTAGGGGAACCTCAAAATCTAGATCCCTTCTAACCGGACCTTTGAATCTTCTTCCTAGATTAAGAAAGACTGTTGGCTTTTTGGTCTTCTTCTTATTCCCTTTTGTGATGAGGGTCTTCAACTCGTCTTGTCCCTTAGCTAAGTCCAAGATATTTTTTTTGAAACTGAGCGTTCTGAGCTTGGAGTTCTTTCATAGTTTGTTTGAGAGCCATCTTTTACTGAAATAAATAGTAATAAGATGAGAAAACCTGTACTGGGAAAATACCTGTTATTTGATGATATGCATGATATGTAAATGCAAGTGCAATGTTTTCAAGGATCTTTGTGGGATTTAAATTTGTTTAAACAAAAGGAAACAAAAGAAATTTTAGTAACAAGCTCAAATTATAATTTCCTTCTAGGCTTATAATGACAACAAAAGAGTTACAAAGAAACAAAATATGAACTCAAGTCTCCCATGGGTGCTTCCTCTTTGTGTTGACATATGCATTAAGGCTTTTTTTTCCCGGAGTCGTTTCGTCAGTTCCAGTACTTTCTTCTCACTAGCATAGAACCGAGCCTCGAAGGTATCTCTTTCTTCCTTGAGCTAAATCCAGGAATCCTGTAGTTCTTCAAAATCAGTAGGTATATCAGGATGAAGAATGGTACGAGGAACATCCCCTTCAACAACAAGATCTATGATCACTAGTAGGATAGCAGGATATGTAATTTTAATATTTTGAGCATGAGACCGCACCCATCTGAGGTAAGGCTCTATAGGAATGAAATTCTTGTGTCCTAAAGTCTTGCTATCAATCTTGTTGACCATGCCCCAAGCACATATAAACCTTTGATAGTAATTTTGAGGATCATTCTCATAGTCGAACATAATACTTGGATGAGCATATCATGAGGACCGTCCCTTTGCGCATGACCAAAATGACATAGAGCTAGAGAAGGGTTGTAAGTGATTCCCCCTCTTATACCAAGGAGTGGTACATTAGGTAATTCCACACATCAGTGAATAATAGTAATATCTTCCTGAGATCGAGAACACCAATGGATATCCGAATGAGCGAGTGACATCAACCTTTGAGACAACCTCAAACCTTATTCTTTCTTCATCACTGATTTGGGAAGGTGCAAAAATAAACCACCTGGACAGTAGAGGTATACAACACATAAGAGTTCCTCACTTCTTCATAGTACGAGTGTGAAGGGAATGCAGGACATCTCCAAGCCAAGTAGGCATCAGATTATGAGTGAGAAATATTTTAATGGCATTCACATCTACGAATTGGTCCGGATTAGGACTAGTAACAAACCATAGATCAGAAAAGCCAAAATATCCTCAAAAGCACTAAAATTCATGGCATCTAAGAAACCACTGAGCCTTCTTTATCAGAAACTTAGGAGGAAAACCCTTGACTCTATTTCTTATTTCCCAATTAGCTACGATGTCCGATCGTTTCAGATGTACGGTTGCTGCGATGTCTTCAGGTTTTGGAACTTTCTCTAGACTAGTAAAAGGTATCTGATTAAGAATAGGCACTTCGAGTAACTTAGAGAATTCTTCCATTGTGGGCACCAACTGATAATCCGGGAAGGTAAAACAGTGATGTTTAGGATAAAAAACTGGAACAGAACACTCATCATGTCTTCTTGGAAACTGGGAGTAACCAAACTAAGTTGATAGCCATGTCTTTTGGTGAATTGAGAATTTTAGGGGACCTTTGAGACTAATTCTTCAAGCTTGGGAGGTACCCTTGTGAAGTTGATTCAGATGGTATTCCTGCGATCGAAAGCCATAACCCTGCAACTCAGGACAAAGATAAATCCCCTAAATCCCTGAAATGGTTAGTCATGATATGATGTTATGTTTAAGCAGATAACAAACAAAAAAAACCACACAAGAGTCTTAGGTTTATGGCTTGCACGAGGTTCGTAGGTAAGTACCCTCTTGATGTTTAGTTGGCTCAACCCGTCCTAAAGAAGTAACCAGGTTCTAGGGATCTTAATATCACTGATTTTTCTCACATGTTTTATTTAGCACGACAACTGACTTTCCACCAAAGAAAACCTGAATGTTGAATCTCCATGAATGTAGTATCGAGTATCAACCAACTTCAGGCTGTACCAAAGCTGTCTATCTCACTACCTTCTAATGGCTAAGTTGGGTCAATTAAGGTTCTAAAGGTCACTTAGTGCTTATGACACCACACAGAAGCCTAGTATTCTCCCCGACTTACTTGAGGGACACCAGTACCAACCAAAGTGTCACACTAATGTATCCATCACTTCAACCGTATCGGTATATGCCGTACAATTTCCATGATCTATTTCTACTTACCTAAGATATCCCCAGATCCGGGTATAACATCTTTGCAAGAAAAATAAACTCGAGCAACCCAATAAGGATAAAGCAAACAAATAAGAAAATTTAAAGCAGTTTAAAGGTGATCTAAACCCTAAGGTAACCCCTCTTTTAAGTAGTCTCCCCAGCAGCGTCGCCAGTTTTGTAATACGGTGGGAGAACTGACTTGTTTTTGCATTTTATCGCAAATGTTGTAGATAGCTAGAGTCGCCACAGACTTTTCTTTTATCCAATAAGGAAAGGGTGAAAAGAATAGGAAAGACCTTGAAGATTTTGAGTTCGGGGGTAGGTTATGAAAAGGGAAGGTGTTAGGACCCTTTTCATCCGTATTTATCTACAAGCTCTTAATCTCTAGCTCGCTTTGTTTTGAAAATTTGCTTTGTGATTGTGTGTTTGAATTTTTTTTGAAAATGCCAATAGTAAGGCAACTTTGTAATGATCCTTGTATCTGTCCACGAGAATGCGTACAAAGTGTTTGAAAATATTTATTAAAAAGTGTTTGTGAAAAGATGTTTTATTTTGAAAAGTTCGTGAGCAAGCGATTACGAGAGATTTACCTACTCAAAGTCTTTATTTGTTCTTTTCCTCCTCATTTAGATAGTGCTATCCTACCATTAGTTAGTAGGAATCCCTATCGTTAGATGTGAAGGGACATGCGCGAGTCATTGTACAATCATAGAAGGCAACTGGTAGGTGCGCTTTAACAATTTTGTTTAAGGGACTAGATCGTTTATCGAAGGCAACATTCAAAAGGGCCATCGAGGGACTATGATCTTTGATTTCGAGGGACATCACTAAAAATTCCCATGTTCGAGGGACATGACTGATATTCGTAAGGCAACAAGAGAGGATACCCTAGAGCTGCAAGTGTGCAAAGTGTGTTGTGATTCCGTTATTGTTTATCTTGCATTAGGGCTAGCTATGTTTGATTGTTAGTCTTTCCATACATGACCTAATTACTAAATGTAAAAAAAGGAATGCAATATATGCTGAAAATTAATGTTCCTACACTATTACATGGCTTCAAGAATGGGGGTACAAGTAATAAAAATGCGGGGAAAGTAAAATCCTAATTACCTATTACAAACCATGAACAATTACATAATCATAAAAAAATGCAAGAACAATAAACTGCGCGGATTGTAAGATAAGCAAGCGAAAGGAGAAAGAAATTGTTTTTTGGCGATTTTCTTGATAAAAAAAGATTGGATGAAACCTAATAACCTAATTAATTTTAATTAATTAAAAAAAAGAAATTGATTAGTTATAACCTAAAAACCCTAAATTGATTTTAATTGAAAAAATGATTAATTAGTAAAAACCCTAAACAAAACCTAAATTGATTTAAAATAAAATAAAAACCTAAAACTAATTAGGGTTTATGACAAAAAAGGTTTTGAAAATGTTAGGTTTTGTAAAAAAGGGTTTATGTTTTGTGAATTTGAAGGAAAATAAGGAAAGAGTAAAGAGAATAAAGAATTTTAAAAAAAGAACCAAAATTGGTAGGGGTGGGTGTTGAACCCACACCCTCAACACTTTCAACCAACACGTTCACCACCAGGCCAGGCACTCCTTGGTGTCAAGGAATGGAACCGACACACTAAGTAATCTGCAAAGCAAGAAAACATGAAAAAAATAACAAAAAGCCAAAAGGCTGGGATTGAACCCACGCCTTGGCATAGTAACATCTTATCATGCACGCTTCAACCACTGGGGCGGTAGTACATCAAGTATTTTAAATCAAACAAAATATATATAATATAAAAACCATGTATGAACCGGAGAGATGCCGTATCCCTAGCTCTGGACATCTTCTTCGATAGCCCTTTTATCCAACCTACAAAAATAAGAGATGCTAGAAAACCAAAAGTACCTTACCCCCCTAAATCGAGGTCTGTGAGTCCAATAGGATGATTATTTTGGACTGAAACTCAATGGTTTAGGAGCCATGGCCATAATATATGGAATCAGTGAAATCATGGTGATGCACGTTTCTGGCTGCATGGGACGCCTGTGATGGTCCAGTCTTATACTATCATACCTCAGAAACACAATGATATCATTAGTATGTCTTAAAGAAAACAAAAAATAAAAATATGATTTTGCAAAAAAGTATGAGATCAGAGATGTATGCGATGGAGTTTCATGAGTTTTGGATCATTAGATTTGATCCATTCTTACTTTGTAGGATTGTTGGAAGGGAATGAACTGGTTTATTTGCCTTGGAAACGACTGTGATAAGGGTTTGCAAGTTGCCCTAAATTTGGACAATTTTTTGAGTTTTTTGGAGGTGATTTCTAGCACAAGGGTTCGTGGCCTCTTGTATGAGTTTGCTTAGAATATAATGAAGGATTAGGTCAAAATATATGGGCTTGGACTTGCATAAGAGGGCTTGACTTATATTATCTTATTTAACCTTTTAAAATAAAAAATAATAAATCAAAGGGAGGTGTATGAAAAATTCTCGAGGTGCATAAGGAGTGTAGTACACTCTTGGACTGTGAAATAATAGCCCAATAGCCCAAAATATCAAGTTTGCTCAATTTGAACTTCATGCATTTGCTCAAAATTTCCCAACTTGCACTGGTCATAACTCTCTCAATTTTTATCTTTTGAAGGTGATCTTAGACTTCTTGGAAATCTCAAGATGTCCTATACAATCTCTCTTTTGATCATTTTTGTATTTGGAGAATTTATCTTGATGTAAGTTGCCTTGTCAAAAAGTGTCTTTTTGTTGACTTTTGAAATGACCTATAATGTATCAGCTCATATCTCTCAAATGAAGCATTTTTTGGACTTGAGCTTAGAGAGTCACTGTTATAGAGAATTGCATTTCCTTCAAAATGAGAATTGGTTGAGGAGAATATGATGAAGCATGTGAAATTTATGCTTGGTGAATGTTTAGTTGACTTCTCCTAAGGAAAACTCTAACTTAGCAACTTTTGACTTTTGATGATTTAAGAGTTTTCTTGATTAATCATGATCAAACCTTGATCAAATGATTAATGTGACTTAAAAATGTTGGTGTTGACAAAAAAATCTTAAGGTTTGACTGTATGTTGACCATAATTGACTTTTTACCCAATACAGTTAATTTTCAATCATCTGAGTCATTGACTAAGCAAACTTGTGATGCAAGGCATGAAACTTGGTATGAGCATTCTTGGAGACATATGAGGAATCATGAAATCCACTTGAGGCATTGTAAGCTCAATTTTCCTTGAGAAAAGCAAAACCCTAATTGTAGGCTAACTGCTTAGGAGGAGAATTTGTCTGATAAATTCTTGAGCATCCTTGAGCATTTGAGAACCTTAGAAGAATGTCTTGAGACAAATGGGAGAGAAAATTTGGGGTACAACAATATATTATTCTAATTTATTTTGATTAATTAATATTAGACCCAAATAACCTTAATTTTCTCTCCACCCACCAATTAATTTTCCCATTATTCACTTTTCACCCCAACTCTTACTATTTTCTTATTTAATTAAATAAATCCACTAAATTAATATTATTTTTAATTATATAAAATTATAAATAAAATCTAAATAATTCTAACCAATTCTAACTCTATCTTTACACCTCAATCTCAAGGGTACTTACCCCATCCCTTCAGAACCACACAACAATTAATTAAATCACACAAAAATCAAAGATAAATAAAGCAAAATTAATCTAACGAAAATGGGGGTGTTACCGCCACACTTAAAACACTATTGCTGGAGGATTATTTGGAGGAGGAGAATCTAGCTAACCTATAAGGCAATACTACCTCCAATTCATGGCATTAGAGAGACCACCTTCTAAATCTAAGGCCGATTCAGAGGATGGCCAAAACCCATAAATTTTCTTCTCTAAAACAAACATTGTATGTACCCTCTCTCATGAGAATGACCAGATGTTCTCAAAGGTGCAATGCGCTGACTATAAATTCAAAAGAGTTATTGACCTATGAATTTCGGTGGAAATTCTATAACATGATTCCTTCAACAACTTAAAATTGGATCGATAAGAGCTCTAGCATTTCAGAGGCTTGATATTAGGCTTCTTTGGTGAGCAGGTCCAAGTGAAGGGCTATATCATTCTAAAGAAAGTGTCCGTACTTAAAGAGAAAGCCAAGATGATTAAGGTTAGGTATCTCATGGTGGATGCCATGTGCTTAAACAAAATCATCATTGGGTGACCAACCTTCAACCTTTTGGAGGCCGACTTGGCGTGATCGAAGTGGATGAAGAAACCAACATAAGATGTTATGAAGATAGTGTAAGGGTGAGACATATGAATATTGTTGCTATCTTTGAACTATAGTTAAAAGACTATGTGGTTAATTTTGTAGATTTGAACCTCAAGATAGATAATGGTAGGGAGAGAATCACTACAATAGAATAGCTAAAGGAGTTCTGGATTGGCCCTCAAGAATTTTATACCACCAAGATGGGTATATATCCCATAGAAGCCGAGGAGGAACACATGTACACCATACTTAGAAGGAAACTAGACCTATTCTCTCGGGCTCCCTCTAAAATGCTTGGGATAGAAACCAAGGTTGTGTATCACTGTCTCGCAATCAATCATGCATTTAATCCAATAACATAGAAGAAATGCAAGGTTGGCGAGGAGAAAATGGTGACTATAGACAAAGAGGAGGGAAAGCTTAAGGATTTAGATTTCATCATAGAGATTAAGTATCAAACTTGTTTAGAAAATATGGTGTTGGTCTAAAATTCATTCTTGAAATGTCAGATGTGTGTAGATTTCTCCGACCTAAACCTGGTGGGTCCTAAGGATCCCTATCAGCTACCCAACATTGATTGGCTAATAGATGGGTCTTCGACATACAAAAATCTAATATTAATGGAAGCTTAATCTGAATATAATCAGATAAAAATGGACCATCCTGATGTACCTAGGACAACCTTCTTGTCAAACAAATGTAACTACTTCTATAGCGTGATGCCAATTGATTTGAAGAACGCATGTGCCACCTACAAGAGATTAATGAATTTTTCCAATAAAATAGGTTATACCTTAAAAATATATATTTGTGACATGGTTTTGAAGACCTCTGAATTGGGAAATCATTGCAATGACCTTTAAGAAATTCAGATATCTGTCAAGAGTTATACTATGCATTTGAACTCAACCAATTTTTGTTTGGGATCCAAGCATGGAATTTTATGGGATTCATTTTGTCTAGAAAGGGAATACATGCTAACCCTGTAAAATGCCAAGCCATAATTGATATAAGAAGCCCCACTTCAGTAAAGAGATCCAATAACAAGTGAGGTGATTAGCTGCCTTGTCCAAGGTTCATTCTTATTTTACTGTAATGTTTGCTAAGGTTTTGACATTAAAGTTGATTTTAATCTAAAATGTAGTCTTCATGAAGTGTCCTTCTGTTGAACCAACTAATGATTGGAGATGATGAGTTTGTAGTTTGTTGTGGTGGTTCAAGATTTCTGATGTAGTGGATAAGGGATTGGGCTACAAGGTTATCATTCTAATGCTCAAGTTAATGAGAGAGTGAAAAGTTTAATTTAAATGGGAATGATTTGATACCTAAACAATGTCACACATTCCTCTTTAAATAGGACAGATGGATGATAACCGTATGTGAGTAGGATGCGACTAACTGTTGAATTGATCTAGGATATTGGCATGGTATCCTTGTGGTGGTTACTCTATGACTCATAGGGAAAATAGTTTATCTACTATTTATGTGGTAGCTTCTTAATTCGATATTAAGCCATCAACTCCTTGGTCCTTGCGGCCTCTCTATAATAGTTGCCCCCTAAAGCAACTGAACAAATAATTAAAATAAACAATGAAGTCGCCTTCAAACGTTTTTTATCCCGTCGAAGGGAAAGGTAAACGTCGAGTAAACCTGAAGGGTAAAATCACGGTCTTGTGACCGAAAGATAGGGCAAGGGAGTCGATTATGCAAGGGGAAGGTTTTAGCACCCTTCACGTCTGTGGTACTCTACGGGATCCACTCTTGTTGTCTAATCTAAAGGGAGTGTCTGAATCTAAAGCTAGTATGTATAGGGAATGCATGAATGCAAAGGATTATTTACAAAAAAGAAAGTTTTTATTAGTCGTTCCTGCCACGGTTGTGAAACTTTGTGCCTACATACCACTGATCATGCAATAGGTATCAAGGCACTCGTAGTTCACCTCAAAAGTTTTGGTTGGTTTCATGTTTTTTCTGAATAATGCCATGTTTGCATCCTTGCGGTTAGGATTGCAACTCGTTCTTGGTGTTGCTACTCGTAAGAGACTCATGCTCGACCACTTGCACACTTAGCATTTCCAGGTTGCTCAAACTTGAAACAACATACCCTTATCGAAAAGGTTATAAAGAAAAAAGTTCGAAGACAAAAAAAGTTTGCGTCGGTTGATGTTTTTTACCTTGAAAAAGTGTTTAAGTAAAGTTAAAGTGTTTTATGCACTTGACCAAGAAAAAGGAGTTTTAGTTTTACAGGAATGCCAAAAGAAAAATCTAAACAAAAGGGGAATCTTAATCATACTTGTTGTCATGCATGTGGATCTAAAGTTGGGATCAAGGGAATTCTACCTATTGTTGGTATACATGGATAAACATCCTAGGGTCTACTTAGTTCGATCTTAACCAAGAAAGAACTAAGAATCCCACGGGGAGCATGTGAACACACACAAAAGCAAGAATCATGCAAGCAAACAAGCACTTAACCAAGACATAAAAACAAGCAAAACAAATGCTTGAGAAGTATCCACTTACTAAAGTAGCACACACCTAACCATGGAATCATGTCATCAAGGTAGGATAAAGGAGATGGAATAATCCCTAGCCATGGTATCGAGTCCCCAAAGCAGGCCGAGGGAAGTGGGACACCTCACTCGAATATCGCATCATCAAGGTAGGATGGGGGTGTTCCTGACCGTAATTGTGTTATCTAGGCAAGAAGGGGTCATGAAAGCTACTCTTAACCAATGTATCATGTCACCTAGGAAATAAGTATAAAAGGTGGGGGGATGTGATGTTCAAAGCGACTAAGCACCTAACCAAGATATCAAGAATCGAGGTAGGAAATAGAAGACAATATGAACAAACACGGAGCATCAACGTTGGCTAACCCGAGCTCAAGACAAAGTGCAGGGGTTTGGTTGTAAAACCCTTTTCCACTTGACCGAATCGATACAAGAGTAAGCACACTCCAAAGTGTCAGCATACTACGCGAGCTAAGGATGACATAAGACTGAAAATGGTGGGGTCAATTGCGGACCCTTTACTCGCCTTGCCTTCTATGAGGACTTAATAATGGGGAATGGGAATGGTACACCTGTTTTTGAGGTCTTTGGCATAACTATAAACACACAAAACCAACACAAGTAGCAAACAAGTGCAGAGTTCCTTCTAAATGACTTTAAATAGCGACTTTGAGCGCACGCTCTTTATTATCCTACTTCTCATGATATCTAAAAAGCGATAAAGAATGCATTTCTATTCCTACTTCTCATGGCATCAGAAAGTGGTAAATAATACGAGATAAAATGGCACCAGATAATACTAAACAGATATCAATTCGTATATGCTAAGAAGTAGTAAAAGAAACCTGAGAACTTCACGAGCAACTAGTATTAACAACAATATAATCAGAAATCCGATGTGCGGAATATGTATCAAAGTAGTGATATGAAAATAAATCACAATACATAATGGGTATCAAACACATATGAATACCAATATGTACACCTGCACACATCGATCCAGACAAGCAATATAGAACACAAGATAACACATAATGTGTGTCAAACACATATGTGTACTAAACAATACACTTGCACAAGATAACAATCCAAACAAGTAATACAAAATATGGAATGTGTGTCAGACACATCCGAGTACTAAACAATATAACTACACAAGATAACCATCCAGACAAGTAATGACAAAATATGGAATGCGTGTCGAACACATCAAATTACTAAACAATACACCTGCATCAGATAACCATCTAGACAAGTAATACCAAATACAAGATATATCATCTCATGGAATGAGAACAATAACTAAGCGTATTGGACGTATGTGCAAACCACAAATAAGTGGCATAACCATGCTTTTCAATCAAATAATCAAACGATAATTAAATGATTGAAAAACCATCTCAAATTACCTTGAACAAGTCAACAAACACCCTAGCAAATCACAAGGAATATCAAGTTTAACTCAACAATCGATATTACAAGTTAAAATGACATATTGTCACATATAAAGTGGAATGAAACAAGTAACAAAAGCATAAAAGCAAATTCCGGGTAACATGTACATCATGAAAATGAGTGCACAAAAAAGTCGAAACAGAATCACATGAAAAATGCATGATAGCATCCAAATTTACCAAGAAATCACAAAGATATATATCACAAATTAAATCACATCAGACACGCGCTTTACCGCTACGGGGCAGCAACACGATTATAACATGAAATGTTCTGGAAAACGCACCGGAATCAAGGAGAATCAATTACAATAATCCATAAACCGAAAATAAAGTGTAAACATGCATCAAGTGAAAGTCAAATCTCAATGTACATGTTGTAACGAACCAAAAAACACTATGTTCAAAAATTAGGCGCATGAAATGTCGGAACGGAATCAGCTCAAAATTGCACGGTTGCTTCCAAACGCACCAACGAAATCAAAAAAGTATATGCCTCGAATTAAATCCAAGCGCAAGTACCACTTCCATTACTGGAGAAGCCACTTCGTAACAACTAAAACTGAGCAGAATTTCGATCTGTAAGCGATAAAACTTGGCATAAATGCTGTCCAAATGCCAAAACCGAGTGCCTTGAGCATTAATCATTAACCAAGTGCAACCTTATGCTCAAAATTATGTCTAAAAGGTAGAATTAAACCAAAAATCAAGTGTTGATTTAATTTTCGAATTCGAATCTTACATCAAAAAGAAAGTTTATCCACAAAAATAAATTGAAAATTATATCAACACATGATTACTCAATAACATCTCAACAACAATTCCATAATTGACATGTGAACTTATAATTTGGTATTCAAGATTTCAACAATTTCTACCAAATTGAAAACAAAATTCACATCAATTATGTAATTTTTCAACCTATGCCTCTTTTCCACATTTCAACATATTCAAAGAATTCACATGAATTGTGTATATTCAACAATTAAAGAATTAAATTCACACAATAACCTAATCATGAAAATATGTCCAAAAAATCAATGTTATCATGGCTCAAACATTTCATCAAACACATAATCTACAAACAAATATTCAACTCAAGCTCAATTCACATAACTAACATCAATTCAAAGGATATCTATCCTATGCCACACTTAATCATCATCAATTATTCAAGACTTATCCAATTTAACACATAAAGTTCAAATAATAAATTATCACAAAAAATCAATTATATGAAAATGCACTTAATTCAAGAATTGGAAATTTGACAGAATCAAATAATCAAAGATGAGGAATTGAAGAAGCTAGCCGAAATCAAATCGAAAATGTGAATCGGACCCGGAGGGAGGGAGTGCACGCTCGCAGCCTTAACGAAGGGAGGTTCGCTGGATTCTGGCGGTGATGCAGCGGCGGATGGTGGCTTTGATCACCGGAAGTAAGCACAGGGAGGTAATTGGAAGATAAGGATGAAGATTATTTGAAGAATTTGTGAATTTTTTGAATTTTGTTGATGAAGATTGATGATGTTCTTAAGAAAATAGAGAGAAAAGTGGAGTTTGATCCTTGTGAGAATAGAGAGATATTTGTGAGGTTTTTTTGGGAGTGAGAGATGTTATGAGATAAAATATAAATTTCAAACTTATATATTCCCTCCAATTGGGCCTTCGATTTGAATTTGGGTTGGGCCTTTTTTTTGACAGTGTCAGTAAATTTAACGCACAATGTGAGTACAAAATACCATGTCATTATTGGTGCGAAATCTCGATTCGAGCTCAACATAAAACATGAAGATGAGAAAATTTGTGACACGATTTTGAAAGAACAGACTCAATCAGGTAAATGAAGAGAAAGTTATGAATTTTCAAAGGACCACAGACGTAGAGCAGAGTTAGCTAATGCAGATTTTTCTCAGTAAATTTCACTTTCAGTTCTGAAAGAATGCCACGAACGAAAATCCTCCTTCAAAATCCGAACTTGAGGTCTAAAGAAAAATTGTAGATGACATTATTTGTGGTCTAACACTTTGATAACCATCCCGATATGAAAAAAATTGAGAGAGTTATGATTTTTTGAATGTCAAGAGAATGGACAACTGTCAATCTTTTTTTCATTAAAAATTATCTGGTAATTTGCACTTTCGAAGACCCTCTGTATAGATTTGGCTTCTGACCCGAACATACGAAATGTAGGGGACGTCAATAAAGATTTTTCACCCAAAGAACAACTCTAAAATGTTGAACCGGATGAAAGTTATGAATTTTTGAACGTCCAAAAAATAACAGTTCAACACACTTTTCCTCTCTATTTTCTACTGTACATCCTCAACGTCTTCTCGCATTCGGAGATCTTCTTCAAAGAATTAGCTCTTGGTCTGAACAGAAAAATTGGAGAAGATATCGAGATGGATTTTATGGCTGAAGAACCATTCAGAAATGTTGAGCTACACATAAGTTACAAATTTTTGAACATCCGAGCATACACTGACAAGTAAAACCCAAAACTATGGTTATTTAAACTTTCAGTGGTCTTCCTCACAAAATTGACCTTCGGTCTGAACAGACAAAATGTAAAAAATGCAAAGACGATTCTAATGTCTAAAGAACCACTGAAAAATCTTCTTCTGACCTGAAGTTATAAATTTCTGAAACTCACCGTAATAAACAGACTTTCAATTCAAACTGTTCTGGACAGAGCGAAACACTTGATTTTCTCTGTCATTCAAGGCGTGTTGGAGCACACGGAAACTCGGAATGATAATGCCTTGATTATTCACTGATTGAACATCCTGGAAAAGGCTTTGAATGCATCAAACAACAAAATAAATGTCTTTGATAATCTGACGATGCATGAGAGAAATACCCTGATCCCCTAACCACATAAACAATGCTATGTATGCATGCATATGGTAATGAAATATAAGCGAAATACGTTAAAATGAAGAGGGTAAATTTTGGGGTATAACAACTTCCCCTATTCAATTTTATTAAACCTAAAGCGAGATTGGCTTCAACCTTTCGAGCGACAAGGTGGAAGGGGATTGAATACAAAATAAAACCCAAAAATTTGCACTCTGAATTAGAGAAAGGTGCATCTACACTGGTAACCGTATTTCGGTAGCTTTGTGGTATCAAACTAAAAGTAATAGATTTGTGATCAGAGAAGAATAGTAAACACTAAACTCGACCTGAGAAGACTAATAACCACTAGACATGGAAAACGAGATCAATGACCACTGAACTCAATCTAAGAAGACTAGTCAACACTAGACTCGAGAAGATACCAATGACCATCAGAACTAAAAGAGGAATAACAATACATACTGGTCTCCATAAAACTAGAACATTGCCTTTCTGAACCAAAACCATTATAACGCTTGGCCAAGCACTAGGGATCGACTAAAGGTAACAAATAACCATTCGACCTTAGGAGTACTACAAAGAGTGAACACTCAGCTTAAAAAGGACTAGTGACCACTAGACCTAAAAGTACTCAGTAGGATACCAATGAACACTGTATCTGGAAACAAGGTGAACACCTGATAGTCTCAAATCAGGGAGAACCAGTAACCACTGAAACTATCCAAGGAATTAAAGAGACAAAGGAGACAAATAACCATTTGAATCCAGGAGAAACTAGTAACCACTAGACTCTAACGAATACCAGAACACTATATTCTAAAATCGGGTGACAAGTATCGGACTTGACCTTGATAGGAACTGATGACCACCACACCTACAACAGTTGCGCCAGAGAATAACTGGATCGCAAACAAGGAAAACGAGTGAACACTCAATCTAAGAAGACTAGTAACCACTAGGCTCTAAGATATTGAGGAATGACTAGTAAACACCAGACCAAAATACTAGTAACCACTAGACTCTAGGGGCGCTGCCCCAGGGTCGAACTGGGTTGCAACCAAGCAAGCGAGTAACCACTCGATCTAATAGAAGCTGGTAAACACTAGCCTATGGGGGATATTAATAAGCTGCATTAATTCACTGGGAATGAAGGAAATAACATTGACTTATACTTCAATATGCGTTTGGATTTTTAAGATACCAATGACTATTGGGACCAAGATAGGTGACAAGTAACCATTTGATTTAAATAGGAACTAATGACCACCAGACCTAAAAGCGTCACGCCAGGGAATAACCGGATCACAACAAAGCAAAGTGTGAACACCCAACAGAGGAGAAATAAGAATGAAGTGGGATAAGGAATTAAAGAAACAAAAGCAAACACTTACCACACGAGGAATAGAAACATCTAGACCTAGGAAAGAAGTGTCAGAGAAAAGATGGACTCGAATGGTATGTCAATAACGATAGACACAAACCACGAGGACCTACACGGGGGAAGGAACATCCCTTATGCGATAAGCAAGAAGGGGACCGACTTACACGGGGTAAGAGAGGATTTGATATTTGCAATAAAAAAGACCATATTATCCCTCAGGCCAAAGGCGGGGTGTAGTTATTCAATAGTGGCAATTATATGAACTGCTGAACACCAACTAAGGCTTTTCAAACAGTTGAAAAGAAAGAAAGGTTATACACCAACTCTTTCTCGCTGTATAACTTCAATAAGAAAATATGGGCAATAACCGAGAAGACATGACAAACACAAAAGCGATAAACATTGTGGCGATCTGTCGGGGACATCATAGGATATTTGTTGGGTGTAAGAAATCACTGGGTATATCATGAAAAATAAATGGGGAACAAGGTAACGTGGTTGGCTTATAATTCAATGCATGTTTGAATTTTTCTATGGAGTAATGTCCCAACATGAATAGAGACACTACACATTTGGGTGGGTGCAATGTAATGATGCGTGTTTAAATGTTCATCAGAGAGTAACAAAGTGAACAACCGGTAGCCACATGCCGTATTCTGATAAAGCTTGCAAAAATAAATTGCCAAATTTTACTGGGGAGAAATAAATACATTGCACACTCTGAACGAGGACGCCTCTGGGGATTAAACACTACCATGAGTACCAATAACCAATATATTTGCAAAGAGTAAATTGTCAACTTCTTCACTAGGGGAGCAGGGAAATTCAGAACAAAGACGTCCATGTGCTTCTATCCATCCGAGTACAGCAACTCCAATGGGTAAGGATAAGAAATATCACAAAGGACCCTACCAGGTAGAAAGAACTTCCAACACAACTTAACTGGAGGAATAAGGAAAATTTCTCTGCCAGAGAAAACTTCTGCTTTGTGAATAACCACTCATCAATAAGCTCACCCTCGTGATCATTCACAAGAGGTTTACAAATTTCTGTTAGGCTTTATCAAACCATTCACTGTATGATGATATGCTGAGGGGAAGAAAACTTCACTGAGGAACAAATCTTTGTTTGGGGAGAAAAGACTTCTTGAACAAAAATTACTCTCAAACTTTGACTTCTTCCGAGGACTGATACAAAATATTTGGTTGCTGGAGAGTAAGAGAAATCTCAGAAGAAAACTCAATGATGTAGATTATGCAGTGATATGTAAACTTTTTGGGGAGGAGAAACTTTCTGAGAGCCAAACATGTGTAGACTTCACGAAGAGTAAGGAATTTATGCACAAATCATCGTGAAGCACTGACCTTCACGGGGATGAATTAAGGAAACTTCATGGGGATGGGAGCATTCTTAAAAGAACTCTAAAAAAATGCTGGTCACATCAGGGAGGTAAACTGTTGTACCAGACCCACCAACATGCATTTCACTTGGGAGTAGAAGAAATTGGATTAGGGAGACTGCACTGGGGGGTAATTCCTATCAGGGACCGTTTCTTGGATGGCATCAAAGTTAAGAAAACTCAAGCACAAACTCCACTAAGGAGAAACGAGCTATTACACACTTCACGGGGGAGAGCAATCTGCTTCAAACACCCTCGACAGGTAAGCTTCTTCTGAACAAAAATGCTGACCACACTGAAGAAGAAATATCCTTTTTATGAAACAAATCGTCCTATAAGGAACTTCATGCCGGTAACAACCTCACTAGCTTTGTGCTTTCTTGTCAGTACATTGATTTGTGACGAGTGAGCGACCGTTCCTGTAAAACAATAATCATACAAATACCCCATGTGTAGCATGACAACTTTGTTTGCCAACCAAGTCACACAAGCTTTGAATAATTCTCTGACTCATGTAGAGATTTGTCGAATCTCAACGTAACTGCTTTAGATTGATTAACCTTTGAAAATATATGTCTCAAGAGGACTTCCTAGGATCTGTGCCATTATGGACAAATTTCCCCGGTAACACGTACTTCCGAACATTGCCCTTGACTACTCAAGGTCAGAAGTGGCTTCATTGACAATTGGGGTAACAGACCCTGATTACTCGAAGATTTGAGAGATTATTCGATTCTTGACATAACTGCCATAGGTTCGCGGAACTTTGAGAGATTCCTCGAATCTTGGCCTGACTCCCCCAAATAGGCTACACTTGGCATACCTTTTACTCATCAGAGATTTTAAACTCATCCTCGATAGGGTGATCGAAATGCGAAAACTAATCTCTCATACTCAACAAAGTATTCTGGCCATCTAACTCTGGAATATTTCCCATCCTCAATAGAGTCTAAAGGCTTTGTATCTTATACAATTCTCTGAAAGTGTTATGCCCCTGCTCAATGGAGTTTTCAAGAGAGTCTGCCCTAACCTCTTTAGATCTTTGGAGAGATTGATCGCATCTTGATATAACTGTCCCAGATTAATGAAATCTTTGATCTTCCCTCCCTTAAGGTAAACAAACAGTGAAGCATCACCCTATTCATACTCAACAGAGTCTTTAAGCAATCATGCCCCTTGATATTATCATTTATCATCCTTTGAGATTGAAGGGGTGAAAAACACAAGAAGGGGGGGTTGAATTGTAAAACTGGAATCTTAAAGCAAATGACAAGGTATTTTTATCCTGGTTCGTTTGATCTCAAACTACTCCAGTCCACCCGTTCAAGGTGATTTCGCCTCTCTCCAACGAGGTCTTAATTCACTATATTCAACTGAATACAAATCTGCTTTAGCAACTGCTAAAACCTTCTTGATTCAAACCACAATCCGGTTTGTCAAGGCAACACTTTCTTACAAAGGTATAAGCAAATGTGTATGAATGTTTCTACAAAACTATATCACAACTGTGATGTTTACACAAATGAAGCTTAGAATACTAGGTTGCTAAACGCTAATAAAGTATCAGAGTTTGTTGGTTTAGCAAAACTTGTAGAGTGAAGATTATTGTTCAGCTTTGTGCGTGTAGAGAGTTTGGAAGCGTTAGCCGTGATAATCTTCAAAGCTTGGTTTATATAGCACTTGAGAAGATGAACGTTGAAGCAAATATTCTTGATTCAATGCTATTAACAAGCTTTCCTTTTTGAGCAGATCTTGTCTAGAATGATGCCGTTGGTATTGATTAGCTTTCAATGCACAGTACCGTTGCTTCTTCAATGCACGATCTGGCTTGGCTCATTCTGATTCTGCTTCGCTGCTGATGAACTAATTTGTTTCTGTATCAGAGTGTTTTACGCGCAGTTCTGTTCATCAAGCTTCAGCATGTGCAAGCGTTGATCATCTGATCTTGACGTTCTGATTCAGCAACTTCTGATGCTGATGTGCAAACTCATATTCTGATGCTGAAAACGTGATCTTGCTTATTTTAATCAGCATATCTGCAAGTCAGAGCATAGTAATTTTAGGCAGCATATAATTCAATCATAAAATATTTAACTACTATATCTTTTCACTTTGTTATCATCAAAACTCAAATATAGGGTACTAGATTCAAACATTGTTCTAACAATCTCCCCCTTTTTGATGATGACAAAAACTAGATATTTTAAATGAAAAATAACGTGAAAAGTTATCAGATCTATGTATCAGAATAAGAAGTACGGAGAAGTCAGAGTTAAGAGATACTCCCCCTGAGTTTGTTACTTCCCTTTGATATGTGTGTTCTTCAGAGTCAGATCTTTTTCTATCTTTGAGCATCAGATTATAAGTCTTTGACTTATCAGAAAGCAGAGCTTCAGAGCTTTTCCTGTCAGAGCTTTGCTTCGGATCAGAGTGTTAGGTCGATCAGATCTTCATATATCAGAACTTCATATTTGATCAGAGCAACATGAGCTTTTATATTTTGATCAGAGCTTCTAGTTCTTAGTCTTCATAGTGTTCAGAGCTTCCTTGTGCCTGTAGACTTAACAACAAAACAGAAAAACATTTCAAGTAATAGAGTTAGAATGTTTGAGAATTTCTGTCTAGTTAGCCGTTATTGATTTTAAATATCATTCTTGTTCTCCCCCTTTTTGTCAGCAATCAAAAAGTGTTAGTGATGTGCTAAAATAGGTTTTTCAAAAATTATTTTGAAAAATAAAACGTTTTTAAGAGAGAGAAAAAAAATAATGATTGCCATTAACAAGCGTGATTACTTTTGCATTTAATGCTTGCTGATTTTGGGGGATTTGAGAAAGATACTTAAAAACGGTTACCAGACATGTGTCTCAATGCACCCAATCAGCGCTTTGCCTTCTCAGAAACGTGCACGCGTTCTGCTTCAGGGATTTGCTGATGATTGGATGACACTTGTTTGATGTAGTCATCAGCACGTCTGTATTTGAGATTAGACTCTCAGATCTTTAGACTTGCCTCTGATACAATCTGCATGTCCTAACTTTCTGAAAGAAGATTGATCAGAAGTTCACAGTAATATAAATACATTCTGAAAGATAAGAATATGGAATTAAAGCATTTTCATTCTGGGCATACTTTCATGCTGAGATGTTTCAGAATGAAATTAAACCTATCTTCTGAAAGGGGTTTTGTAAAGATATCAGCCCATTGATGGTCTGTATCTATAAATTTCAAGTTTAAAATACCTTTCTGAATATAGTCCCTAATGAAATGATGTTTTATTTCTATATGCTTAGCTCTAGAATGTAAAATAGGATTCTTACTTAAGCAAATAGCAGAAGTATTATCACAAAGAATAGGAATGTTACTCTCAAAAATCTGGAAGTCTTCAAGCTGACTTTTCATCCAGAGCATCTGTGTGCTACATCCAGCTGCTGCTATGTACTCAGCTTCTGCTGTTGACAGAGCAATAGTTGATTGCCTTTTGCTGGACCACGAGATCAGATTTTCTCCCAGAAACTGGCAGCTTCCAGAAGTACTTTTTCGTTCCACTCTGTCTCCAGCAAAATCAGCGTCGCAGTAGCCTACTAAACTGTAATCACTAGATTTTCTATAAAACAAACCCAGATTAGTAGTACCTTTCAGATACTTGAAAATTCGCTTAACAGCTGTTAAGTGAGATTCTCTAGGATCTGATTGGAATCTAGCACAAATACATACGCTGAATAAAATATCAGGTCTTGAAGCAGTCAGATAAAGGAGAGAACCAATCATACCTCTGTAGACTTTCTGTTCTACGCTTTTGCTTACCTCTTCTCTTTCCAGAATGCACGTGGGATGCATTGGAATCTTTGATGGCTTACATTCTGAGAGGTCAAATTTCTTCAGAAGATCTCTGATGTATTTGCTCTGATGAATGTAAGTTCCCTCTGGAGTTTGATTGATCTGAATTCCTAGAAAGAACTTCAGTTCCCCCATGAGGCTCATCTCAAATTCTGCCTGCATACACTTAGCAAATTTTCTTCCAAGAGAAGGATTAGTAGATCCAAAGATTATATCATCAACATAAATTTGACAGACTAAAATGTCACTCTTAACTGTTTTACAGAATAGAGTGGTGTCCACTTTCCCTCTGGTGAACTCATTTTCAAGCAGAAAGTTACTTAGTCTTTCATACCAAGCTCTGGGAGCTTGTTTCAGACCATACAGTGACTTTTTCAGTTTGAAAACATGTTCTGGATGTTTTGTATTTTCAAAACCTGGGGGTTGGTGAACATACACTTCTTCTTCTATATAACCATTTAAGAATGCACTTTTGACATCCATCTGATACAGAGTGATGCCTCTATTAACAGCAAATGAGATTAAAAGTCTGATAGATTCTAACCTGGCGACTGGGGCAAAGGTTTCTGTATAGTCTATCCCCTCTTGCTGACTATAACCTTGTGCAACCAGTCGTGCCTTGTTTCTGACGACTTCACCTTGTTCATTAAGCTTGTTTCTGAACACCCATCTTGTTCCAATGACGTTGAATCCTTTTGGTCTTGGAACGAGATCCCATACGTCGTTTCTGGTGAATTGATTCAGCTCTTCTTGCATTGCCAGAATCCAGTCATTGTCCAGAAGTGCTTCATCAATAGAAGAAGGTTCAATCAGAGACACAAGTCCCATCAGAGTTTCTTCAGAGTTTCTGAAGCTTGCTCTTGTTCTGATTGGATCTTCCTTTCTTCCTAGAATAGTCTCTTCTGGGTGATCCAAACTGCTTCTGGGTAATCTCTTCTGAGGTTGATCAGCAGTTGTAGGATTTCTAGCATTGCTTCTTTCAGATGTTGAAGGAATGTCTGTGTTGAGAGCTTCTGATGACCTGTCTTCAGAACCTGCAAATTCAATTTCTATACCTGCAAGATTTTCATTCTGCTTTGACTTTTCAGAGTCAAGCTTGTCATCAAAACGAACACTGATTGATTCTTCCACAATCTGTGTTTCTGTATTGTATACTCTGTACCCTCTTGAGCGTTCAGAGTATCCTAACATAATACACTTCTGTGCCTTAGAATCAAACTTGTTCAAATAATTCTTAGTATTTAACATATAGCAAGTACATCCAAATGGATGAAAATACGAAATGTTGGGCTTTCTGTTCTTCCACAATTCATATGGAGTCTTTTCCAGAATAGGTCTTATTGAGATTCTATTCTGAATGTAGCACGCTGTGTTTATTGCCTCTGCCCAGAAAGTCTTAGCAACGTTTGTCTCGTTGATCATGGTTCTGGCCATTTCTTGCAATGTTCTGTTCTTTCGTTCTACAACTCCATTTTGTTGGGGAGTTCTAGGACAAGAGAAATCATGCAGAATGCCTTTGTCATTAAAGAATGACTCAAAATCTTTATTTTCAAATTCTCCACCATGATCACTTCTGACTTTAACGATTCTAAGATCTTTTTCATCCTGAACTTGGTTACAGAAGGTAACAAACACAGAGTGTGACTCGTCCTTGTGTCTTAAGAACTTTACCCATGTCCATCTTCTATAGTCATCTACGATTACTAACCCATACTTCTTGCCACTGACAGAAGCAGTTTTAACTGGTCCAAATAAGTCAATGTGCAGAAGTTCTAATGGCTTAGAGGTAGAAACAACATTTTTGGATTTAAAAGAGGGTTTTGCAAATTTGCCTTTCTGACATGCTTCACACAGAGCATCTGAATTGAACTTCAAATTTGGAAGTCCTCTGACCAGATTGAGTTTGTTAATCTGAGATATTCTTCTCATACTAACATGTCCCAATCTTCTGTGCCAGATCCATTGCTCGTTGTTAACAGACAGAAGACATTTTACGTTCTGACTCTTAAGTTCAGAAAGTTTGATTTTGTAAATGTTGTTTTTCCTCTTACCATTAAATAGGATAGTCCCATCTTTCTGACTAACAGCTTTACATGATTTTTGATTAAAGATTATATCATAACCGTTATCACTTAATTGACTTATGGATAACAGGTTATGCATCAATCCATCAACAAGCAGAACATTATTAATAGAGGGAAGATTTCCGTTACCTACAGTTCCAGAGCCAATTATCTTTCCCCTCTGATTGCCTCCAAAGCCAACGTGGCCTCCAGGCTTAAGTTCCAGGCTTTGGAACATATGCCTTCTTCCCGTCATGTGACGTGAGCAGCCAGAGTCCAGGTACCATGACTGGTGTTTCTGACTTGCTGCTAAAGATATCTCTTCTGTGTCTGATTCTGAGTCTGATTCAGAAGCTTCACTGTCATCTGGAATGTTAGCCATAAGCGCTATGTTCGCCCTTTCATCATCTGATTCTGAGTCAGCTTCAGACGAGTCAGAGTCATCCCATGTGGCCATGAGACTTTTCTTCTTCTCTCTTCCAAACCTCTTTTTGGGCTTTTCCCTCTGAAGCTTTGGACAATCACTCTTGTAGTGTCCTTGCTCATTGCACTCGTAGCAGATGATGTCTTTTGTATTTGGCTTCTTGCTACCTGAGGAGCCTTCAGATCTTCTGTATCTAGAGGAAGAATCTGTCCTTCTGTGTCTGGAAGAAGACTCGTTCTGATCAGATCTTCTGGGATTCCTGAACTTCCTTTGTCTTTGCTTCCACAGTTGATTTACTCTTCTGGAGAGAAGAGAAAGCTCGTCTTCTTCTGATGAGGATCCATCAGATGTTTCTTCAACTGCCTGCAAAACTTTAGATTCAGATTTTCTGTTAGATTTTAAAGCTATAGGCTTACCTTGCTTCTGAGGCTCGTCAGCTTCCAGCTCTATCTCATGACTTCTGAGGGAGCTTATAAGTTCCTCCAGAGTGATTTTGTTGAGATCTTTCGCCAGCTTCAGAGCAGTAACCATAGGCCTCCACTGCTTGGGTAAACTTCTGATTATCTTCTTGACATGGTCAGCAGTAGAGTATCCCTTGTCCAGAACTTTGAGACCAGCTACCAGAATCTGGAATCTGGAGAACATAGTTTCAATGGATTCAGATTCTTCCATTTTAAACGCCTCATACTTCTGAATGAGCGCCAGAGCTTTTGTTTCCTTGACTTGAACGTTGCCCTCATGCGTCATTCTGAGAGAATCAAAGATGTTCTTAGCTGTGTCTCTGTTGGAGATCTTCTCATACTCAGTATAGGAGATAGCACTGAGTAGGATGGTTCTGGCCTTATGGTGATTCTTGAAATCACGCTTTTGTTGATCAGTCATTGATTTTCTATCAATCTTCTGACCAGTTGCATTAACAGGGTGCGTGTATCCATCTGTCACCATATCCCACAGATCAGCATCATGTGCTAGAAAGAAGCTTTCAATTCTGTCTTTCCAGTAGTCAAAGTTTTCTCCATCAAAGACTGGAGGTTTGCCGCTGAATCTGTCTCTGTCCTCATTGGTGTCATTGCTGAAATGAGAGTTGTTTCCTGCCATTGTGTTTTTCTGATGCTGGATCTTGTACTGACACGGTTAAGTGTTTTAGCTCAGAACCAGGCGCTCTGATGCCAATTGAAGGGGTGAAAAACACAAGAAGGGGGGGTTGAATTGTAAAACTGGAATCTTAAAGCAAATGACAAGGTATTTTTATCCTGGTTCGTTTGATCTCAAACTACTCCAGTCCACCCGTTCAAGGTGATTTCGCCTCTCTCCAACGAGGTCTTAATTCACTATATTCAACTGAATACAAATCTGCTTTAGCAACTGCTAAAACCTTCTTGATTCAAACCACAATCCGGTTTGTCAAGGCAACACTTTCTTACAAAGGTATAAGCAAATGTGTATGAATGTTTCTACAAAACTATATCACAACTGTGATGTTTACACAAATGAAGCTTAGAATACTAGGTTGCTAAACGCTAATAAAGTATCAGAGTTTGTTGGTTTAGCAAAACTTGTAGAGTGAAGATTATTGTTCAGCTTTGTGCGTGTAGAGAGTTTGGAAGCGTTAGCCGTGATAATCTTCAAAGCTTGGTTTATATAGCACTTGAGAAGATGAACATTGAAGCAAATATTCTTGATTCAATGCTATTAACAAGCTTTCCTTTTTGAGCAGATCTTGTCTAGAATGATGCCGTTGGTATTGATTAGCTTTCAATGCACAGTACCGTTGCTTCTTCAATGCACGATCTGGCTTGGCTCATTCTGATTCTGCTTCGCTGCTGATGAACTAATTTGTTTCTGTATCAGAGTGTTTTACGCGCAGTTCTGTTCATCAAGCTTCAGCATGTGCAAGCGTTGATCATCTGATCTTGACGTTCTGATTCAGCAACTTCTGATGCTGATGTGCAAACTCATATTCTGATGCTGAAAACGTGATCTTGCTTATTTTAATCAGCATATCTGCAAGTCAGAGCATAGTAATTTTAGGCAGCATATAATTCAATCATAAAATATTTAACTACTATATCTTTTCACTTTGTTATCATCAAAACTCAAATATAGGGTACTAGATTCAAACATTGTTCTAACAGAGATAGCCAAACTTTTGCTTCAACAGAGTAATCAAACCTCCCGTCTTTAAAAATATTAAACTCTTCATCGATGTTCATTGTGCAAGCTCACTTGATCCTTAAACACTTATTCATATGCAAAATATGTTTTATTATGAGAATAATAATTCTAATGCAAATCCTATGCTTGACTTGAAGTTAAGAACTTTTATTGAAAAGATGTCGAAACATTGAGTTTTTTTTTGTACAAAAGAAAGTAAAAACATGGAGTGATACTAACTCAAAAATTTTAGGAAGCCTTCTAGGAGTCAGATTACCGTAGTCTCGTTATAGTATTTCTTCGAATTAACCCATGCTTTAGTTATAACTTTCAAGGGTTGTAACATGGTATGTTTCATGGTTTTAGAAAAAAGGATTTTAAGGCTAAAAAATATTTAGTGGCCACCCAGTCTCCATGATGTTCTCCAGTCCTATATTCAGTTAACCCAATACGAGCACTCATCTCTCGAGAGGAGTTTATGATGAGTGAGGAACCACTAAGGTTTCTTGGACATGACAGTCACTCACCTTTGCTTCTTTTGTGTTTCTAGTCACATGACTTTGCTCTTTGCTGAGGATATTCATTTTATAATCCTTTCTCGCCTTTCAGGCTTTCCCTTTTCCCCTTTTCACTTTCCCTAACTTTTTCCTGGACAATTATTTTTGATTTTTGATTTTCAAGTCCAGTGGGATGCCCTAATTTTTTCCTAAGTCACTTGTTTTCATGTTTTTCGACTTAGCGGGCTTTTTTTTGCATTCATTATCTTTTCTTTCCTTTTGGAAACATCGTGTGACTTCGAGTCATTTTAGACTTGTTGGAAGAATTGTGACTGATTCATTCTCTGGTCGGTGAGGGATAACCATTATTGTATTGTCCTTTTGTCCTCCTAATGGGTGATGGATAAGGTGTGGTGATCCTCATATGTTCACTCCCTTTTGAAATTTGAATGCTCGATCAGATTAACTGAAATATACGTTGCCCCGGGTTAAATGTGAGGGTTTTTTCTGACAAGAAAAGAAACTCCTACTTCAAGGCTCGAAGGGGTTAACGGGGGTCTATCTCCCTTATATCTCCAGTGTTTAGAAAGTTGAAACAATTCATTTACATTGTCACCATAATTTTACTCAAAAGCATACTGTCTAAGATTCTTGCTATATTTCTCATCATCCTCCCTCTAAAGGTTTTACTTTATGAAATAAGAGTCGAGTATCGAAAGGAAAGAAAAACAATTAAGAGTGATAGAGAATGAATTACTTCAAGATAATCATATTCGATGCATTGTGAATTTATATTAAAAAACAAACAGTTTTGCATACAAGAAAGTACTGAACAAAACAAGAAAGATTACAAATGAGAATGAAAATGAAACTAGATATTTCCATGTTGAGGATGCATGACTCTGTATGGACTTCTTGATTCTGGAGATTTCCTGTAATCTTAACAATCACTCAGGCAACATATTCCCATTCTTATATGATGTGAACACAAAATCCCTTGCATCAATAAGGTCTTGAAATTTATCTTTGAATGGCACATAATCTTCGATTGAATGTCCAGGTGCCTTAGCATTGTAATCACATTGCACATTAGGATCAAAATCCACAAGATAAATAGGAATAACAAGTTTGAACTGCTTGGGTTCCACTAAGGAAATCTTGAGCAACCGAGGGAACAACTCACTATAAGGCATATAAGTAGGGTCGAACACTCTTTTTGGTTTCCTGTCTCTTTGCCTGCCCTTTTGCATATGTCTTTTTCGATAGATTTGCTGTTGAGGAGCATATCGAGCTGGCTGAACATGAGGATAATATTTTTCCTGATCGACCCTCTAGTCCCTATGTCCTGGGATAAACAACGGTGTTGAAAAGGAAACTTCAGGATTATAGGTTGTAGAGGAGGTGACCCAGGACATGAAATGGATCCTTGAGAACGAGAAGTAGTTGCCACTTTTCTTGCTGCAATTGAAAAAGGATTGACTTGTATGTTCAACCCATCTGGACTAAACATAAATGCCCCTACATTAAGCAAGTCTCGAAAGTGGTACTTCAAAGCCATAGACTTTTCTACATCATGACATGCACCACCCGAATGGAATTCACAACGGGCATTAGCATCATAGCCTCCAGAGAGGTCCTTAATAGGAACGTTTCACAGATTGACCAATTGAAACTGTAACAAGAGCTTAAGTAACCACGAATACGACATTGTTATGGTGTCAAACTGAGTCTCAAGCCCATTCTGCTTTGGTTCATGAGTTACATACCTATGATTCTCTTGGTGAACTGGGAGAAGCTTATGACAAGAAGGTTTCAGAGCCCAAGGTTGTAAAGGAGATTCATAAGGTACTTTATGGTGTTCTAAAAGTCCTAAAGGATGAGGTATGGCAACAACTCTTGTTACAACAGTAGACGCGAAATTGCATTCCTTTTTCAGCACTGTATTCAGAATTTCCATAACCAGGCTCATCTGGGTCTTCAGTTGACTATTTTCCTCTCTCAGGAATTTCTGACCACGACCCATATCATGAATGTCTACCATAAACAACCCCATCTGGACCTTCATCTCGGCCAATTCCCCACAAAGTTGCTCCATAGCTTATCTCTGAGTGCAGAGCAGTGATAAATCAAGATTTGTAGTTCTGAAAAAAATACCAAGTCTGAATAGGAATCCCTCATTATGAGTACCTGTTATGAAGTCATGAATATGCATGAGGGCATGGGTGAATGCAATGTCATATTCCCTCATTCCCAAGGAATTCTCATGCTTTGATTCTTTTATAAGTAAGAGATGGAAAAGCACATAACAAGGCTCACAAGCACGATTATTTGGTATTGAAAGAACATGTGTGTTTAAAATGATGTTAACATGTTATGTATGCACTAATACAAGATTTAAGGTTTCCATCACAACAAACAACTGCTACGCTATTTATGAACCCCTTGAATATTGCAGGGTCAAAGGTTCGACACCAATATCATAACTCAAGGAACCAAGTATGAAAATTATATGATCAAAAGTTCGGCACCATCTCGTAACATAAGAAGCAAGTGCCATGAAGATCAGCAACAATATGGGATCGAAAATATCCCCATCACAAAAGATAAATGCTGAACTGCTTCTGAATAACCGGTTGTCACAGGATCAAAGGTTCAGACCATTTCAGAATACCAGAGAACCAAGTATCAAAAGTCAGCACCTGTACCTGTAAGAATGATTTCCCACCCCACCTCACGGGTAAATTCTAATCAGAACAGGGTCCTAATGATAAACAAAGTCGACATTTCTCCATCTGAACACCTCGTCTATGCATAAAGGGTGCAAGACAAAAGGCATAGTCAAGAGAACCCTGTCTGGGTGTGGTATCTCATGCCTCCTCACACATGTCAACAGAACACGGGATTCAACATGAGTAACCGTATAGCCTATGTGTCACTGGCCTGGGTAATGGACCTTTTATCTCAAAGTAACATCCTACCCCAAGTAACATCACAACACAACAAAAACACAAAATAATGGAAATAATAATCTAAATGCAGATGAATGCAAGCATATACACACATAAACAGATAACATACATACATATGAACAAGATATAAAGCTGAAGAAATAAGCACCCAAGAGAAAAAGAAAACATGAGCTAGGACTGACTCTTTGGAATATTCCCCTGTGAAATCGCCAGCTGAAGCAACTGGACAAATCAGAGAAATAAACATCGAAGTCGCCATCAAACAATTTTTATCCCGCCGAAGGGAAAGGTAAACATTGATTAAACTTGAAGGGTGAGATTACAGTCTTGTGACTGAAAGATCGGGTAAGGGAGTCGATTACGCAAGGGGAAGGTGTTAGCACCCCTCACATCCGTGGTACTCCACTGGGATCCACTCTTGTTGTCTAATCTAAAGGGTGTGTTTGAATCTAAATCTAGGTTGTACATGGAATGCATGAATGCAAAGGATTATTTTCAAAAAAAGAAAGTTTTTATTAGTCGTGCCTACCGCAGTTGCAAACCTTTGTGCCCACATACCAACTACCATGCAATGAGGATCAAGACACTCATAGTTCACCTTAAAAGTTTTGGTTGGTTGCATGTTTTTATGGATAATGCTATGTTCTCATCCTTGCGGTTAGGACTAAAACTCATACTTGGTGTTGCAACTCGTAAGAGACTCATGCACGACCACTCACACACTTAGCATTTCCCGATTGCTCGAACTTGAAACAACGTACCCTTATTGAAAAGGTTTTACAAGAAAAGGTCCAAAGACAATTTTTTTTTGCATTGGTTGATGCTTTTTACCTTGAAAAAGGGTTTAAGTAAAGTTAAAGTGTTTTATGCACTTGACTAAGAAAAAGGAGTTTTAGTTTTAAAGGAATGCCAAAAGAAAAATCTAAACAAAAGGGGAATCTCAATCCTACTTGTTTTCATTCTTGTGGACCTAAAGTTGGGATCAAGGGAATTATACCTAATATTGGCATACATGGATAAACATCATAACGTTTACTTAGTTCGACCTTAACCAATAATAAACTAAGAATCCCATGGGGAGCATGTGAACACACGCAAAAGCAATAATCATGCAAGCAAACAAGCACTTAACCAAGACATGAAAGCAAGAAAAAAAAAACGCTTGAGAAGTATGCAATTACTCAAGTAGAACACACCTAACCATCACATCATGTCGTCAAGGTAGGATAAAGGAGAGGAAATAAGCCCTAGCCACGGTACCGAATCACCAAGGCAGGACGAGGGAAGTGGGAAGTCTAACCAGGATATCACATCATCAAGGTAGGATAAAGGGTGTTCCTGACCATATATATCGTGTCATCTAGGCAAGAAGGGGTCATGAAAGCTACTCTTAACCAATGTATCATGTCACCGAGGCAAGAAGTTTAGAAGGGAGGGGGGGGGGGGAAGTGATGTCCAAAGAGACTAAGCACCTAACCAAGATATAAAGAATCGAGGTAGGAGATACAAGACAATATAAACAAACAAGGAGCATCAATGTCGGCCAATGTGAACTCAAGACAAATTGTGGGTCTTTGGTTGTGAAACCCTTTTCCATTTGATTGACTCAATACAAGAGTAAGCACACTCCAAAGTGTCAGCATACTATGCGAGCTAAGTCTGACATAGGATTGAAAATGGCGGGGTTAACTGTAGTTACTCTTCTTTCCTTGCCTTCTTCGAGGACTTAATAATGGAGAATGGGAATGGGACACCTATTTTTGAAGTATTTGGCACAACTGTAAACACACAGAACAACCACAAGTAGTAAATAAGGGCGAAATGCCTTCTAAAGGACTTTAAACAACGACTTCAAGCGCACACTCTTTATTATCCTACTTCTCATGATATCTAGAAAGAGGTAAAGCATGCATTTCTATTCCTACTTCTCATGGCATCAGAAAGCGGTAAATAATGCAAGATAAAATGGCACGAGATAATACCGAACATATATCAATCCATATATACTAGGCAGTAGAAAAAGAAACCCGAGAACTTCGCGAGCAGCTAGCATCAACAACAATATAATCAGAAATCCAGCATGAGGAATATGTATTAAAGACGTGATGTGAAAATAAATCACAACACAAAATGGGCATCGAACACATCCGAATACCAATCAATACACCTTCACATATCGATCTAGACAAGCAATACATAATACAAGATAACACAGAATGTGTGTCAATCACATCCGTGTACTAAATAGTACACCTGCAAAAGATAACGATCGAGACAAGTAATACAAAATATGGAATATGTGTCAAACACATCTGAGTACTAAACAGTACACCCGCACAAGATAACCATCCAGACAAGTAATGAGAAAACCTAAAATGTGTGTCAAACACATCTGAGAAATAAACAGTACATCTGCATCAGATAACCATCCATGAAAGTAATAACAAATACAAGATATATCGTCTCATGAAATGAGAACAACAACTAAGTGTATTAAATGCAAGCTCAAACCACAAATAAGTGGCATAACCATGCTTTTCAATCAAATTATAAGTGTTTGCTAACAACAATTTTGGTAAAACACTGACTTGATAATTTTTTTTAATGCCTTGACGTTTGAAGCAAGATAGTTTTGAATGATGTCAAAGTAGAGGTCTTGACATATGTAGCAACTGGTTTTTTAATCAGAGCCGCCACTATTAGTTTTTATTCTAGGGAAGGGAATCTTAAAGAAAACCCTAATTCACAGACAGAGATTCTAGGTTTCGGACTTATTTAGACGAAAGGAAGGTGTTAGGCACCTTTCATCTACCTTGTTCACAAGGATACTAGGTTTTAGGTTTGAGTTGGGGAAACAAGATTTAAATTTTATTAGGGGAAGAGTTTAAGTTTTTTATAGGGGAACTGGCTATGATTTTTGATTGTATTCCTACGTATCCTCTTAAGAGGAATCTGAGTCCCAATTCATAGTTCGTATGGGGTTGGTGTTTTTTAGGGGTTGCAAACGTATTTTGAATCACCTCGCATTTTGGCTGGGAATAGCGATTGCGAAGATTTTGACTAAATGCGCGGTAAATCAAAATCTGTTTGAAACCCTTTTGCAAAAACAATTAATTAGCTTAGTTGATTGCAAAAAATAGTTTATTGTTTGTTGAGCATTTTTTAATCGTACTAATTGCAAAAAACTCTTGTTAATGCATGATTAAAAAATATTTAATGCAAATAATGTAATAAAATAATATATGCATTTTTGATATAAAATAATTTACATGTTATAATAAATAATAATATAATATTTATACAAAAATAAGAAATAAATAATATTTACATAGCAAATAAAATATAATAATAGTAATAAGAAAATAAAATTAATAGATAATAATTATAATATAATAATAATATTAATAAAAAATATGATAATAATAATAATTGTAATTATTATAAAAATATAATATAGTGATAATAAGAATTAAAAATAGTATATAAAAAATAGTATAAAAAACAATAAAAGAAGTAATTGATTAAACCTGGGGGGGGGTTGTATTTCTAGTTATCAAGTAAAAGAAGGGGGTGTAGAAATCAGTAAAGCTAGGCTGGCCCAATGCACAGGCTGGCAGGGGGTGTTGTTCACTTGCAGTCTTAGTAAAAGAGGGAGATGGGGGGTGTGAAACCCAAACGGGCTTGGCCCAAACAGAAATGTTGAGGGTTTAGCTGATTGAGTGTGCGATGGTACATGGGCTTATGGTGGAGACTTAGCCTATGGCCGTCTGATGATAATCAATGGGATATAATTGAGGGAGCATGATGAGTATCATAGGCGCGGCGCATGAGATTGGGACGGATAACAAATTTTTGTTTTAACATTTTATTCATTGTTTCTTCTTGTTTTTAAAACAACACTATTTCCTCTCTCTCACGCACGACCCCTTCCTCTCAAACCCTAACCCTAAACTACCGGCGGCGGAGCTGGAAAACCACCACCGAAACCTCCTTTCATCGCAACCCTTGATCAATCACAACACCAAAGCTAAAAATCTTACCCCTTCCGCGATTATCTTCCTCTGACTTTGAACGTTCTGGGCTTAATCTTCTCTTTCTTATTCGTATTTGCAGGTTTCAGTGGCGTTGGAAGCGGAAGAGCAACGGCTAGCGATTAGGGTTTCAGATATCGAAACCCCAATCGCTCCTCCCTTCTTCTTCGGTAACAGCGAGGTCCTTGTTCCTCTTCAACTTGTCTTCTTCAAACTCCTTTCGTTTCTATCTTCCCATTTCTCTGTATATTCGTTCCCCCCGCTTCACGGTTTCTCCTCCCCTTTCTGTTAATCAGTCGCTTGGTACTTATAGGGCTTATTAGGATTGAATTGATTGTTGATTGATTACAGATCTGTATATCTGAGATTTATTTGCAATTGATTTTGTTTTACTATAATGTTTGGATTGGACTTGATTCAAACTGATATTGTGAGATTTGTAATGATATTTGATTTTTTGGATCTTAATCTTGTATATTTGGTTTAATTAATATTCTGGATATTTGATTGGATTTTATTGAAATGCACTATAATTTCCAGATTTGATTTGATTTTACTGATTTCTACAGTAAGCGTTTGTAACAAAAACGTGCATTTTTTTTGTTGATTGGCGCAATTGTTGTTTTAATTTGGACTGGCAAATACAGGCCCTGCGCTATTCTAGCCTGGAATGTTATTATTTTTATTACATCAAAAAAACAACTTTCCAATTCAATTGGCCTTGCGCATTATCTCTTGTCCAGCCCAACAATAATGTATCTTTATTAAAACAACACTCTTTTACACTACTGGCCCAAATGGTTTTCAAAACAGTTTTTTTTCAAATAATCTTTAATAAAGGATCTTAAAACTCAATATCTAATAATAAAAAATTTATCCAACAAAAACAACAAATAAAACATTAATTGGGCTTAACTAAATATTTTACTTACTATCATAATCCAAATTGGGCCTGTACGTTACTTTTCTTGTTTACAGCAAACAATTAAAAACTCAATTGGCTTGAGTATTATCCAACAACATTAGTATATATTTTTTTCTATAAAACAAAAGACAACAAAAAATAACATCTCTTCTTATTCTTAACATCATATGAGCTATCTTAGTGGGTCTTAACCACACCCTCTTTTTGCTAACAACAACCAAAATATTAACGAACCTAATTCAAATGGGCTTGTCAATTGTAATTTCAACCTCCCCCTTTTGCCAATGATATTAACACTAAACATGAGTTTTATTAATTAAAACTTAATTATCATTTGAATAATTTTCATTTTCGAATCACATGGGCCTTTTGCCAACATGCTTCGTGAATGTGTTCACGGACACACGAGTCTTTCTGATTTAGAAAGCCCCACTTTCCCGAATTTAAAGTACACCCCCTAGTCTTGGATAAAGATGGGCCATCAGATACTGCCGTACCATCTTTAATTAAATATTTCTTATATTTTAATCTTGAAAAATAAAATCATCAAGGTATGAATAATTTGTGGTACGACAACATATGCCTCATGATCTGAACGTGACTTTATATTTGTTTTCAACATTCTGTTTCCTGTTTTTCTGCGCGCCATTATTCATGATTTGTGACTCATAGCTTGCGAAAAATATGGAGGAATATTTTTCGATCTGTCTTATCCTTGTGAATTATATGTTAACTTGTTTTCATAGAAATATTAAAGGGATTGGAATATTTTTTCCCATCCCAAGCCCGCTGCTGCGTCTTTATAAGAACTTGCATCCTTATTCCTTGAACTGAAACTTTTGAAGAAGAATACATTCTTCCTATTTTAGAAGTCCAAGTAGTTTTAATTCTAATACACTCTAAGTATTGATTACTTGAGTTGTAATTTAAGTTGTTAATTATGGATCATTCATAAGCTTTTAAGTATTTAATGATTGAAGTCTTTAAAACTTAATGTTTCTACTATTCTTCAGTGTTAGTGATTGAAGGGATTTGAGGAGGGCCTCATACCTATATGTGTCTTAGGTAGAAGTATAAAACGGGTAATGATTAAGTGATTATATCATAAACTGGTTGTTTACTGAGGGTCTATGAATTGATACTATTTAGTGAACTTGTCCTTGGCTTGGTATCCCCCAGAGTAGGTGTTGTTGTACACCGAACTGGGTTAATAATCCCTTGTGTTTTTTTACTGCTTTTAATATTGTTGTATTTTATATTGTCCTCAGATATTTGTGTCGTGACATCTCCTTCAACATCACATATCTGATACTAGAATTTCCATTGGTATCAGAGAAGGCATCATGCTCTATATCTGGGTGAGATCTAGGGAAGATACTTTCTGGTACTATGGACAAGCAAGGAGGATTTGTGAGCAGACCACCCATTCTGGATGGAAGCAATTATGACTATTGGAAACCACGTATGGTGGCCTTTCTAAAGTCTCTAGACAGCAGGGCTTGGAAAGCTGTTTTAAAAGGATGGAAACACCCTGTCAAATTGGGAGAAAATGGAGAACCTACTTCTGAGTTAAAGCCGGAAGAAGATTGGACTAAAGAAGAGGATGAAATTTCTCTTGGAAATTCTAAAGCCTTAAATGCTATATTCAATGGAATTGACAAGAAAATTTTTAGACTAGTGAACAAATGTGAAGTAGCTAAAGATGCCTGGGGGATTCTTCAATCTACCCATGGAGGCACATCCAAAGTTAAGATGTCAAGACTTCAGTTGCTCACCACCAGATTTGAAAATATGAGAATGAAGGATGACGAAAGCATTAATGACTTCCATATGAACATTCTTGAGATTGCTAATGCTGCCAGTGCTTTAGGAGAAAAAATTTCAGAAGACAAATTGGTGAGAAAGATGCTTAGTTCTCTTCCCAAGAGATTTGATATGAAAGTGACTGCCATAGAAGAAGCACAAGACATTGACAAGATGAAATTGGATGAACTTGTTGGATCACTTCAGACATTTGAATTAATCACCAATGAAAGATCTGAGAAGAAGAACAAAGGCATATCTTTTGTAACCAATACTGAAGATGAAGAAGAGGACTATGATTTGGATACAGATGAAGGAATATCTAATGCCTTAGTTATGCTTGGAAGATAGTTTGAAAAAGTGATAAAAAGGATGGATAGGAACCCAAGATTAAATGTCAAGAACATCTCATATGACATCCTTAAGTCAAGTGAGTTTGGAAGAAAAATGGGCTGAAGAAAAATCCACTCAAGGGAAGGGAATACAATGTCATGGATGTGAAGGCTTTGGTCACATTAGAGCTGAATGTCCTACATATCTTAAGAAATAGAAGAAGAATCTATCTATTAATTGGTCTGAAGAGGATTCTGAGAGTGATCTTGAAAAGGAATCTGCAAAGTATGTTAAAGCATTGACATGCAAATATGTGTCTGATGAAGATTCTAGTGATGGTGAACTAACCTTTGATGAGCTAGCAGACTCGTACAAAGAACTGTGTCTCAGAAGTGCAAAAGTTTGTTTAGAAGGGGAGAAACAGAAAGCATTCATAACTCAGCTAAAGTAAAAAAGGAAGGAGCATCTGAAAACTATTTCTAATCTGGAAAGTGAAGTGACCTCTCTGAATTCAAATCTTGATAGAATGGTCAAAACTCTCAAGATGCTGCATAATGGGTCTGACACATTAGATGAAATTCTTCAAGTGGGAAGAGTGACAGGAGACAAGAGTGGTATAGAGTTTAATGAGAAAAGGAACATGTTTCAGAAGAACCTTCATCAAATTCCGCTCATGCCAAGTCTAAACCAAAGATGTCGAATGAAATTTCTTAACATCATGCAAACATCATGGTAAAAAAAATATTACTCACACCAGAGAGAAATCCCAGCCCTAGAGGTGTCATCACTATGGAAGGTTTGGTCATATAAGACCTTTCTGTTTCAAGTTGTATGGGTATCCTAAAACTACTCCTCTTCCCAAGACTGATCAGATCTCTCAAAATAGCAAAAAGAAGAAATCGTGGGTTCCCAAGTCAAACGTTGCTAGTTTCATAACTCATACTTCTCTCAGAGTATCAAACAAAGATGACTGGTACTTTGACGGTGGCTATTCTAGACACATGACAGGTGTCAAGAATCTATTAGTAGATATCAAATCTCATTCCACCAGTTATGTGTCTTTTGGTGATTGAGCCAAAGGTGAAATCAAATGAGTTGGAAAGCTAGAATGTTCAGGAGTCCCAAAACTTGATAATGTGTTGCTTGTTAAAGGGTTAACAAATAATCTAATAAGTATAAGCCAACTATGTGATCAAGGGATCAAAGTAAACTTCACCAAGTCAGAATGTCTCGTTTGCAATGAGAAGAATGAAGTTATTATGAAAGGAATCATATCTAAAGACAACTGTTATCTATGGGTTCCCCAAGAGTTTAACTTCTCCTCAACACGTGCTTTAGCCAAAGATAATGAAGTTAAATTGTGGCATCAAAAACTGGGACACTTACATTTGAAAGGAATGAAAAAAATTATATCTATTGAAGCCGTGAGAGGGATTCCTAAGCTCAAAATAGAACAAGGGAGAGTTTGTGGTAACTGCCAGATTGGAAAGTAAACTAAGATGCCACATCAGAAGATCCAACATCTTACTACATCAAAAGTTTTGGAACTTCTTCACATGCACTTGATGGGACCTATGCAGTTTGAAAGTCTTGGTGGAAAGAAGCATGCCTATGTTGTTGTAGATGACTTATCTAGGTACACATGGATAAGTTTTATCAGAAAAAAATCAGAAACTTTTGAAGTGTTTAAAGATCTCTATCAAAAACTTCAAAGGAAAAAAGATAGTCATGTAATCAGAATCAGAAGTGATCATGGAAAGGAATTTGAGAATAATAAATTTGTTGATTTTTTCTCTTCTGAAGGAATCAATCATGAATTTTCCTATCCTATTACTCCTCAGCAAAATGGGATTGTGGAACGCAAAAACAAAACCCTTCAAGAATCTTCCAGAGCTATGATTCATGCTAAGAAGTTACCCTATCACTTTTGGGCTGAAGCTATGAATACTGCATGCTATATCCATAACATAGTCAATTTAAGGAAAGGCACCTCAGCCACATTGTATGAAACATGGAAGGGAAGAAAATCTACTGTCAAATGATTTCATGTTTTTGGAAGTAAATGTTACATCTTAGTTGACCGTGAACAAAGGAGGACGATGGATCCCAAGAGTGATGAAGGAATATTCCTAGGTTACTCTACAATTATCAGAGCTTACAAAGTCTTTAATTCCAAAACTAAGGTTATGATGGAATCCATAAATTTTATTATCGATGATAGAGGATAGAATGGTGAAGAAGTTGTCTTAGAAGATGTTGGAATATCTTTGTCTGATATTCCAACAAAATCCAATGACAGAACTATTGATTCTAATCCACCTCAAGAAGATCCCGAACCCAGTCATCTCAATAAAGGGCCTTCAATTAGAACTCAGAGAGATCATCCTAAGGAGCTTATCATAGGAGATCTAAATAAAGGAGTTACTACTAGATCAAGAGAAGGGATATCAAACTCTTGCTTTGTTTCAAAAATTGAGCCTAAGAATGTCAAAGAGGCCTTAACTGATGAGTTCTGGATTAATGCTATGCAAGAAGAACTAGAACAATTTAGTAGAAATGAAGTTTGGGATCTGGTTCCATGTGCACAAACTGAAGAAAGCTCTGTATGGATTAAAGTAAGCTCCAAGAGTTTGGTATGAGAGATTGACAGAATTTCTTGGTGAGAATGGATATAGGAAAGGTGGCATAGACAAAACTCTCTTTGTCAAGGAAGAAGAAGGGAAGATCATGATTGCACAAATTTATGTTGATGATATTGAGTTTGGTGGGATGTCAAATGAGATGGTTTAACATTTTGTCAAGCAAATGCAGTCAGAATTTGAGATGAGCCTTGTTGGTGAGTTAACCTACTTTCTTGGTCTGCAAGTTAATCAAATGGAAGATTCCATATTTTCATCTCACAGCAAGTATGCTAAGAATATAGTAAAGAAATTTGGGATGGAAAATGCCAGTCACAAAAGAACACTTGCTCCCATATATCTGAAGTTGTCTAAAGATGAAAAAGGAGTAAGTGTGGATCAAAGTCTTTACAGAAGTATGATAGACAATCTTCTATACCTTACAGCTAGCAGACCTGACATTGCCTTTGTTGTAGGGGTGTGTGCTAGATATCAAGCTGATCCAAAAGTTATCTATGCCAACCATGTGAAGAGAGTTCTTAAATATGTGAATGGGACAAGTGATTATGGTATGCTATATTCTCATGGATCTAGCTCTGCTTTAATTGGTTATTGTGATGCTGATTGGGCAGGAAGTGATGATGATAGAAAAGTACATCAGGAGGATGTTTCTTTCTAGGAAATAATCTCATATCTTGGTTCAGTAAGAAGTAAAATTGTGTGTCTCTGTCCACTACTGAGGCTGAGTATATTGCTACAGGAAGTAGTTGTTCTCAGTTGGTTTGGATGAAACAAATGTTAACAGAATATAATGTCAAACAATATGTCATGACATTATTCTGTGACAATCTAAGTGCCATAAATATAAAAAAAATCCTATTCAACATAGCAAGACCAAACACATTGATATTCGTCATCACTTCATAAGAGAGCTTGGGGAAGAAAAGATTGTTGCCTTAGAACATGTAGCTACTGAATTACAACTGGATGACATTTTTACTAAGGCTTTGGATGCAAACCAGTTTGAGAACTTAATAGTAAAACTAGGGATCTACATATATGAGGGTTTGCAGTATTTAAGGGCGTGTGGGAATATCATTAAAGTGATATTATATTATTTATGTTTCCAACAAATCAAATTTCGTAAGCAATCATTTCAAGACTATCTCAAATACTCTCCTACACGCTACGACATTACCTCATTCTATTTTCACAACCTATTCATTCTCCTTTATATAAAAATAACCCTTTCTATTCTCCATCTCACTGTTCAAAACTTTTCAAAGATATCACAACATCATGCTCCGTCTCCCTCAAAGTGCTATTCCAATGAAGCTAAGGCTTCTATGTCAAAGACTGTCAACCGTCCTGAGGACCTCTCCCTTTATAAAGTCCTGGTCGTCGCTCCTATGTCAACTATTCCACCTCTTGAGAAGAAGGTCAAGAAACCCAGATCGTCCCATGCAAAGAAATCCAAAGAGGAAATCGACACTTCTAAAGGTAATACTTTTACTGCTACTGATGATAGATCATAAGAAGACATTGTTAATTTTTATAGGAGTATTAGAAGGCTGGTAGATAGGGTGTTAAATGAAGTTTTTGTTGTGCATGGGATTTCTACTTCTCTTGCTCGGATGCCTGCTCGGGCTGACAAAAGAATCGATCCTCAAAATACTGCTGAATCATCTGCCTTAAAGAAAGATGTTGCTGAAAGTGAACTTGGGAAGCTTGCTACTTCTGTTATAGAAGAAGTGGAAGATAATGTTGAGAAAGATGTTGAGACATCATCTACTGAGAAGGACTCTCCTGCTAAGGAAAATGCTGGTGGCTCTAAATCTGCAAAGAATCCAAATGCTGATAATGTGGTGAATGTTGATGAGCTCTCTGACAATGACCTTATTTCTAATGTGGTGCCTGGAATTGCTAAAAGGCTCAAGTATAGAAAGGTTAAGACTAATAATGTCACACCCCCTACCAAGAGTAACAAGAAGAAGATTATGTATGGTCCCCTAAAGCCCTAAAGTAAAGTGGTTCCTCCCTCCAACAAAAGAAAAGTTAGACATGATGAATCCTCAGATGATGATGAGGATGCTGTCCATAAAATTTCTCTCGTGAATAGATCTAAAAGTAAGAAGAAGGCTATATTGGTAGAAGAAACTGACTCTGGTTTTGATGTCGAGGATGATGTCCAGGACATCTCTCCCGTGAAGAAGTCTGCCAACAAGAAGCTTTTTGTCAGGGTGCCTGATGCTCCTCTAGACAACATTTCCTTCCATTCTGTTGGCAATGCTGAAAAATGGAAGTATGTTTTCCAAATAAGGATTGCTCTTGAAAGAGAGTTGGGAGCAGATGCACTGGAATGCAAAGAGATTATGGAGTTGATCTCATTTGCTGGCTTAATGAAGTCTGTCACCAGGTTTGCAAAATGCTATGATACACTTGTTAAGGAATTTATTGTTAATATTCCTATTGACTGTGCTGATCATAAAAGTAAAGAGTATAGAAAAGTGTTTGTTAGAGGTAGATGTGTAGAATTTTCCCTACTGTCACCAATAGATATTTGGATAGGCCTGAAGATGATTATTGTGAGTTAGAAGTGACTGATAATCAAGTGTGCAAAGCCATCACTGCAAACCAAGTGAGTGAGTGGCCCATGAAGAATAAGCTTCCTGTTAGTAAGCTAAGTGTGAAATATGCTATCTTGCATAGAATTGGAGCTGCTAACTGGGTTCTTACCAATCATACCTCAACCATTAAAATTGGCTTAGGAAAGTTTATCTATGCTATTGGAAATAAGAAACTGTTTGATTATGGTGCTTACATTTTTTGACTATTAAGCATGCAGGAACCTGTGCTATCAAGATTCCTATTGCCTTTCCATCACTTATTTGTGGAATTATTCTTAATCAACATCCTGTAATTCGAAGTGGTAATGATGTAGTTTGCAAGAGGGAGTCTGCTCTGACCCTTCACTTCAAGTTATTTTCAGGAAAACATGTCCTAGACATTGTTTTGACATCTGCATCTTCTGAAAACAAGACCTTAACCAAGGATGACATGATTACTGAATTAATGGTAGCCTGCAAAGAACATGATGATGTGATCAGAGTTAGCTCAGCAAGAAAACTAATTTTTGAAAAGATGATTAAGGAGTTGCAGAAGGACAACAATTTTGATGATAGAGTGGGCATTGAAAGAGGAGATTCTGATGATGAAGGAAGTTCTGAAGCTGCCAAGTCTACTGGTCCTGAAGACAGTTAGACTCTTTGCAGTTCTTTTGACCCCTTTGTTCTTTTTTGGCATTTGTGTATGCTTGACTCTTGGATTCTATGGTATTTACTTATATTACTGCTACTCTCTTGAATGCATGTTTTTTATTTGGAATATTATGTCTAAAAAGGGGGAGAGAAACTAACTGACCTCTGACTGTCTGACCACTGACTGAGGGGGAGCTTAATGTTTGAGGGGGAGCCTCATGTCTTAGAAGATGTTTTGACATCTTCCTCTGCTAACAACTAACTGAGTTACTTTTGCTACCTGCTAACTGAGTTACTTTTGCTTGTGCTGCTGCTCTAATAATGCTCTGATAATATGCTCAAATAATGTTTTAGCCAAAATTTGCCAAAGGGGGAGTTCGTAAGTGTTTGTTGGCAACAATTTTGGTAAGACACTGACTTGATAATGTTTTGCTCAATGCCTTGACATTTGAAGCAAACTGGTTTTGAATGATGTCAAAGTAGATGTCTTGATATCTACCTCTTGATCTGAACGTGACTTCATATTTGTTTTTAGTATTCTGTTTCCTGTTTTTATGCGCGCCATTATTCAGGATTTGTGACTCATAGCTTGCAAAAAATATGGAAGTATATTTTCCGACCTGTCTTATCCTTTTGAGTTATATCTTGGCCTGTTTTCAAGGAAATATTCAAAGGATTGGAATATTTGTTTTTCAGCCCAAGCCCGCTGCTGCGCCTTTATAAGGACTTGTATCCGTATTCGATGAACTTAAACTTTTGAAGAAGAATATATTCTTTCTGTTTTAGAAGTCTAAGTAGTTTTAATTGTAATACACTCTAAGTATTGATTTAATACTTGAGTTGTAATTTAAGTTGTTAATTGTGGATCATTCATAAGCTTTTAAGTATTGAATGATTGAAGTCTTTAAAACTTAATGTTTCTGTTGTTCTTCACTGTTAGTGATTGAAGGGATTAGAGGAGGGCCTCATACCTAGGTGTCTTAGGTAGAAGTATAGCATGGGTAGTGATTAAGTGATTAGATCGTAAACTGGTTATTTACTGAGGGTCTATGAATTTATACTATTTAGTGAACTTGTCTCTGGCTTGGTAGCCCCCAAATTAGGTGTTGTTGTACACCAAACTTGGTTAACAATCCCTTGTGTTTTTACTGCTTTTAATATTGTTTTATTTTATATTGTCCTCAGATATTTGTGTCGTGACATCTCCTTCGACATCACATATCTGATACCAAAATTTCACAAATAATCAAGTGATAATAAATGATTGAAAAACCATCTCAAAGCACCTTGCACAAGTCAACAAACGCATTAGCAAATAATAAGGAATATCAAATGTAACTCAACAATTAATATTACAAGTTAAAATGGCATATTATCACGCATATAGTGTGTTGACATGCAATTTTTGAATAAGGGAATAAACCTAAAGTTGTGGGGATTTATTTGGATAAAAAAGCATAGAGTAATGGAAAACAACGGAATATGTTGAGCAAGTAGAGGACTTCAACCAAATGAGCTAGTCAGCAAAGGTAGGTGGATCATGGGCAGCTGTCGATAGAAACAAAGGTCGAAGAAGCTAAAGAAAGAGTTCATACTGGTGGGAATAGTTATCAATGTACAGAGCCATCAAGAACATTGGAATACTCAAAAGGTCCCCACGAAGCCCAAACATGGGCTAGTAACCGTCGATGATTACTTGTTTAGGATGTCTATTTAAGAAAATTTATGTATTTGTGTTAGTGGTCACCTTTCTTCACATTTAATAGCAATACTCTCAAAGTACACACATCTAAGAGAGAAACAAGTTCAACATTAACAATGTATGAATGCTTCCACATTTAATTTCTTAGCAATTTACAGTCTTTGATTTGTTTTCATCGAATTGCCTTTAACTTTTGTCCTTTTATCCCTTTTTTCAACCCAAAAAACACTTTAAACACAAAGTCTGGGATTATTGTAGCCGATTCCTCAAGTAACCTTTAATAAGAGGCTAGCAATTGTTTCACAGAGAAACAAATTGGTACACCTGGTGGGACACGTTTGTGTTTAAGTCTTCTTGTTTCGTGCATGAAATTAAGAAGTGGTCAAAAAATGGTAGATCCTAGAACTCCTGAAAGAAATAAGAATCTGGGAGGAAATACCAGTGAGGCAGCAAATGTAGGTTCCAGTATGGCAGTCGTATCTTCGACAGCGCCAAGTATAGTTACCACAACATAGCCAGTAACTATAAGACCAACGATGGTCACAACTACTAGGCCTTATGCGCCTAGTTTCATAAGAGAAACACATGATAATATGGTTCCAACTTCTAGGAAGTATGTGCCTAGTTTTGCAAGAAATATACACGAGAGTGGAATGCCCACAACAATGATGGCAGGATTACATACTAGCGATCCAACATTTGGGGAAAATTCTTCATTTTCACCATATCGCCCTCCAGGTCTATCGGAAAGCCAGTTAGGGCATTCAACTGGGTTGGGTTTTGCCAACCAAATTATGCCTAATTTTACTCCAAGTACTGTCGTTGTCATGAGGCAACAGATGGATGAAAGTAACCATGAAATTATCAATATGCCCACTCAACAGATGAGTCTAATATTAAGACTGTTAATTGAAAATTTGGTGCAAAGTTATCAGATGTTAGCAGCTCAGATGACTCGCATGAGAGACTTTCTTGATGCTCCCAAAGCGCCAATTCAATAAGCTGCACCTCGACCATGTGAGGTACTAGTGCAGTATGAGGAAGTGTTCAACGAAGAGGTCAAACAAGAACCACCGACTCCTCCATTTATCGACCCCATACTTAGGGTAGTACAACACCCCCCATTAGTAGTAGCAAACCAAAACCAGAATACCAACCAATTGGTCAGGCAGGTTTTACATGAAACAGTGGTTGGGGAACAAAACCTAGAGGCCATTGTCGAACAAATAATGGTTAGGAATAGGATAAATAATGGCTGTCAGAGAACCACATACATTTCTCCTTTTCTATATTTTGTATTACAAACGGAGTTACCAAGGGGTTGGAAAATCCTAAAATTCACTAAGTTTGCAGGGGATGTTAAAGAGTAATTTAGTAGTGAATGAGGATTTGAGGATGAAATATTTTCCTAATTACTTTACAAAGAATGCATTCACTTGGTTTACAAAGCTTCCCCCACAGTTGGCCGAGACATGGATCCTATTAGAGAAGTTGTTTCATGAGCAATTCCATATGAGGCTGTCTAAGATAAGCCTAACAGAATTGTCTAGTGTCAAGTGAAAGAGCACTGAGTCAATAGACCAATAGCTTAACAAATTTAAACTTCTGAAAGTACGGTGCTTTACAAAAGTCCCTAAACATGAGTTGGTCGAAATGGATACAAATGGGTTAGATTATTCCATTAGGAAAAAATTGTTGGAAATCCAATCCTTGAAAGATGTGGCTCAATTGGCTACAAAAGTTTGACCGATCGAACATTTGAAAGCTGAAAAAACCAAGCCAAACAAATATCACAAAAAAGGGAAAGTTACTTATGTGGCAACATACAAATGTTCTTCTAACGAAAACGAGTCAGGGGAGGAAATAGAGGTTAACGTGGCTAAACTCAAGCCTAGACCTCCCTATGCGTGTAAATTGTTGAAACCATCAAACGGGAAGAACCCCATCGAAACTGAAAAGAATGGCAAAGCCATTACTAAGAACTATAATTTCGACATAACCAAATGTGATGAAATATTTGATTTATTAGTAGTCGATGGTACAATTGTGGTCCCTCAGGGACTAAAGAATCCCCCACTTGAACAAAAGAAAAAGAGGGGATCCTGTAAATTTCATAATTTTCTTGGTCATAAAAATTCTCAATGTGTTCTTTTCAGGGATTTGGTGCAGAAAGAATTGAGAGAAGTCAGGCTCCAAGTTTGGCGAGAAGCCAAATATGAAAGTCGACACTGACCCTTTAAAAGTTGAAGAGGCTTTATACTCAGAGTTTATAGATCGCATGATGGTTGAAGCTACTGAGGGCCTCAACATAGAGGTTGTAATGATTAGTGACATAGAAGGTATAGTAGTCAGAACCAATGAAATTTACTACCTAAAGATGGAAGATGGATTACAGGCAATGTACCCTCAGCCTGAAGAAAGCTTGGCTGACTTCCAAGAGAAATGCAGAGTGAAGGGGTCGAAGGAAAAGTTATGCCCAAGGTGCAACGCTGTGTTTGAGGAAGAAGCAACTGAAAAGTATGAAATTGTAAAAAAAGAGACTCTTAAGCAAGAGAAGCCTCCAGTCCCATGGTTTGTTTTCGACAAACAAGGAAATCCTCAATGTAACAAGGAGTACAAAAAATTGTTCCAACAATCTCGTCCAAAAACCTTTCGCCCTCCATCAGATATTCCACAAGAAAAATGGGAGGAATAAGTGAGCTAAAAGGGGGGCAAGAGGACAAAGTGGAATGTGATTGTACATGAAGTTGAGGCCCAGGAAAATAAAGCAGAGTCGAAGGGTTATCAAGTTTCCCTCAATTATAAGGGAAAAAACCCAATGATAAGGACTTAATGAAGACTTTATCAGAGGAACAAAAATGATGCAAAGGAAGCTTCGACATCTAAGGTGAAGCCAGTCAAAGACAACAACTGTGTCAAAGACATGCTACCAGTAGAAGCCACGAAGCCAATAGAGTTTCCAATTCCAAAGGTGTACTATCCCAAGTAAAACAACCGGCCAAAAATCATCTAACAATGAAATCAATGAAGTCTCCATCGGACGTCTTTTATCCTGCCGAAGGGAAAGGTGAACATCGAGAAAACCTTAAGAGGAAGAAATCACAGTCTTTCAACCGTGAGATTGGGTAAGGGAGTCTGTTATGCAAGGGGAAATTATTAGCACCAAACATACCCGTAGTACTCTACGGTATCCACTCATGTTTGTTCTAATCTAAGGGGTGTGTCTAATCTATGTCTAAAGCTTAAAAGCTAAAAAGAAAGCTGAAAAGAGGGAATGCATGAAAAAGAGAAAACAAAGGGAAAAGAAGGAAATAATTACAAAGTTTGCTCGGCCGAGCCCCGTAACCAGATGCCTATGTATCCATTTTAAGGAATCAGAGCGTCGTAGTTCGGCTCACATGTTTTTGTTGTTTGTGTTTTTTAGTTAAAAAGACAAAAACGACAATAAAGAGGGCAAGACATCAGATAAAATGATGAAACATCAACAACGATGATAAAACATCAAAACAAGGACGACAAGATAACACATGTCAACACAAACTCATCTAAGATGATAACACATCAACAAGATAGCAAAACATCTGATAAGATGATAAAACATCAACATGATAACAAAATATCGGATAAGATGATAAAACATCACACTTGACAATGATATCGAAAATCAAAGTAGGATAACAAACATAAGTTATGGATAATTATCAGCAAAAAGATAGTAAAATATCACGGTAAAGAAGTCAAGACGTCAAAAATTAGATGATAAAATATCACACCTAACAATGATATTGAAAATCAAAGTAGGATAACAAACATATGCAATGGAGAGACATCGGAAAAAGGATAGTAAAATATCATGGTAAGGATGACAAAACATTACAATTTAGATGATAAAACATCACACCTAACAATGATATTGTAAATCAAAATAGGATAACAAACATATGCGATGGTGAAACATCGACACAAAGATAGCAAAGCATCATAGCAAGGGTGGAGAAACATCAATTTAGATGATAAAACATCACACCTAACAATGATATTGAAAATCAAAGTAGGATAACAAACATAAGCGATGGAGAAACATCGACACAGAGATATTAAAATATCATGGTAAAGGCGGTAAGACACCAAATTAACAAGGTTTAAAACAAAGCGAAAAGGCGTAAAAACAATTAAGATTGGTTTGTATTTTTTACCTTGAAGAAGGATTTAAGTTCATTAGAGATGTTTTATGATTTTTCAAGAAAAAGAAAGTTTTTATTTTAAGATGCAATATGCAAAGTAAATAAAATAACTAAGGGAGACTATCCTAATCTCTAGCCCTAGTGTGATCATACAAAGATGGCCCTATGGTTGATTTTTGAAAGGGGAGTACTTACCTAAGTGGTCATACATGGATTCCCATCCTAATGTCTAGCTCGAGGACTATCCTAAACGAGCTATCCTGAGGGAGCATGGCAAATATCTCATAAAAGAGACGCGAGGGAAATCATACTATCATAAGAGGAAGTATGATAATGGATGACAAAGCATCCAACGGGATATGGAAAAATGTCACAGATCCTGTGATAAAAATCAAGCAAACAGATGGAAAAATATCTGGACAAACAAAAGCTCGAGCATCACTCGAATATCAAACACCTATAAGGCGCATGCTAAGTAGTAAAAGGGGAGGTCCTGCCATAGACAAGAAACCAAGCAGCAGATCAAGGGTCAAGCCGTAGCCAAGGGGAGTGTATCACCCGAGTCAAACAAGCCATAAAATTATGGGAATACAAAAGGTCCTTAACTGTGGTACCAATTGAAATTCTGGTATCGGATATGAGATGTCGAATGAGATGTCACGACACAAATATCTGTTTACAAGTAAATAGCAGTAATAACAAAAGCAGTAAAAACACATGAGATTGTTCACCCAGTTCAGTGTACAACAACACCTACTTTGAGGGCTACCAAGCCAGGGACAAGTCCACTAAATAGTATCAATTCATAGACCCTCAATAAACAACTAGTTTACAATCTAATTACTTAATCACTACCCGTGCTATACTTTACCTAAGACTCACTTAGGTATGAGGCCCTCCTCAAATCCCTTCAATCACTTACAGTGAAGAAATAGGAGACATAATAAGTTTAAAAACTTCAATCGTTCAATTCTTAAAAGCTTATGAATGATACATAATTAACAACCCAAATAACAACACTAGTATTAAATTAATACTAGAGTGTTTGCCAATTAAAAGACTTAGACTTTTTAAAACAGAAAGTATTCTTCTTCTAAAAGTAACAGTCGTTTGAATAAGGAAGTAAGTCCTTATATATGTGCAACTGTGGGATTAGGCTTTAAAACCAAATATTCAATTCTTTTGAATATTTCCATAAAAACAGGTCAAGATAAAATCCATGCATTTTGAAAAATATTCCTCCATATTTTTCGCAGCCCGTGAGTCATAAATCTTGAATTATAGAGCACAGGAAATCAAGAAATAGAAAAACATAAACTGATGTTGGCTGAGTTCAGTTTAGGAGGCAGATGTCAAGAATTTTCTTTGACATCATTCAAAACAGTTTGCTACAAATGTCAAGACATTTAGCAAAACATTAACAACACATTGTTTTACCAAAATTGCTACCAACAAACACTTACAAACTCCCTCTTTGGCAAATTTTGGCTAAAACATTATCAGAGCAATATCAGATTAGCAGCATAAGCAAAGCAAGCACAAACTTAGTTAGCAGTTAGCTATTAGCAAAGGAAGATGTCAAAACATATCCAATGACATGAGGCTCCCCCTCAATCAATGGTCAGTGGTCAATAACATGAGGTTCTCCCTCAAGTATTGAGCTTCCCCTAAATCAATGGTCAGTGGTCAGTCAGACAATCACTCACTCACTTTCTCTCCCCCTTTTTAGTCACAATATGCTAAATAAACGGATGCATTCAAGAGTGTATCAGTAATTTAGGTACACACCATAGAAATCAAATATCAAGAACATGCAAGTGCTAAAAAGAAAAAAAAGGATCATATAAAGAAACATTAATTAGTGTAACTGTCATCACGACCAGTTGACTTGTCTGAGCCATAACTTCCTTCCTTACTAGAGTCTCCACCTTCAGAGTTCACTGTATCATCAAGGTTGCTGTCCTTTTGTAGGTCCTTGATCATCTTTTCAAAGGTTATCTTGCTTGCTGAGCTAACTCTGATCACATCATCCAATTCCTTGTAGGCTTCTCTTAATTCTTTAATCATGTCATCCTTGGTGGAGGTCTTTTCAGCAAGAGCATATGTCAAAACAATTTTTGGGACATGTTTTTCCTAAAAAGAGCTTAAAATGAAGGGTCAAGGCAGACTCCCTCTTGCACACTACATCATTTTCACTTAGGATTCCAGGGTGCTGATTAAGGATAATTCCACAGAGGAGGGAAGGAAAAGCAATTGGCATCTTAATGGCACAAGTTCCTGCATGCTTAATGGTCTGATCAAAGTTGTAAGTTCCATAATCAAAATGTTTCTGGTTTCCAATAGCATAAATGAACTTTCCTAATCCAATGGAGATGGTTGAAGTGTGATTAGTGGGAACCCAATTTTCAGCTCAAATCCTATGTAAAATAACATATTTCACACTCAGTTTGCTGACAGGAAGTTTATTTTTCATGGGACACTCAATTACTTGATTAATAGTGATGGCTCTACACACTTGATTGTCTGTAACTTCCAGCTCACAACAAATATCTTCAGACCTATCTATAAATCTATTTATGATGGCCGGAGAAAATTCTACACACTTTCCTCTAACAAAAACCTTTCAATACTCCTTACTTTTATTGCCAGAACAATCAACAGGAATATTAACAATAAACTCCTTAACAAGAGTTTCATAGAAATTGGTAAACCTTGTAACTGTTTTCATCAATCCAGCATAAGATAACAGCTCCATGATTTCTTTACATTCCAAAACACCAACTCCCAGTTCTCTCTCCAGGGCAATCCTTCTTTGATACACATACTTCCACTTTTTAGCATTTCCAACAGATTGGAATGAGATGTTATCAAGTGGGGCATCAGGAACCCTAACAGAAATATTCTTGCTTGCAGACTTTTTGATAGGAGAGATGTCCTGGACATCTTGCTCGACATCATGGTCTGAGTCAACTTCTTCAACAACCACAACTTTCTTCATACTCTTGGATCTTTTTACAGCATCCTCATCATCATCATCTATGGAGCTAACAGGTATAACTTTTCTTTTGCTAGAGGGAGGAACCACTTTGCTTCCTGACTTTGGGGGTCCATACATTATTTTCTTCTTTGTTGTCTTGGCAGGGGTGTGAAACTTTCATCCTTTACTTTCCTAGATTTTAGACTTCTTGCAATACTAGGTACCAGATTAGTAATGAGCTCATTGTCAGGCAGCTCTTCTACATTGACTACATTCTCAGCATTATGACCTTCTCCATCCTTGGAGGCAGAAGCATCTTCCTTAGTAGGAGAGTTCTCTTCAACATCTTGTTCAACATTTTTTTCTTCCACTTCCTTCAGAGCAGAGATAGCAAGCTTCTCAAGTTTTCCTTCAACGGTATCATTCTTGAAGGTGGATGATTCAACAACAGTACTTTTAGGGTTACTTCCTTTGTCAGCCGGAGGAGGCATGCGAGCAAGGGGAGTAGAAATCTGAGGAACAACAAAGCCTTCATTTAATACTCTATCTACTAGCCTTCTGATAAACATTAACAATCTCTTCTTCTGTCCTATTATCAGTAGAAGTGGAAGAGTTACCTTTATCATTTTTGGATTTCTTTGCAGGTGATGATTTGGGTTTCTTGGCCTTTTTATCAAGAGTTGGAATGGTTGTTAGAGGAGTAGAATCGAGTACTCTGTCAAGGGAAAGATTTTCAGGGAGGTTGACAGATTTTGAGGAAGATGGTGTATGATGTTGAGACATGTTTGAGAATTTTTGAACAAAGGGATGAAGAATGGCAAGGGTTCTTTTTCTATAGAGAAGAATGAAGAGTTTGTGAAAATAGAAGGATGCTATTTCGTAGCATGTGGGAAACACTTTGAGGCAGTCCTGCAATGATTGCTTTCAAAATTTTATTTGTTGGAAACAAAAATAATATAATATCACTTTAATGATATTCCCACACGCCTTTAATTGCTACAAACCCTCATATATTCAAATCCCTAATTTTCCTCTTAAGTTCTCAAATTTATTAGCATCTAAAGCCTTAGTGAAAATGTCAGCCAGTTATAATTCAGTGGCTACATGTTCTAAGCAACAATCTTTTCTTCAACAAGCTCTCTTATAAAGTGATGACGTATATCAATATGTTTGGTCCTGCTATGTTGAATAGGATTATTTGATATGTTAATGGCACTTAAATTATCACAAAATAATGTCATGACATCTTGTTTGACATTGTATTCTGTTAACATTTGTTTTATCCAAACCAATTGAGAACAACTGCTTCCTGCAACAATATATCCAGCCTCTGCAGTGGACAGAGACACACAATTTTGCTTTTTACTGAACCAAGAAATGCGATTATTTCCCAGAAAGAAGCATCCTTCTGATGTAATTTTTCTATCATCAGCACTTCCTTCCCAATCAGCATCATAAAAACCAGTTAAGGCATAATTAGATCCATGAGAGTATAACATACCATAGTAACTTGTCCCATTCACATATTTAAGAATTCTATTCACATGGTTGGCATGACTAACTTTAGGATCAGCTTGATATCTTGCACATACTCCTACAACAAAGGAAATGTCTGGTCTGCTAGCTGTGAGATATAGAGGGCTGTCTATCATACTTCTGTAAAGTCTTTGATCTACACTTACTCCTTTTTCATCTTTAGTCAACTTCAGATGTGTGGGATCAGGGGTTCTTTTGTGACTGGCATTTTCCATACCAAACTTCTTCACTATATTCTTGGCATACTTGCTCTAAGATAAAAATATGGAATCTTCCATTTGTTTAACTTGCAGACCAAGAAAATAGGTTAATTCACCAATAAGGCTCATTTCAAATTCTGATTGCATTTGCTTGACAAAATGTTGGACCATCTCATTTGACATCCCACCAAACATAATATCATCAACATAAATCTGTTCAATCATGATCTTACTTCTTCTTCCTTGACAAAAAGAGTTTTGTCTATGCCACCTTTCCTGTATCCATTCTCAACAAGAAATTCTGTCAATCTCTCATACCAAGCTCTTGGAGCTTGCTTTAATCCATACAGAGCTTTCTTCAGTTTGTAGACATGTTTAGGAAAACTTGGATCAACAAATTCCTTTGGTTGTTGTTTACCCTCGAATTTTGGTAAACAACCGCTGATCTTCCAAATCCTTACACGGATCCAGTTACTTGCGAGATCGATCAGATTGATCTCAGGACATGGGTGTCTTTATTAATCTTTTAACTTGATCATTGTATTTAACATGTTTTGTATATGAAGACAAATGGCTTCAAATGTCGAATTAAAATGCATATAAAGTGAAAGTAAAATTACTTCTAAACTTGAAATGGTAAAAGACTTAAGTAAATGTTACTGGAAATTCTGCAGAAAGTAAATGCATTTATATTAAATGGGTGTATCATACGTATATCCTCAATAAACTCGTTTCTCTTTAACACTTGGTACTTTGAGTAATTTCTGAGTAATTTGTACAAAGATGTTCACCACCTAAATCGAAATACTAAAGCCACTATTTATACTACTTCACCCTAACGGTCTTCTACATGAACTAATGCCACATTTCTGTTTGCATGTCTTCGACGAACTCATAGCTATCCACGCGTCTTTTCGGATAAGATCAAAATATTTGAATTCAAATCTCCTTCTTATCTTGAGCGCCAATCTCTGACGACGGTCGAACGAAAAAATGTTTGAAACCTTAGCCACATTTTGAATAACAATCTTTATTCAATAATTCGAATTGGAAAACCTTTCCAATGAATTTTACTCAATTCGAATCTCAACCTTTATGGCTTCACATAGATAAAGTAGTGGAATATTCTGAAGTATATTCAAGTCTAACTTTAAAATCCTTAGTCGAAATTTCCAGCTAACAAATTGCCCCCAAGAAATATTCATTTCGAAATAAGAAATGTATATTTTTTGCAACCTCTTCAAAATTTCGACTCCCTGAACATGCTGTCAATCTTTGAACTACTCTGACGCTGAAATGTACAATCTCATGCACTTGTTTCTTCTTGGAGGCGAAATAATTGGTGGATGCACCAAGTATTTCTTGATCCTTTCGAATTCCTCCTGATGTTCTTCGTTCCAGACAAAGGCCTCTTATTTTAATCGTAAGAGTGGGGAAAAGGCTTGAGTTCGACCACTTAGGTTGTATATAAACCTTCGTAAGAAATTTATCTTTCCTAAGAGTGATTGCAACTCTTTTTTTGTCGATGGCGCCTTTGCCTCCAAAATTTCCTTTGTCTTGTTTTGGTTGATTTATATACCCTTCTTATTGACCACAAAGCCCAGAAAATCACCTGCCTGCACAAAAAATGCACCCTTAAGGGGATTCATTTTTAGGCCATGCTTTCTCATTCTTTCAAATGATTGTCGAAGGTGATCCAAATGGATTGGCCCTGATATAGATTTCACCACTATGTCATTAATATAAACCTGCATAAAGGTCTCAATGAAATCATGGAATATTGAATTCATTTCCCTTTGATAGGTTGCCCCAGCATTTTTTAGGCCAAAGGGCATAACCACCCATTCATAGGTGCCTATTGCGCTAGGGCATCGAAACGCTGTCTTTGGCACATCTTTTTCTGCAATAAAAATCTAGTTGTATCTTGAATAACCATCTAACATACTAAGGTATTCATAACCAGCAGCATAATCTACTAACATTTCAGCCACATGCATTGGGTATTCATCTTTAGGAGTAGCTGAATTTAAATCACAAAAATCTATGCATACTCTAAGAGAACCGTTTTTCTTAATTACAGGAACTATATTAGCTATCCATTCGACATACCTTGTAGTCCTGATGAACTTGCAATGTAGGAGTCTTTCGACTTCCTCTTTTATTTTGGACAAGATTTCTGGCGCGAATCTCCTTGGGCTCTGCTTGATGAGCTTATTGCCATCCTTTATTGGCAGCTTCAATTCGACTAGTTCCCTGCTTAAACCAGGCATTTCATCATAGTCCCAGGAGAAACAATCTTTATACTCCTTGAGAAATTGGATCACTTATACTCTTACTTCTGGGTTCAATTTCGCGCTGACATACATTGGCCTCCTTTGAGTTCCATCTCCTAGATCCACTTCCTCGAGAGGGTCTTGCGCCAATATCTTCGTGTTGGATACCGCTGAATCATTCTCGAATCCCAAAGGCTCATCGTTATAGATGGTATCACGCCTTTGGTCTTTGTCTTCGACAAGTGTGTCTTCGTCAGGTGGTTCAGGTTTGAAGAAAATTCCTGGCCCCTTGTTGTGAATTCCTTCAGCCTTGGCTTCAACAACCATAATTTTAACTTCGGCTTCCAAAGCTGTTTTCATCCTATTTTCAGCCAAATAGGCCGAAATCTTCTTGAAGTAAGAAGACTCACACATGAACACGGTCTTCGTCTTCCCAGCCAGTTGGCCGTATTCCTGGAACTCCAAGCACGTCTTCATCAGGTCACATGTTTTCCTTGTCCCAATAAAATCCATGTGTTGGGTGAAGGGTAAGGAAATACATTGCATTATTACTTGGTGCTGATGCACCTTCCGCTGCAGTGCATGGCGCAATGTTGGCCAAATTCCTGTCGAAATTCCTTTTATCGACATGATTAACCTCAGCCATAAAATAGCTTTGGTCTGCTTCTATGTTTTCGACAATTCCATCATCTCTCCATATTGCCACCCTTTGGTGCATTGAGGATTGAACTGCCCCGATTCCATGTATCTATTCACAGTCTAGAAGAAGATTGTAATTCGTCTTTGCCGTAATTACCATGAACATGGTGGGTCTTGTTATGGTACCTATAGTTAATTCTACTTGGACCACTCCTAGAGTTTGTCCAATTTTGCCTTCATAGTTTGACTGCACCATGTTGTGTGGTTTGATGTCGGTGTCAAACATCCCAATCCTCTTCAATAGGAATTGAGGCATCAAGTTCACAGTTGCCCCACCATCCACCATAAATTTGTTGATGCCCACCTGTTCAATTTTAGCCCTAATAAATAAAGGCTTAAGGTGTTTTTTCATACCTGCATCTGGCCTTTCAAAGAAGGCGTTCTGCTCTTCAACGACACCATTATTCATGACATAGTAACATACATGTTTGTGTTTTGTCATTTCCAATTCGTCATCCTCTTCGGAGTCTTCGACCTCAGTAACCTGGTCGTACTCATGTGGTAAGACATAAACCACATTATAATTTATTTGCAAAGAAGATTCTCCATCAGAATTGAAGCTATCTATTGACATATCTTCATCATCTACTAGCCCATTATTGGCCAATTCGTTGCTGTCCCCTTCGCCAGCGACCTTCATCTTGGTAGGAGAGAAAAGTTTCCTCCTTGTTCGAGACTTCTTTTCTATTGCTGGAACAGTCAAAGTTTGGTTGGTGCTTGACTCGCCAACTTCCTTGTTTGTAAGCTACCTTTGGACTTTCTTGTTTCATTGGTGTCGCCTCCATTGGGACCTAGACATGGGGTTCTTCCCCTTGTAGTTCTCCGACACGTGAGATTGTTGCTTGTTAGAGTGAAACTTCCTACTGAAGGCCCATGCAGTACATCCACCTTCTTTGAAGCTTCTCCACTTCGACTTTCCTTTGGCTTCAGTTCTGTTTTGTCCTGCTTTCAGCCATTTTCCCATTGGCATGTTTGCTGGGGGCTTAAATGCTGCCTGTTTGCGTGCCACAGGGTGTGGGCTATCTGCCCTTTTGGGGATTCCTCTTGAATTATTGACGTAGCGTTCCCTATTCCAGATTTGATTGTTCCAACACTGAGAGTATGGAATCCTTTTGTAAGCTTCAACAGTCCTTCCGTCATATAGCGCGCTACACCATGGGCACATAAGAACTTCTGAACCCATTTTGTGACAACGAACTAAGAATCCCATGAGACTCTCTCCCATATGGGGGTAAGGTAAAAGTTCCTTCTCCCTTTTCCAGTTGTTTTTGGCCTTCTCCTGATAGACCCTTTGGTAGGTAGCAGCCGCTCCTTGATCATTCATGATGCTGCAGCTTGGGCACACAAGCCCCTTTGGGTTCTTCGAGTGACAATGGAATAAGTAATCCACCAAACTCACCTTTTGGTCTCCTGCCTTTATCTTTTAATTCTCCATTTTGAGTCGCTTTTCTATATCCTCCATTTCTAGGGAGAATTGGTTCAGGTCCACCATGTTCACTTTGAATTTTAGACCCTCAGCAAGTTTCATTCCTTCAAACTTGACCCTAAGACCATCAATAGTCCTGGTCTTCATTGCACTCTTCATTGCGCCATCAGTAGCGCTTGTTTCCTTCTCTACAATCAGATCATCAGCAAACCCTGGCTTTGGGCTTTGTCATACCCCTAGTTTTATTCTGGTTGCAACCCTTCGACTCCAGTAATGTCCACCATGTTGATGGCAGTAGGCTCAGCATAATTGGTCTCGACAACCTGCATAGGGTCGGCATCAATCCTCATTTGAGGTTTGGGTTTTCCCCCAAACTTCAGCCTTCCATCCTGAATTACTTTTTGTATCAGATCCCTGAAAAGAAAGCATTGTGAGGTTTTGTGGCCTAAGAAATTATGATACTTACAGAAACCCATTTTCTTCCGTTGTTCTAACGAAGGAATTTTAGAACCAGGAAGAACTATCATCTGGCCATCTTTAACTAGTACGTCGAAAATTTCATCACACTTGGTGATGTCGAACGTATTAGATTTTCTTGGAAATTTGTCGCTCCTTTCTGGTTCGACAGGATTTTTCCCATTCGTAGGAGTCAACATTTTGCAAGGGTACGGTGGTCCTTGCTTCAACTCTGCAAGATCTATTTCATGCTCTTCGACTTCTGAGAAATCCTCTTCGACTTCTCTTTCATCTGAGCAAGCTTCGATATAAGACACTCTTTCTTTTCTATGACTTTGTTTCTCCCTAGCCTTTTCGATCTTCAAACGCTCAACTTGTCGAACCCTATCAGTTAATTGCGCCATATCCCTCAAATAATGGGGATCTAATTTTTTCCTGATAGAAAAGTCCAAACCTCTTGCTGCCATTTCGACCAACTCATGTTCTGGCACTTGTGTGAAGCATCTTGCCTTCAACAAACCGAATCTGTTGAGGTAATCTTCTATGGGCTCACTAAATTTTCGCTTGACATTTTCCAATTCGCTTAGACTAATCTTGGTTTGTCCTACATAAAATTGTTTATGAAACAGCCTCTCCAAACAAGTCCAATCATGGATGGAATTCGCCGCGAGGGTGGTGAACCAAGTAAAAGCATTTTTTGTCAGCGAAGAAGGGAAGTATTTAATCCTTAGATTTTCATTATTTGCTATATCTCCTGCCTCTATAAGGTATCTGGCGATATGTTCTATGGTAGATTCACTAGTATCACCAGAAAACTTGGTAAATTTCGGTACTTTCCACCCCCTTGGAAATTTAGTTTGTTGAATATATTCTGACAAAAGGGATGTATAATTTGGTCTACACATACCTAATTTTACCCCATTCGTTCCATAATCCTTTCAACTAAGGCTGCTAGGTTATTGTTTCCCACCATATCATTCTGTCGACAACCCTGAAGGATTTCATCAGCATCTTGGTTTCGATTCATCAAAACTACCCTTCTCCATGGTTCCTCCCTAGGGATAGCCTGTTGGGGTCTGGGTGGTTCCTCCCTTCGAATTGGTTATTGGACTTCGGCTTCAGGGTGAATCAAAGGTTGGGCCTGGTTTATGGTTGGCTCTTCTTGGAATATGATGCCTTGATTCTCCCTTACCCATGTGGGCTATGGGGGTGGCTATCGAACTGCTTCTTTGGGCGCACCAAAGAAATCTGTAAGACGCCCTATTTGCGCTGCCATCTGTTGGTTTTCTTGGGCATTCTGCAAGTTAGTTTGTGTAGTGCTTTGAATTAAAGGGTTGAAAATTGTACCCATCTGTTAGGCCAATATGCCCAACATCTCGTGGTTGCTATCTTCCATTTGTTGCCTTATGGCTGCTTGTGTATTTGTGGTGATAGCAGGTATTTGGATTGGCTGCGAATTGTTTCTAGCCATATGGTTTATCCCAGACTCTGATCCTTGCAATGGTGATAAAGTAGATGTTACGGAACGGGTGTATGTCGACATATTATTTTGAAATCCCGTCATGAACGAAGTTGGCATGCCATATATAAGATCTGATGTTTGGATTGTAAATCCTGGTGGAAAAGTTCTAGACATACCTATGGAAGGCCTGGGTGTTAATGGTGGATTTTGATTGGCCATAGACACAATGGTATGTTCGTTATGGGTGTTTGATGATATAGTTGAAGCGTTTGTATTTTGGGGTATAACTGTAGTGCTTGTTGTCGAAGGGATCATTGCAGTCCCTTGACTCGCCATTATCACTTCATTTTTATTTGAAGCGCTGGTATTTCCTCCCACGGGAGGGTGAACTTGTTGCTCATCACTAGTGGGTGGGTTAGCCATTCCCCTAATGTGTTGTCCTTTTGGTCTTGGATTTGTATTGTTGGCTAGTTTTCCACTTCTCAATCTCATGCAATAAACAAGTTAAAACTAAGATGGATAAAGACACAGGTCCCACCGGGTGTGCCAATTTGTTTACCCTCGAATTTTGGTAAACAACCGTTGATCTTCCAAATCCTTACACGGATCCAGTTACTTGCAAGATCGATCAGATTGATCTCAGGACACGAGTGTCTTTATTAATCTTTTAACTTGATTACTGTATTTAACATGTTTTGTATATGAAGACAAATGGCTTCAAATGTCGAATTAAAATGCATATAAAGTGAAAGTAAAATTACTTCTAAACTTGAAATGGTAAAAGACTTAAGTAAATGTTACTGGAAATTCTGCAGAAAGTAAATTCATTTATATTAAATGGGTGTATCATACGTACATCCTTAATAAACTCGTTTCTCTTTAACACTTGGTACTTTGAGTAATTTTTGAGTAATTTGTACAAAGATGTTTACCACCTAAATCGAAATACTAAAGCCACTATTTATACTACTTCGACCCTAGCGGTCTTCTACACGAACTAATGCCACGTTTCTGTTTGCATGTCTTTGATGAACTCAGAGCCTTCCATGCGTCTTTTCGAATAAGATCAAAATATTTGAATTCGAATCTCCTTCTTATCTTGAGCACCAATCTCTGAAGACGGTCGAACAAAAAAATGTTTGAAACCTTAGCCACATTTCGAATAATAATCTTTATTCAATAATTCGAATTGGTAAACCTTTCCAACGAATTTTACTCAATTCAAATCTCAACCTTTATGGCTTCACATAAATAAAGTAGTGGAATATTCTGAAGTATATTCAATTCTAACTTTAAAATCCTTAGTCGAAATTTCCAGCTAACAGTTGTTCCACATAAACTTCTTCGTTCATGTAGCCATTTAAGAAGGCACTTTTTACATCCATTTGAAACAATTTAAATTTCAGTATGCATGAAACTCCCAAGAGTAGTCTGATTGATTCAAGTCTGGCCACAGGGACAAAAGTTCCATAAAAAACTCCTTCAATTTAAGTATACCCTTGTGCTACTAACCTGGCCTTGTTTCTAGCAACCACTCCTGTTTCATCAGATTTATTCTTCTACACCCATTTTATGCCAATTACATTTGTCCCTTCAGGTCTTGGAACCAGATCCCAAACTTTACTTCTACTGAATTATTCTAACTCTTCTTGCATATCATTAATCCATAACTCATCAGTTAGGGCCTCTTTGACATTCTTAGGATCAACCTTTGACACAAAGCAAGAGTTTGATATCCCATCTCTTGATCTGGTAGTAACTCCTTTATTTAGATCTCATATGATAAGCTCCTTAGGATGATCTCTCCGGGTTCTAATTGAAGGTCCTTTATTGAGATGACTAGGCTCAGGATCTTCTTGAGGTGGATTAGAATCAACACTTCTGTCATTTGATTCTGTTGGAATATCAGACACAAATGATCCAACATCTTCAGAGACATCTTCTTCAGCACTCCATCCTCTATCATCAATAATAACATTTATTGACTCCATCACAAGTTTAGTTCTGGAGTCAAAGACTCTGTAAGCTCTGCTATTTGTAGAGTAACCCAGGAATATTCCTTCATCACTCTTAGGATCCATCTTCCTCCTTTGTTCACGATCAACTAAGATGTAGCATTTACTTCCAAAAGCATGAAAGTATCTAATAGTTGGTTTTCTTCCCTTCCATATTTCATACAAGGTGGTTGAAGTGCCTTTCCGTAGAGTGACTCTGTTATGGATATAGCATGCAGTATTCATAGCTTCAGCCCAAAATGGTAGGGTAACTTCTTAGCATGAATCATGGCTCTGGAAGATTCTTGGAGAGTTTTATTCTTGCATTCCACAATCCCATTTTGTTGAGGAGTAATGGGAGAAGAGAATTCATGAATGTTTCCTTCAGAGGAGCAAAAGTCAGCAAATTTATTGTTCTCAAATTCCTTTCCATGATAACTTATGATTCTTATGACATGACTTTCCTTTTCCCTTTGAAGTTTTTGACATAGATCTTCAAACACTTCACAAGTTTCTGATTTTTCTCTAATAAATCTTATCCATCTGTATCTAGAAAAATCATCTACAACAACATAGGCATACTTCTTACCACCAAGACTTTCAACCTGCATATTTCCCATCAAGTCCATGTGAAGAAGTTCCAAAACTTTTGATGTAGTGAGATGTTGGATCTTCTGATGTGACATCTTAGTTTGCTTTCCAATTTGGCAGTCACCACATATTCTACCTTCTTCTATCTTGAGCTTGGGAATCCCACTCACTTCTTCTTCAGATATAATTCTTTTCATACCTTTCAGATGTACGTGCCCTAATTTTTGATGCCATAGTTTAACTTCATTATCTTTGGCTAAAACACATGTTGAGGAGAGGTTCAACTCTTGAGGAACCCATAGATAACATTTGTCTTTAGATCTGATTCCTTTCATAATAGCTTCATTCTTTTCATTGCACATTAGACATTCATCCTTGGTGAAGTTAACTTTGAATCCTTGATCACACAATTGGCTTATACTTATCAGGTTAGCTGTTAACCCTTTAACAAGTAACACATCATCAAGCTTTGGGACTCCTGAACAATCAAGCTTACCAACACCTTTGATTTCACCTTTTGCTCCATCACCAAAAGTCACATAACTAGTGGAATGAGATTTTACATCCACCAACATATTATTGACACCTGTCATGTGTCTAGAACAACCACTACCAAAGTACCAGTCATCTTTGGTTGATACTATGAGGAAGGTGTGAGCTATGAAACTAGCAACATTAGACTTGGGAATCCACTATTTCTTCTTTTTGCTACTTTGTAGCATCTTATCAGTCTTGGTAGGAAGAGTAGTCTTAGGATACCCATATAATATAAAACAGAAGGGCCTTATATGACCAAGCCTTCCACATTGATGACATCTCCAGGGCTGGGGATTCTCCTTGGTGTGATTAAACTTTTTCTTTCCATGATGATTGCCATGATGTCCTTTCTTACCATGATGTTTGCCTAGATGTTGAGACATTTGGTTTGACATCTTTGGTTTAGACTTGGCATGAGTGGAAACAGATGAAAGCTCTTCCGAGTTAGGTTCCTTTTTCTTATTAAAACCTAGACCACTCTTGTCTCTTGTCACTCTTCCTGTTTGGAGAATTTCATCTAATGTGTCAGACCCATTATTCAGCATCTTGATAGATTTGACCATTCTATCAATATTTGAATTCAGAGAAGACACTTCACTTTCCAAATCAGAAATAGTTTTAAGATGCTCTTCCCTTTCCTCCTTCAGCTGAGTTATGAGGGCTTTATGTTTCTCCCCTTCAAGACACACTTCTGCACTTTTGAGACATAATTCTTTGTATGAAGCAGCTAACTCATCAAAAGTTAGTTCCCCACCACTAGACTCTTCATCAGATACATATTTTCCTGTTAATGTTTTAACATACTTGGCAGATTCTTCAAGATCACTCTCTGAGTCCTCTTTAGACTATGTAACAAATAGATTCTTCTTTTGTTTCTTAAGATATGTAGGACATTCATCTCTAATGTGACCAAAGCCTTCACATTCATGACATTGTATTCCCTTCCCTTGAGAAGGTTTTTCTTAAGCCCTTTTTCTTCCAACCTCATTTGACTTATGGATGTCAGATGAGATGTTCTTGACATTTGATCTTTGGTTCCTGTCCATTCTTTTTTATCACTTTGTTAAACTGTCTTCCAAGCATAGCTAAGGCATTTTATATTCCTCCATCTGTATCTAGATCACAGTCCTCCTCTTCATCTTCAGTATTTGATACAAAGGCTATGCTTTTGTTCTTCTTTTCAGATCTTTCATTGATGCTTAATTCAAATGTTATAAGGGATCCTTCAAGTTCATCCACTTTCATTTTGTCAATGTCTCGAGCTTCTTCTATAGTAGTCACTTTCATATCAAATCTCTTGGGAAGAGACATGAGCATCTTTGTCACCAATTTGTCTTCAGGTATTTTCTCTCCTAAAGAACTGGAGGCATTATCAATTTCAAGAATGTTCATATGGAAGTATTTATACTTTCATCATCCTTCATTCTCAAATTCTCAAATTTTGTGGTGAGCAACTGAAGTCTTAACATCTTAACTTTGGATGTTCCTTCATGAGTAGATTGAAGAATCCCCCATGCATCCTTAGCAACTTCACATGTATTCACTAATCTGAAAATGTTCTTGTCAATTCTATTGAATATAGCATTCAAGGCTTTAGAATTTCCAAGTGCAATTTCATCTTCTTCATTATACATATCTTCTTCTAGTTTTAATTCGGAAGTAGGTTCTCCATTTCCCCCCAATTTGATAGGGTGCTTCCATCCTTTTAAGAGAGCTTTCCAAGCTCTACTGTCTAGTGACTTTAGAAAGGCCACCATACATGGTTTCCAATAATCGTAATTACTACCATCCAAAATGGGTGGTCTGTTCACAAATCCTCATTCCTTATCCATAGTACCAGAAAGTATCTTCCCTGGATCTCACCCAGATAAAGAGAAGGATGCCTGCTCTGATACCAATTGAAATTCTGGTATCAAATATGTGATGTCGAATGAGATATCACGACACAAATATCTGTTTACAAGTAAAGAGAAGTAATAACAAAAACAGTAAAACACACAAGAGATTGTTCATCCAATTCAGTGTACAACAACACCTACTCTGGGGGCTACCAAGCCAGGGACAAGTCCACTAAATAGTATTAATTCATAGACCCTCAGTAAATAACCAGTTTACAATCTAATCACTTAATCACTACCCGTGCTATACTTCTATCTAAGACTCACCTAGGTATGAGGCCCTCCTCAAATCTCTTCAATCACTTACAGTGAAGAAATAACAGAAATAATAAGTTTAAAAACTTCAATCACTCAATTCTTAAAAGCTTATGAATGATACATAATAAGCCAAATAACAACACAAGTATTAAATTAATACTAGAGTGTTTGACAATTAAAAGACTTAGACTTTTAAAACAGAAAGAAAGTATTCTTCTTCTAAAAGTTGCAGTCGCTTGAATAAGGAAGAAAGTCCTTATATATGCGCAGCTGTGGGCTTGGGCTTTAAAACCAAATATTCAATTCTTTTGAATATTTCCATAAAAATAGGTCAAGATAAAATCCATGCATTTTGAAAAATATTCCTCCATATTTTTTGCAACCTGTGAGTTACAAATCTTGAATTATGGAGCACAGGAAATCAAGAAACAGAAAAACATAAATTGATGTTTGCTGAGTTCAGTTCAGGAGGCAGATGTCAAGACATCTGCTTTGACATCATTCAAAATAGTTTGCTACAAATGTCAAGAAATTTAGCAAAACATTAACAACACACTATTTTACCAAAATTGATGCCAACAAACACTTACATCAATTACAAGGGCAAGAAAGATCTGGGGGGAAAAGACATAGTGTATGCATACACTAAGCATCAGCGTTGGTCAACACGAGCTAAAGAAAGCGTGGATATCCAATTGCAGGAACTCTTTTAACTTGCCTTTGAAGGGCTTAGACTTATTCAGATCTTGGGCATATGTTCAGAGTGTCTACTTGAAAAAAGTAAGCATAAGAACAACACGAACTAGAATATGCGGGGCCGATTATGGACCCTCCTCGCTCGCATCTTTTTGAGGACTTATCATCTGTAATATAATACGGGCACAAATGTAAACACACGTGAAGAATACCTACTTCATAGGTAGGATTTTAAACAAACACAATTAGCATACAAAAAGCGGTGCCTGCTACAGGATTTTAAACAGCGACTTCGAGCGCAAGCTCTTTATTTCCTGTTTCTACTTCACATCATTTTTAGAAAGCGATAAACGCTCCTACTATACATGATCTCTAGAAAGCGGTAAATGCTGAAATATGATAAACAAAGGGAAAATACCAAACGAATATTAATCTGTTGCAAAGCGTATCAAAATAAAGAAACCCGACGATCTTTACGCTAACTTCACCAATCAAGGAAAAGAGTCAGAAATTTAATGCTCGAAATAAGTGTCGAGGCATCATCAATGCGAAAATAAATCACAGTCGAAATTTCGAGCATATCCGCATATCGCACAATAAACCTGCATAAGACTCATATCTCAATAAGCAAAGGTGTATCGCAAATCTCGAATAATCGGATAACCACAATTTAATTCCTAGAATCTAAGTAAAAATCTAACCAATTTTTGTTGATTTTATTATATTTTTTTTATGTGAAGAAAAAGTTCAAACAGATTGAAAGGACTAACAAAAATCAATAATAAAAAGAATTTCAAATGTAAAAGAAGGCTCAAGGGGGTGCAAGTTTACGAATGAGAATGTATCAAATTAACAACACGATTTAAAAGTTTAAACAAATAACAATTCAACTCAATCAAAATTAATTAAACAATTAATTAAATTGAACCATTTTATTTTATACCAATTAACAAAATAATTAATGATATCAAACAATATTTTTCGATCTAATTAATTATTTAAAACAAAAGTATATTTTTTGTATTATTATTATTATTTTTATTATTATTTTCTAAGAAAAATACTAAAACAAACAATAGAAAAAAGAAGTATAAAGAAAATAAATGGAATGGGCCTAAAGTCAGCAGTTTTTGGGGGTGCAAAAAACAAAGAGAAAGTTCGGTTGGGCCTTGTTTTGACAGTGTCAACAAATTTAACCCACAATGTGAGTACAAAATACGACGTCATCATTGGTGCGGAATCTCGATTTAAGCTCAACATAAAAAATGAAGATGACAAAATTTTTGACGCGATTCCGAAAGAACGGACTCAATTGGATAAAATACGGGAAAGTTATGAATTTTCGAAGGTCCACATACGCAGAGCAGAGTTAGCTAATGCAGATTTTTCTCAGTAAATTTCACAGTTCAGTTATGAAAGAATGCCACGAACGAAAATCCTCCTTCAAAATAAGAACTCGGGGTCTGAAGAAAACTTGTAGATGACATTATTTATGGTCCAACACTTTGATAACCAGCCCGATACAAAAAAAATTGAGAGTTATGATTTTTTGAATGTCGAGAGAACGGACAACTGTCAATCTTTCTTCATTGTAAAAATTATCTGGTAATTTCACTTTCAGAGACCCTCTGTATAGATTTGGCTTCTGACCCGAACATACAAAATGTAGGGAACGTCAAGACGGATTTTTCTCCCAAAGAATGACTCCAAAATGTTAAACCGGATGAAAGTTATGAATTTTTGAACGTCTGAAAAATAACGGTTCAACACACTTTTCCTCTCTATTTTCCACTGTACATCCTCAACATCTTCGCACATTCGGAGATCTTCTTCAAAGAATTATCTCTTGGTCTGAACAAAAAAATTAGAGAAGATATCGAGATGGATTTTATGGCTAAAGAACCATTCAGAAATGTTGAGCTACACAGAAGTTACAAATTTTTGAACATCCGAGCGTACATTGACCAGCAAAACCCGAAACTCTGGTTATTTAAACTTTCAGTGGTCTTCCTCACAAAATTGACATTCGGTCTGAACAGACAAAATGTAAAAAATGAAAAGACGATTCTAATGTCTAAAGAATCACTGAAAAATATTCTTCTGACCATAAGTTATAAATTTCTGAAACTCACCGCAATAAACAGAATTTCAATTCAAACTGTTCTGGACAGAGTAAAACACATGATATTCTCTGCCGTTCAAGGCGCGTTGGAACACACAGAACTCAGCATGATGATGCCTTGATTATTCACTGATTGAACATACTGGAAAAGGTTTGAATGCATCAAACGACATAATAAACGTCTTTGATAATCTGACGATGCATGAGAGAAATACCCTGATCCCGTAATCACAAAATCAATGCTATGTATGCATGCATATGGTAATGAAATATAAGCCAAATACGTTAAAATAATGAGGGTAAATTTTAGGGTATAACAGCTGCCCCTATTCAATTTTCTTAAACCTAAAGCGAGATTGGCTTCAGCCTTTCGAGCGACAAGGTGGAAGGGGATTGAATACAAAATTTAACCCAAAAATTTGTGTTAGAACAATGTTTGAATCTAGTACCCTATATTTAAGTTTTGATGATAACAAAGTGAAAAGATATAGTAGTTAAATATTTCATGATTGAATTATATGCTGCCTAAAATTACTATGCTCTGATTTGCAGATATGCTGATTAAAATAAGCAAGATCACGTTCTCAGCATCAGAATATGTTTTCATACACCAGCATCAGAAGTTGCTGAATCAGAACGTCAAGATCAGATGATCAACGCTTGCACATGCTGAAGCCTGATGAACAGAACTGCGCGTAAAACACTCTGATACAGAATCAAATTAGTTCATCAGCAGCGAAGCAGAATCAGAATGAGCCAGGCCAGAACGTGCATTGAAGAAGCAACGGTACTGTGCATTGAAAGCTAATCAATACCAACGGCATCATTCTAGACAAGATCTGCTCAAAAAGGAAAGCTTGTTAATAGCATTGAATCAAGAATATTTGCTTCAACGTTCATCTTCTCAAGTGCTATATAAACCAAGCTTTGAAGATTATCACGGCTAATGCTTCCAAACTCTCTACACGCACAAAGCTGAACAATAATCTTCACTCTACAAGTTTTGCTAAACCAACAAACTCTGATACTTTATTAGCGTTTAGCAACCTAGTATTCTAAGCTTCATTTGTGTAAACATCACAGTTGTGATATAGTTTTTGTAGAAAACATTCACACACATTTGCTTATACCTTTGTAAGAAAGTGTTGCCTTGACAAACCGGATTGTGGTTTGAATCAAGAAGGTTTTAGCAGTTGCTAAAGCAGATTTGTATTCAGTTGAATATAGTGAATTAAGACCTCGTTGGAGAGAGGCGAAATCACCTTGACGGGTGGACTGGAGTAGTTTGAGATCAAACGAACCAGGATAAAAATACCTTGTCATTTGCTTTAAGATTCCAGTTTTACAATTCAACCCCCCCTTCTTGTGTTTTTCACCCCTTCAATTGGCATCAGAGCGCCTGGTTCTGAGCTAAAACACTTAACCGTGTCAGTACAAGATCCAGCGTCAGAAAAACACAATGGCAGGAAACAACTCTCATTTCAGCAATGACACCAATGAGGACAGAGACAGATTCAGCGGCAAACCTCCAGTCTTTGATGGAGAAAACTTTGACTACTGGAAAGACAGAATTGAAAGCTTCTTTCTAGCACATGATGCTGATCTGTGGGATATGGTGACAGATGGATACACGCACCCTGTTAATGCAACTGGTCAGAAGATTGATAGAAAATCAATGACTGATCAACAAAAGCGTGATTTCAAGAATCACCATAAGGCCAGAACCATCCTTCTCAGTGCCATCTCCTATACTGAGTATGAGAAGATCTCCAACAGAGACACAGCTAAGAACATCTTTGATTCTCTCAGAATGACGCATGAGGGCAACGTTCAAGTCAAAGAAACAAAAGCTCTGGCGCTCATTCAGAAGTATGAGGCGTTTAAAATGGAAGAATCTGAATCCATTGAAACTATGTTCTCTAGATTCCAGATTCTGGTAGCTGGTCTCAAAGTTCTGGACAAGGGATACTCTACTGCTGACCATGTCAAGAAGATAATCAGAAGTTTACCCAAGCAGTGGAGGCCTATGGTTACTGCTCTGAAGCTGGCGAAAGATCTCAACAAAATCACTCTGGAGGAACTTATAAGCTCCCTCAGAAGTCATGAGATAGAGCTGGAAGCTGACGAGCCTCAGAAGCAAGGTAAGCCTATAGCTTTAAAATCTAACAGAAAATCTGAATCTAAAGTTTTGCAGGCAGTTGAAGAAACATCTGATGGATCCTCATCAGAAGAAGACGAGCTTTCCCTTCTCTCCAGAAGAGTAAATCAACTGTGGAAGCAAAGACAAAGGAAGTTCAGGAATCCCAGAAGATCTGATCAGAACGAGTCTTCCTCCAGATACAGAAGGACAGATTCTTCCTCTGGATACAGAAGATCTGAAGGCTCCTCAGGTAGCAAGAAGCCAAATACAAAAGACATCATCTGCTACGAGTGCAATGAGCAAGGACACTACAAGAGTGACTGTCCAAAGCTTCAGAGGGAAAAGCCCAAAAAGAAGTTTGGAAGAGAGAAGAAGAAAAGTCTCATGGCCACATGGGATGACTCTGACTCGTCTGAAGCTGACTCAGAATCAGATGATGAAAGGGCGAACATAGCGCTTATGGCTAACATTCCAGATGACAGTGAAGCTTCTGACTCAGACTCAGAATCAGACACAGAAGAGGTATTCCCTAACTTCGCTGTTAATTTTACAAAGGCTGAACTTGCTGAAAGCCTCAATGAAATTCTGGAACGTTATCAGCAGATTAGAGCTAAATTCAAAGACCTGAAAAGGACTCTTGAATCTGACTCTAATAAGTCTGAGAGTCTCAAATTGGAAAACTCTGAGCTGGGAGATAAAATTTTAAAATTAGAAAACTCTTTACAAAACTCTCAGAAGGAACCAATTGCTGAAACTCCCAGCAACGCTGATGAGATCATCAAGGAGTATGATCATAGTTTCCAGAAGTTCCTTGCTAAAAGCATAGATAGAAGCAGAATGGCTTCAATGATCTATGGAGTTAGCAGAAACGGCAGGAAAGGAATAGGATACCTAGGTAAGGTTCCTACACCTAAAAATGTCATGGATTTAACCATTAAACACACTCCTCTAAATTCACACTTTGTGTATGGTCACACACATGACATCAAATATACTAGTAGTAATCACTTTGTGAAACCAAAATTCAACCAGAGTTTTGGTAAAACTAACAAATCAGGACCCAAGAAGATCTGGGTACCTAAGGATAAAATAATACATGTTGCAGATATCTTTAGCAGCAAATCAGAAACACCAGTCATGGTACCTGGACTCTGGCTGCTCACGTCACATGACGGGAAGAAGGCATATGTTCCAAAGCCTGGAACTTAAGCCTGGAGGCCACGTTGGCTTTGGAGGCAATCAGAGGGGAAAGATAATTGGCTCTGGAACTGTAGGTAACGAAAATCTTCCCTCTATTAATAACGTTCTGCTTGTTGATGGATTGATGCATAACCTGTTATCCATAAGTCAATTAAGTGATAACGGTTATGATATAATCTTTAATCAAAAATCATGTAAAGCTGTTAGTCAGAAAGATGGGACTATCCTATTTAATGGTAAGAGGAAAAACAACATTTACAAAATCAAACTTTCTGAACTAAAGAGTCAGAACGTAAAATGTCTTCTGTCTGTTAACAACGAGCAGTGGATCTGGCACAGAAGATTGGGGCATGTTAGTATGAGAAGAATATCTCAGATTAACAAACTCAATCTGGTCAGAGGACTTCCAAATTTGAAGTTCAATTCAGATGCTCTGTGTGAAGCATGTCAGTAAGGCAAATTTGCAAAACCTTCTTTTAAATCCAAAAATGTTGTTTCTACCTCTAAGCCATTAGAACTTCTGCACATTGACTTATTTGGACCAGTTAAAACTGCTTCTGTCAGTGGCAAGAAGTATGGGTTAGTAATCGTAGATGACTATAGCAGATGGACATGGGTAAAGTTCTTAAGACACAAGGACGAGTCACACTCTGTGTTTGTTACCTTCTGTAACCAAGTTCAGAATGAAAAAGATCTTAGAATCGTTAAAGTCAGAAGTGATCATGGTGGAGAATTTGAAAATAAAGATTTTGAGTCATTCTTTAATGACAAAGGCATTCTGCATGATTTCTCTTGTCCTAGAACTCCCCAACAAAATGGAGTTGTAGAACGAAAGAACAGAACATTGCAAGAAATGGCCAGAACCATGATCAACGAGACAAACGTTGCTAAGATTTTCTGGGCAGAGGCAATAAACACAGCGTGCTACATTCAGAATAGAATCTCAATAAGACCTATTCTGGAAAAGACTCCATATGAATTGTGGAAGAACAGAAAGCCCAACATTTCGTATTTTCATCCATTTGGATGTACTTGCTATATGTTAAACACTAAGAATTATTTGAACAAGTTTGATTCTAAGGCACAGAAGTGTATTATGTTAGGATACTCTGAACGCTCAAGAGGGTACAGAGTATACAATACAGAAACACAGATTGTGGAAGAATCAATCAGTGTTCGTTTTGATGACAAGCTTGACTCTGAAAAGTCAAAGCAGAATGAAAATCTTGCAGGTATAGAAATTGAATTTGCAGGTTCTGAAGACAAGTCATCAGAAGCTCTTAACACAGACATTCCTTCAACGTCTGAAAGAAGCAATGCTAGAAATCCTACAACTGCTGCTGATCAACCTCAGAAGAGATTACCCAGAAGCAGTTTGGATTACCCAGAAGAGACTATCCTAGGAAGAAAGGAAGATCCAATCAGAACAAGAGCAAGCTTCAGAAACTCTGAAGAAACTCTGATGGGACTTGTGTCTCTGATTGAACCTTCTTCTATTGATGAAGCACTTCTGGACAATGACTGGATTCTGGCAATGCAAGAAGAGCTGAATCAATTCACCAGAAACGACGTATGGGATCTCGTTCCAAGACCAAAAGGATTCAACGTCATTGGAACAAGATGGGTGTTCAGAAACAAGCTTAATGAACAAGGTGAAGTCGTCAGAAACAAGGCACGACTGGTTGCACAAGGTTATAGTCAGAAAGAGGGGATAGACTATACAGAAACCTTTGCCCCAGTCGCCAGGTTAGAATCTATCAGACTTTTAATCTCATTTGCTGTTAATAGAGGCATCACTCTGTATCAGATGGATGTCAAAAGTGCATTCTTAAATGGTTATATAGAAGAAGAAGTGTATGTTCACCAACCCCCAGGTTTTGAAAATACAAAACATCCAGAACATGTTTTCAAACTGAAAAAGTCACTGTATGGTCTGAAACAAGCTCCCAGAGCTTGGTATGAAAGGCTAAGTAACTTTCTGCTTGAAAATGAGTTCACCAGAGGGAAAGTGGACACCACTCTATTCTGTAAAACAGTTAAGAGTGACATTTTAGTCTGTCAAATTTATGTTGATGATATAATCTTTGGTTCTACTAATCCTTCTCTTGGAAGAAAATTTGCTAAGTGTATGCAGGCAGAATTTGAGATGAGCCTCATGGGGGAACTGAAGTTCTTTCTAGGAATTCAGATCAATCAAACTCCAGAGGGAACTTACATTCATCAGAGCAAATACATCAGAGATCTTCTGAAGAAATTTGACCTCTCAGAATGTAAGCCATCAAAGATTCCAATGCATCCCACGTGCATTCTGGAAAGAGAAGAGGTAAGCAAAAGCGTAGAACAAAAAGTCTACAGAGGTATGATTGGTTCTCTCCTTTATCTGACTGCTTCAAGACCTGATATTTTATTCAGCGTATGTATTTGTGCTAGATTCCAATCAGATCCTAGAGAATCTCACTTAACAGCTGTTAAGCGAATTTTCAAGTATCTGAAAGGTACTACTAATCTGGGTTTGTTTTATAGAAAATCTAGTGATTACAGTTTAGTAGGCTACTGCGATGCTGATTTTGCTGGAGACAGAGTGGAACGCAAAAGTACTTCTGGAAGCTGCCAGTTTCTGGGAGAAAATCTGATCTCGTGGTCCAGCAAAAGGCAATCAACTATTGCTCTGTCAACAGCAGAAGCTGAGTACATAGCAGCAGCAGGATGTAGCACACAGATGCTCTGGATGAAAAGTCAGCTTGAAGACTTCCAGATTTTTGAGAGTAACATTCCTATTCTTTGTGATAATACTTCTTCTATTTGCTTAAGTAAGAATCCTATTTTACATTCTAGAGCTAAGCATATAGAAATAAAACATCATTTCATTAGGGACTATATTAAGAAAGGAATTTTAAACTTGAAATTTATAGATACAGACCATCAATGGGCTGATATCTTTACTAAACCCCTTTCAGAAGATAGGTTTAATTTCATTCTGAAACATCTCAGCATGAAAGTATGCCCAGAATGAAAATGTTTTAATTCCATGTATTTATCTTCAGAATGTAATTATATTACTGTGAACTTCTGATCAATCTTCCTTCAGAAAGTTAGAACATGCAGATTGTATCAGAGGCAAGTCTAAAGATCTGAGAGTCTAATCTCAAAGACAGACGTGCTGATCACTACATCAAACAAGTGTCATCCAATCATCAGCAAATCCCTGAAGCAGAACGCGTGCACGCTTCTGAGAAAGGAAAGCGCTGATTGGGTGCATTGAGACACATGTCTGGTAACCGTTTTTAAGTATCTTTCTCAAATCCCCCAAAATCAGCAAGCATTTAATGCAAAGAAATCACGCTTGTTAATGGCAATCATTATTTTTTTCTCTCTCTTAAAAACGTTTAATTTTTCAAAATAATTTTTGAAATCTTTATTTAAGCACATTATTCTCCAATCTTATTCTTTACGCTTTCTCATAATCTCTTAAGTATTCTCTGCATATTTCTGAGTTATCTTCTTAAAACCTTTTTTTCTCAAATCATTCTCAAGCTTTTTGTGTAAGAACAATGGCATCCTCCAGCATTTCTGCAGGAAATCAGAAGAAAGAAACCTCTGAGCAATATCAAGCGCCTACCAGAACTCTTCTCACACCGGTAAAGAATCTTGAGGTTCTCTCTGAATTAATCATCGATTTCGAAAGTTTGAAGGATAATGGATTTGACCTAACTGAGGAAATCAAAGCTCAAAAGTGGGAGAGGTATTTTGATAGATTGGTTGGACCAACCTTCCCAGAGCTTGTCAAGGAATTTTGGATTCACGCCCAGATTCATAAGCATCTAGTCATCTCTTCTGTCATGGGAAAGAAGATAGTAATTTCTGAAGACCTCATTGCTAGGTTAATAGGTCAAAGTGGTGGTGGAGTCCGTTGTGTGGACATGGCTGATAGATGCCCTGATATAGGTGTGGTAGCCAACTGCATTTTCACTCTTGGTTTTCCCAGCAGCAAAATCAAGGATCTGAAGGATCACTGCAGAGTGTGGGCCAAGATTGTTCTAGGCTGTTTCAATCACAGGAAGCCAACAAGCTCTCCTGACTATATAAACGTGGATCAACAATTTCTGATCTACTTTATTGATCAGAGGGTGAAGATCAATCTGGCACACTTCCTGTTCAATCATCTGAAGACTAGTGTGAAAGAGACTAGAGAAGAAGAAAGGACCAAAAGGGACTGGATACCGTTTGGGAGGCTCATATCAGATATTCTGACAGAGAATAAGCTGATAGATTATCTGAGCGAAGCTAAAGTACTGGGCAATTTTGAACCTACTGTTGGAAAACCGCTGAACGCTAAGAACCTGAAAAAGATGAAGCTGATAGAAAATATTAGGAAGGAACCCAGAGCTGCTTCAACTGCTGACATCTCCAGAAGAAGAGTGCCTCTGAGTGATTTTCCAAGATTTTCTGAAATGGAATCTCAACCTGATATGTTTATCAAGTATCCAGATTCTTACAAGGAAGAAGATGCAGGTTCAAAGCTGAAGATCAAAGATCTGAGTCAAGTTCAACCTGAAGTGATTCAGAAGAAGTCAAAGAAGAGGAAAGCAGAAGGATCATCTCACCAGACTCCAAAGAAACGAGGTAATCCATCTGCTGCTCCTATTTCAATTTCATCTACTATTCCAACATCTGTTGCTCCTCCTCAAACCTCTCACAGAATATCCATTCCAATCCCCACTATTGATGAAACCATACCAGAAGACCCTTCTGAGGCCTTACAACTCAGAAGAACCAGAATTAAAATTCCCATTAAAATTCCCAAACAACAACCAACTGTTTCAACAACACCAGCACTTGATAGAGTGCTAGCTGACATTGAGCGTGAACATGCTTCTGTTCAACCTCACTCTGAACCACCAAATATTCCTCCTCCACAACCTGAACCAGAAATTCAACCTGAACCAGAAATACAACCAGAACATCAACCAGAACCAGAACCACAATCTCATCAACCAATCACAGAAGAACCTCTGATCCCTGAGCAATCAGAGATTCCACCCCCTCAACCAGAAAATAATCCTCCCTCACCTCAAACAGAGTTTCACCGCTATGAAACCCCATCTCCTCATCATTCTGATCCCCACTCACCTCAACCTTCACCGCTGGCAATACAGTTGCCATGTGGAACCACCATTGTCAGACCCCAGTTACCATCATCAGAGGAATCAACACCTCCAAAAACTCCAACCACTCCAATAGATATATCCTCTGACTCTGATAACCATCCTCCAAAACAAACAGCACCTCAGCACACCTCTGAAAACCAATCCTCTGAAAACCCCAGCAAAACTTTCATTGACTTAACAAGTCTTGAACGTCTTGCTGATTTAAGACACAAATTGGCCATTCCCAAACCAAAGCAACTAGATGTTGGCTCTGGTATTTTGGACTTTGAAACAGGTATGCTGCAATGGATTGCTTCCTTGAAGCAAGTCTGTCCGGGGATGATCGACCCAGCTGCTTCTGATCAGCTCTGGTCACAGTTCAGAGTATGGGTTCGTGCTGAAGCACTCAAGCTGCAGGACGTCAACTATGAGCAGGCTCAACAGAACTTTAGCAAGCTGCTGAAGGAAGTTGAGAGTCAGCTGCCTCAAGAAGTTGTGCTCCCTCTGGACAGTGAATCCTGGTCTGAGAAAGAGCAAGCTGCACAGGTGCAACCATCAGAAGAAGACAAGACTCTTCAGAAAGATAATCCAGCAGAAGATGTAGCTGAAAGTTCTGAGAAGCTTCCTCCTGCTGAAAGTTCTCAAGCTGCCTTGGACAGGCAGGCTCTGGAAGAATTAAGGCTGAATGACCTGCGTCTACAACAGCGGATGGAAGAGAATGATCAGAAGATGGAAGCAAGAATGAATGTCCAGGACAGCAAGATTGATACTGTTGTCACCATGGTTCAGAAGCAGAATGAAACTTCTGAAAAGATTCAAGCAATGCTGCAAAGCCTGTTCTCACGCATGCCCCCACAACCTTGAAATTTTTTTCATGCATGACATTCTCTATATTTTCTTCATTTTCTGATGTACTTTTGACTATGTTTTGACTATGCTTGTGTAATGTTCTTTGCTCTGAACTATTTTTAATATAACTTGTTTTTCTGATCTAAATTGTTTTAGCACATCACTAACACTTTTTGATTGCTGACAAAAAGGGGGAGAACAAGAAATGATATTTAAAATCAATAACGGCTAACTAGACAGAAATTCTCAAACATTCTAACTCTATTACTTGAAATGTTTTTTCTGTTTTGTTGTTAAGTCTACAGGCACAAGGAAGCTCCGAACACTATGAACTAGAAGCTCTGATCAAAATGTAAAAGCTCATGTTGCTCTGATCAAATATGAAGTTCTGATATATGAAGCTCTGATCGTCCTAACACTCTGATCCGAAGCAAAGCTCTGACAGGAAAAGCTCTGAAGCTCTGCTCTCTGATAAGTCAAAGACTTATAATCTGATGCTCAAAGATAGAAAAAGATCTGACTCTGAAGAACACGCATATCAAAGGGAAGTAACAAACTCAGGGGGAGTATCTCTTAACTCTGACTTCTCCGTACTTCTTATTCTGATACATAGCCCTGATACCTTTTCACGTTATTTTTTCATTTAAAATATCTTGTTTTTGTCATCATCAAAAAGGGGGAGATTGTTAGAACAATGTTTGAATCTAGTACCCTATATTTAAGTTTTGATGATAACAAAGTGAAAAGATATAGTAGTTAAATATTTCATGATTGAATTATATGCTGCCTAAAATTACTATGCTCTGATTTGCAGATATGCTGATTAAAATAAGCAAGATCACGTTCTCAGCATCAGAATATGTTTTCATACACCAGCATCAGAAGTTGCTGAATCAGAACGTCAAGATCAGATGATCAACGCTTGCACATGCTGAAGCCTGATGAACAGAACTGCGCGTAAAACACTCTGATACAGAATCAAATTAGTTCATCAGCAGCGAAGCAGAATCAGAATGAGCCAGGCCAGAACGTGCATTGAAGAAGCAACAGTACTGTGCATTGAAAGCTAATCAATACCAACGGCATCATTCTAGACAAGATCTGCTCAAAAAGGAAAGCTTGTTAATAGCATTGAATCAAGAATATTTGCTTCAACGTTCATCTTCTCAAGTGCTATATAAACCAAGCTTTGAAGATTATCATGGCTAATGCTTCCAAACTCTCTACACGCACAAAGCTGAACAATAATCTTCACTCTACAAGTTTTGCTAAACCAACAAACTCTGATACTTTATTAGCGTTTAGCAACCTAGTATTCTAAGCTTCATTTGTGTAAACATCACAGTTGTGATATAGTTTTTGTAGAAAACATTCACACACATTTGCTTATACCTTTGTAAGAAAGTGTTGCCTTGACAAACCGGATTGTGGTTTGAATCAAGAAGGTTTTAGCAGTTGCTAAAGCAGATTTGTATTCAGTTGAATATAGTGAATTAAGACCTCGTTGGAGAGAGGCGAAATCACCTTGACGGGTGGACTGGAGTAGTTTGAGATCAAACGAACCAGGATAAAAATACCTTGTCATTTGCTTTAAGATTCCAGTTTTACAATTCAACCCCCCCTTCTTGTGTTTTTCACCCCTTCAATTTGACCTCTGAATTAGAGCAAGATGCATCTACACTGGTAACCGTATTTCGGTAGCTTTGTGGTATCGAATCAAAAGTAAAAGATTTGTGATTAGAGAAGAATAGTAAACACCACTAAACTCGACCTGAGAATACTAATGACCACTAGACATGGAAAACGAGATCAATGACCACTGGACTCGATCTAAGAAGACTAGTGAACATTAGACTCGAGAAGATACCAATGGCCATCAGAACTAAAAGAGGAACACCAGTACATACTGGTCTCGATCAAACTGGAACAATGCCTTTCTGAACCAAAACCATTAGAACACTTGACCAAACACTAGGGATCGAATAAAGGTAACGAATAACCATTCGACCTTAGGAGTGCTACAAAGAGTGAACACTCAACTTAAAAAGGACTAGTGACCACTAGACCTAAAAGTACTCAGCATGATACCAATGGAAATTGTATCTGGAAATAAGGTGAACACCTGATAGTCTCAAACTAGGGAGAACCACTAACCACTGAAACTAGCCAAGGAATTAAAGAGACAAAGGAGACAAATAACCATTTGAATCCAGGAGAAACTATTAACCACTAGACTCTAACGAATACCAGAACACTATATTCTAAAATTGGGTGATAAGTATCAGACTTGACCTTGATAGGAACTGATGACCACCAGAACTACAACTGTTGCACCAGGGAATAATGGATCGCAAACAAGGAAAATGAGTGAACACTTGATCTAAGAAGACTAATAACCACTAGGCTCTAAGATATTAAGGAATGACTAGTAAACACTAGACCAAAATACTAGTATCCGCTAGACTATAGGGACGCTGCGCCAGAGTCAAACTAGGTCGCAACCAAGCAAGCGAGTAACCACTCGATCTAAGAGAAGCTGGTAACCAATAGCCTCTGGGGGATATCAGTAAGTTGCATTAATTCACTAGGAATGAAGGAACTAACATCGACTTATACTTCAATATGCATTTGGATTTTTAAGATACCAATAACTATTGGGACCAAGATAGGTGACAAGTAACCATTTGATTTAAAGAGGAACTGATGACCACCAGACCTAAAAATGCCGCACCAGGGAATAACTGGATCGCAAAAAAGCAAAGAGTGAACACCCAACAGAGGAGAAATAAGAATGGCATGGGATAAGGAATTAAAGAAACAAAAGTAAATACTTACCACACGAGGACTAGAAACGTCTAGACCTAGGAAAGAAGTGTCAGAGAAAAGATGGACTCAAATGGTATGTCAATAACGATAGACACGAACCACGAGGACCTACACGAGGGCAGGAACATCCCTTATGCGAGAAGCAAGAAATGGACCGACTTACACGGGGTAAGAGAGGATTTGATATTTGCAATAAAAATACCACATTATCCCTCAGGCCAAAGGCGGGGTGTAGTTATTCAATAGTGGCAATTATATGAACTGCTGAACACTAACTAAGGCTTTTCAAACAATTGAAAAGAAAGAAAGGTTATACACCGACTCTTTCTCGTAGTATAACTTCAATAAGAAAATGCGGGCAATAACCAAGAAGACAGAATAGACACAGAAGCGATAAACATTATGGCGATCTACCGGGGACAATATAGGATATTTGTTGGGTTTAAGAAATCACTGGGTATATCATGAAAAATAAATGGGGAATAAGGTGATGCGATTGGCTTATAATTCAATGCATGTTTGAATTTTTCTATGGATTAATGTCCCAACATGAATAAAGACACTACACATTTGGGTGGATGCAATGTAATGATGCGTGTTTAAATGTTCACCGGAGAGTAACAAAGTGAACAACTGGTAACCATAGGCCGTATTTTGATAAAGCTTGCAAAAATAAATTGCCAACTTTTACTGGGGAGAAATAAACACATTGCACACTCTGAACGAGGATGCCACTGGGGATTAAACACTACCGTGAATACCAATAACCACTGGATTTGCAGAGAGTAAATTGTCAACTTCTTCACTGGGGGAGCAGGAAAATTCAAAACAAAGACGTCCATGCGCTTCTATTCATCCGAGTACAGAAACTCCAATGGGGAAGGATAAGAAATATCACAAAGGACCCTACCGGGGAGAAAGAACTTCCAACACGACATGACTGGAGAAATAGGGAAAATTTCTCTGCCGGAGGAAACTTCTTCTTTGTGAATAACCACTCATCAATTAGCTCACCCTCGTGATCATTCACAAGGGAATTACAAATTTCTATTAGGATTTATCAAACCATTCACTGTATGATGATATGCTGAGGGGAAGAAAACTTCACTAAGGAACAAATCTTCATTTGGGGAGAAAAGACTTCTTGAACAAAAATTACTCTTGAACTTTGACTTTCTCCGGGGACTGATACAAAATCTTTGGTTGCTAGAGAGTAAGAGAAATCTCATAAGAAAACTCAATGATGTAGATTACGCTGGAGAAGCAAACCTCATAAGGTGTCCACGAATATGTAAACTTACTGGGGAGGAGAAACTTCCTTAGAGCCAAACATGGATAAACTTCACGGAGAGTAAGGAGTTTATGCACAAATCATCATGAAGTACCGAAATTCACAGGGATGAATTAAGGAAACTTCTTAGGGATGGGAGAATTCTTAAAAGAAATCTCAAAAAATGCTGGTCACACCAGGGAGGTAAATTGTTGTACCAGACCCACCAACATGCATTTCACTTAGGAGTAGAAGAAATTGGATTAGGGAGACTGCACTGGGGGGGTACTTCCTATCAAGGACCATTTCTTGGATGTAATCAAAGTTAAGACAACTCAAGCACAAACTCCGCTAAGGAGAAATGAGTTATTACACACTTCACTAGGGAGAGAAATCTGCTTTAAACACCCTCGAAAGGTAAGCTTCTGCTGAACAAAAATGCTGACCACACTGAAGAAGAAATATCCTATTTAGGAAACAAATTATCCTATCAAGAACTTCATGCTGGTAACAACCTCATTGGCTTTGTGATTTCTTATTAGTACGGTGCTTTGCGATTAGTGAACGATCGTTCCTGCAAAATAATAATCACACAAATTCCCCATGTGTAGTATGACAAATTTTTATGCTAACCAAGTCACACAAGCTTTGAATAATTATCCGACTCATGTATAGATTTGTCGAATCTCGACGTAACTGTTTCATATTGATTGACCTTTGAAAATATTTGTCTCAAGAGGACTTCCTATAATTTGTGCCATTATTGATAAATTGCCCCGATAACACGTACTTTGGAACATTGCCCTTGACTACTCAAGGTCGGAAGTGGCTTCATTGGCAATTGAGGTAACGAACCCTGATTACTCGAAGCTTTGAGATATTCTTAGATTCTTAACATAACTTCCCTAGGTTGGTGGAACTTTGAGAGATTCCTCGAATCTTGGTCTGATTGCCCCAGATTGGCTACACTTGGCACACCTTTTACTCATCAGAGATTTTAAACTCATCCTTGATAGGGTGATCGAAATGTGAAAACTAATCTCTCATACTCAACAAAGTCTTATGGCCATCTAACTCTGGAATATTTCCCATCCTCAATAGAGTCTCAAGGCTTTGTATCTTCTACAATTCTCCAAAAGTGGTATTCCCCTGCTCAATGGATTTTTCAAGAGTCTACCCTAACCTTTTCAGATCTTTGGAGAGATTGATCGCATCTCGATATAACTGCCCCAGATTGGCGAAATATTCGATCTTCCCTCCCTTAGGGTAAACAAACAGTGAAGCATCACCTTGCTCATACTCAACAGAGTCTTTAAGCAATCGTGCCCCTTTATATTATCATTTATCATCCTTTTAGATAGCTAAACTTTTTCTTCAATAGAGTACTCAAACCTCCATTCTTTAACAAGATCAAACTCTTCATCGATGCTCATGTGAAAGCTCACTTGATCTTTAAACACTTATTCATATGCAAAATATGAGAGTAATAATTCTAATGCAAATCCTATGCTTGTATTGAAGTTAAAAACTTTTATTGAAAAGATGTCGAAACATTGAGTTTTTTTTATACAAAAGAAAGTAAAAACATGGAGTGATATGAAATCAAAAATTTTAGCAAGCCACCTAGGAGTCAGATTGCCGTACTCTCGTTACAGTATTGCTTCGAATTAACCCATGCTTCAATTAGGACTTTCAAGGGTTGTAACATGGTCTGGTTTATGGTTTTAGAAAAAGGATTTTAAGGCTCAAAAATATTTGGTGCCCACCCATTCTCCATGATGTTCTCTAGTCCTACATTCAGTTAACCCAATACGAGCACTCATCTCTCGAGAGGAGTTTATGATCAGTGAGGAACCACTAAGGTTTCTTGGAAATGACAGTCACTCACCTTTGCTTCTTTTGTGTTTCTGGTCACATGACTTTTCTCTTTGCTGAGGATCTTCATTTTGTAATCCTTTCTCGCCTTTCAGGCTTTCCCTTTTTCCTTTTTCGCCTTTCCTAACTTTTTCCTGGATAATTCTTTTTGATTTTCAAGTCTAGTAGGATGCCCTAACTTTTGCCTAAGTCACTTGTTTTCAAGTTTTTCGACTTAGCGGGCTTTTTTTTTTCATTCATTATCTTTTCTTTCCTGTTGGAAACGTCATGTGACTTCGAGTCATTTTCGACTTGTTGGAAGAATTGTGACTCGTTTGTTCTATGATCGGTGAGGGATAACGATTATTATATCGTCCTTTTGTCCTCCTGATGGGTGATGGATAAGGTGTGGTTATCCTCAGATGTACACTCTCTTTTGAAATTTGAATGCTTGATCAGATTAACTGAAAGCTACCATGCCCCGGGTTAAATGTGAGGGTTTTTCTGACAAGAAAAGAAACTACTACTTCAAGGCTCGAAGGGGTTAACGAAGGACTATCTCCCTTATATCTATAGTGTTTAGGAAGTTGAAACAATGCATGTACATCGTCACCATAGTTTTACTCAAAAGCATACCGTATAAGATTCTTGGTATATTTCTCATCCTCCTCCCTCTAGAGGTTTTACTTTATCAAACAAGAGTTGAGTATCGAAAGGAAAGAAAAACAATTAAGAGTGATAGCGAATGAATTACTTCAAGAAAATCATATCTGATGCATTGTGACTTGATATTAAAAAACAAACAGTTTTGCATAAAAGAAAGTACTGAACAAAACAAGAAAGATTACAAATGAGAATGCAAATGAAACTAGATATTTCCATGTTGATGAGGCATGACTCCGTATGGACTTCTTGATTCTGGAGATTTCATGTTATCTTGGCAGTCACTCGGGCAATAGATTCCCATTCTTATCTGATGTGAACACAAAAGCCCTTGCATCAATCAATTCTTGAACTTTGTCTTTGAATGTCACACTGTCTTCAATTGAATGGCCAGGTGCCCCGGCATGGTAATCACATTGCACATTAGGCTCAAAATCCACATGATAAGGAGGAATAACAGGTTTCAACTGCTTGGGTTCCATTAAGGAAAGCTTGAGCAATCGAGGTAACAACTTACTATAAGGCATAGGAGCAGTGTCAAACAATCTTTTTGGCTTCCTATCTCTCTGCCTACCCTGTTGCATACGTCTTTTTTGATAGATTTTCTATTGAGGAGCATATCGAGCTGGCTGAATACGAGGATAATATTTTTCCTGATCGACCCTCTGGTCCCTATGTCTTGGGATAAACAATGGTTGTTAAAAAGGAAACTCTGGGATTATAGGTTATGGAGGAGGCGACCCAGGACATGAAATGGATCCTTGAGAATGAGAAGTAGCTGCCACTTTTCTTGGTGCAATTGAAATAGGATTGACTTGTATGTTCAACCCATCTGGAGTAAACACAAATGCCCCTACATTAAGCAAGTCTCGAATTTGGTACTTCAAAGCCATACACTCTTCTATATCATGACCTGCACCACCCAAATGGAATTCACAACGGGCATTAGCGTCATAGTCTGCGGAGAGGTCCTTAATAGGAACACTTCACAGATTGACCAATTAAAACTGTAACAAGAGCTTAAGTAACCACAAATACGACATTGGTATGGGGTCAAACTGAGTCTCAAGCCCATTCTACTTTGGTTCATGAGTTACATGCCTCTGATTCTCTTAGTAAACTAGGAGAAGCTTCTGAAAAGAAGGTTTCGGAGCCCAAGGTTGTGAAGAAGATTCATAAGGTACTTTATGGTGTTCTAAAAGTCCTACAAAATGAGGTATGGCAACAACTCCTGTTACTGCAGTAGGCGCGAAATTTCCTTCCTTTTTCAGCATTATATTCATAATTTCCATAACCAGGCTCATCTGGGTCTTCAGCTGACTATTTTCCTCTCTCAGGAATTTCTGACCACAGGCCATAGCATGCATGTATACCATAAACAACCCCATCCGGACCTTAATCTCAGCTAATTCCCCATGAAGTTGCTCCATAGCTTATCTCTGAGTGTAGAGCGATGATAAATCAAGATTTGCAGTTCTGAAAAAAATACCAAGTCTGAATAAGAATCCCCCATTCCGAGTACCTGTTATGAAGGAATGAATATGCATGAGGGCATGAGTGAATGCAATGTCATGTTCCATTATTCCCAAGGAAATCTCATGCTTTGATTCTTTTATAAGTAAGAGATGGAAAAGCATAACACAAGGCTCACAAGCATGATTCCTTGGAAATGGAAAGAACATGTGTGTTTAAAATGATGTTAACATGTTATGTGTGCACTAATATAGGATTAAAGGTTTCCATTACAACAGACAATGGCTGCGCTATTTCTGAACCCCCTAAATATTGAAGGGTCAAAGATTCGGCACCAATATCACAACTCAAGGAACCAAGTCTGAAAATTATAGGATCAAAAGTTCGGCACCATCTCGTAACATAAGAACCAAGTGCCATGAAGATCAACAACAATATGGGATCGAAAATCTCCCCATCACAAAAGATAAATGTTGAACTTCTTCTGAATAACCGGTTGTCACAGGATCAAAGGTTCAAACCATTTCAGAATACTAGAGAACCAACTATCAAAAGTCAGCATCTGTAACTGTAATAATGATTTCCCACCCCACCTCACGGGTAAATTCTAATCAGAACATGGTCCTAATGGTAAACAGAGTCGACATTTCTCCATCTGAACACCTCGTCTATACACAAAGGGCGCAAGACAAAAGGCATCGTCAAGAGAACCTCGTCTGAGTGTGGTATCTCATGCCTCCTCACACGTGTAAACGGAACACAGGATTAGATATGAGTATCTGTCTAGCCTATGTGTCACTGGCCTGGGTAATGGGCCTTTTACCTCAAAGTAACATCCTACCCCAAGTAACATCACATTACAACAGTAACACAAAATAATGGAAACAATAATCCAAATGCAGATGAACGCAAGCATAAACAGACATAAACAGGTAACATACACACATATGAACAAGCTATAAAGCTGAAGAAATAAGAACCCAAGAGAAAAAGAAAATAGGAGCTAGGACCGACTCACTAAAATATTCCCCAGTGAAGTCGCCAGCTGAAGCAAATGGACAAATCATCGAAATAAACAATGAAGTAGCCATCAAACGTTTTTTATCCCGTCGAAGGGAAAGGTAAACATTGATTAAACCTAAAGGGTGAAATGACGATCTTGTGACTGAAAGATCGGGTAAGGGAGTCGATTACGCAAGGGGAAGGTGTTAGCACGCCTCACATCTGTGGTACTCCATGGGATCCACTCTTGTTGTCTAATCTAAAGGGTGTGTTTGAATCTAAAGCTAGGCTCTACAGGGAATGCATGAATGTAAAGTATTATTTACAAAAAGAAGAAAGTTTTTATTAGTCGTGCCTACCACATTTTCAAACCTTTGTGCCCATGTACCACCTACCGTGCAATGAGGATTAAGGCACTCGTAGTTCACCTTAAAAGTTTTGGTTGGTTGCATGTTTTTATGGATAATGCTATGTTCGCATCCTTGCGATTAAGACTACAACTCGTGCTTGGTGTTGCAGCTCGTAAGAGACTCATGCTCGACCACTCACACACTTAGCATTTCCCGGTTGCTCGATCTTGAAACAACATACCCTTATCGAAAAGGTTTTATAAGAAAATGTCTGAAGACAAAAAAAGTTTGCATTGGTTGATGTTTTTTACCTTGAAATTAAGTAAAGGTAAAGTGTTTTATGCACTTGACCAAGAAAAAAGGAGTTTTAGTTTTAAAGGAATGCCAAAAGAAAAATTTAAACAAAAGGGGAATCTCAATCCTACTTGTTGTCATGCTTGTGGACCTAAAGTTAGGATCAAGGGAATTCTACCTAATGTTGGAATACATGGATAAACATCCTAAGGTTTACTTAGTTCGACCTTAACAAAGAAATAACTAAGAATCCCATGGGGAGCATGTGAACACACGAAAAATCAAGAATCATGCAAGCAAACAAGCACTTAACCAAGAAATGAAAGCAAACAAAACAAACGTTTAAGAAGTATCCACTTACTCAAGTAGCACACACCTAACCATCACATCGTGTCGTCAAGGTAGGATAAAGGAGAGGAAATAAGCCCTAGCCATGGTATCGAATCACTAAGGTAGGACGAGGGAAGTGGGACACCTAACCAGGATATCACATCATCAAGGTAGGATAGGGGGTGTTCCTGACCATAGATATCGTGTCATCTAGGAAAGAAGGGGTCATGAAAGCTACTCTTAACCAAGGTATCATGTCACCGAGCAAGAAGTATATAAGGGAGGGGGTGGGGAAGAGATGTTCAAAGAGACTAAGCCCCTAACCGAGATATAAAGAATCGAGGTAGGAGATAGAAGACAATATGAACAAACACGGAGCATCAATTGTTGTCCAATGTGCTCAAGACAAAGTGATGGGTTTTGGTTGTGAAACCCTTTTCATTTGAATGACTCGATACAAGAGTAAGCACACTCCAAAGTGTCAGTGTACTACACGAGCTAATAATGACATTGGACTGAAAATGGCGGGGTTGTTTGTAGATTCTCTGCTCTCATTGCCTTCTTTGAGGACTTAATAATGGGGAATGGGAATGGGATGCCACTTTTTGAGGTCTTTGGCATAACTGTAAACACATAGAACAAACACAAGTATTAAACAAGTGCGGAATGCCTTCTAAAGGAATTTAAAAAGCGACTTCGAGCGCACACTCTTTATTATCCTACTTCTTATGATATCTAGAAAGCGGTAAAGCATGCATTTCTATTCCTACTTCTCATGGCATCAGAAAGCGGTAAAGAATGCTAGATAAAATGGAACGAGAGAATACCAAATAGATATAAATTCGTATATACTAAGCAGTAGCAAAAGAAACCCGAGAACTTCATGAGAAGCTAGCATCAACAACAATATAATCAAAAATCCAACATGAGGAATATGTATTAAAGAAGTGATTTGAAAATAAATCACGACACGTAATGGGTATCGAACACATCCGAATACCAATCAGTACACCTGCACATATCGATCTAGACAAGAAATACATAATACAAGATAACACTAAATGTGTGTCAATCACATCCGTGTACTAAACAGTACACCTGCACAAGATAACGATCCAGACAAGTAATACAAAATATGGAATATGTGTCAAACACATCCGAGTACTAAACAGTACACTTGCACAAGATAACCATCCAAACAAGTAATGACAAAGCGTGAAATATGTGTCGAACACATCTAAGAACTAAACAATACATCTGCATCAGATAACCATCCAGACAAAAAATAACGAATACAAGATATATCGTCTCATGAAATGAGAATAACAACTAAGCGTATTGAATGCAAGCTCAAACCACAAATAAGTGCCATAACCACGCTTCTCAATCAAATATTCAAGTGGTAATTAAATGATTGAAAAACCATCTCAAAGTACCTTGCACAAGTCACAAACGCATTAGCAAATAATAAGGAATATCAAATGCAACTCAATAATAGATATTACAAGTTAAAATGGCATATTATCACACATAAAGTGTGTTGACATGAAATTTTCGACTAAGGGAATAAACCTAAAGCTGTGGGGATTTATTTGGCTAAAAAAGAATAGAGTAATGGAAAACAACGAAATGCATTGAGCAGGTAGAGGACTTCGACCAAATGAGCTAGTCAGCGAAGGCAGGTGGATCATAGGAAGCTGTCAACAGAAACAAAGGTCAAAGAAGCTAAAGAAAGAGTTCATATTGGCGGGAACAATTATCAACGTACAGAGCCAACAAGCACATGGGAATACTCAAAAGGTCCCCACAAAGCCCAAACATGGGCTAGTAACCATCGACGTTTACTTGTTTTGGATGTCTATTTAAGGAAATTTCTGTGTTTATGTTAGTGGTCACCTTTATTTACATTTAATAACAATACTCTCAAAGTACCCACATCTAAGAGAGAAACGAGTTCAAGATTAACAACGTATGAATGCTTCCACATTTAAATTTATAGCAATCTATAGTCTTTGATTTGTTTTCATCGAAATTGCCTTTAACTTTTGTCATTTTATCCCGTTTTTTCAACCCAAAAAACACTTTAAACACAAAGCCTAGGATTATTGTAGTCGATCCCTGAAGTAACCTTCAATAAGAGGATAGCAATTATTTCACAGAGAAACAAATTGGCACACCTGGTGGGACACGTTTGTGTTTAAGTCTTCTTGTTTTGTGCATGAAATTAAGAAGTGGTAAAAAATGGTAGATCCTAGAACTCCTGAAAGAAATCAGAATTTGGGAGGAAATACCAGTGAGACGGCGAATGTAGGTTCCTGTCTGGTGGTCGTATCTTCGACAGCGCCAAGTATAGTTACCATAACACAACTAGTAACTGCAAGACCAGTGATGGTCATAACTACTGGGCCTTATGTGCAAGTTTCACTAGAGAAACACGTGATATTATGGTTCTAACTTCTAGGAATTATGTGCCTAGTTTTGTAAGAAATATACACGAGTATGGACTGCCCACAACAATGATGGCAGGATTGCATACTAGCAGTCCAGCATTTGGAAAAAATTATGCATTTTCACCATATCACCCTCCAAGTCTATCGGAAAGCCAGTTTGGGCATTCAACTGGGTTGAGTTTTGCCAACCAAATTATGCCTACTTTTAATCCAAGTACTGTCGCTGTCATGAGGCAACAAATGGATGAAAGTAACCATGAAATGGTCAATATGCTCACTCAACAGATGAGTCTAATATTAAGACTATTAATTGAAAATTTGGTGCAGAGTTATCAGACGTTAGCAGCTCAGATGACTTGCATGGGAGACTTTCTTGGTGCTCCCAAAGTGCCTGTTAAACAAGCTACACCTCGACCACGTGAGGTACTAGTGCAGTATGAGGAAATGTTTGACGAAGAGGTCGAACAAGAACCACCGACTCCTCCACGTATCGACCCCATAATTAGGGTAGTACAACAACCCCCATTGGTAGTAGAAAACCGAAACTAGAATGCCGACCAATTGGTCAGGCAGGTTCGACGTGAAATAATGGCTGGGGAACAAAACCTAGAGGCCATTGTCGAATGAATAATGGTTAGGAATAGGATAAATACTGGCTATCAGAGAACCACATACATTTCTCCTTTTCTAGATTTTCTATTACAAACGGAGTTACCAAGGTGTTGGAAACTCCAAAAGTTCACTAAGTTTGCAGGGGATGTCGAAGAGTCCACTCTCGAACATGTTGCCAGATATCAAACTGAACTTGGTGATTTAGTAGTGAATGAGGATTTGATGATGAAATATTTTCCCAATTCCCTTACAAAGAATGAGTTCACTTGGTTTACAATGCTTCCCCCATATTTTGTCGAGACATGGACCCAGTTAGAGAAGTTGTTCCATGAGCAATTCCATATGGGACAGTTCAAGATAAGCCTAACAGAATTGTCTAGTATCAAGAGAAAGAGCACTGAGTCAATAGACCAATAGCTTAACAGGTTTAAACTTCTGAAAGCGCGGTGCTTTGCACAAGTCCCTGAACATGAGTTGGTAGAAATGGCTGCAAATGGGTTAGAGTATTCGATTAGGAAGAAATTGTTGGAAACCCAATCCTTGAAAGATATGGCTCAATTGGCTATCAAAGTTTGACCGATCGAACATTTGAAAGCTGAAAAAACCAATCCAAATAAATATCACAAAAAGGGAAAGTTTCTTATGTGGCAACATACGAATGTTATTTGGATGAAAACGAGTCAGTGGAGGAAACAAAGGTTAACGTGGATGAACTCCAACCTGGACCCCCCTATGTGTGTAAATTTTTGAAACCATCGAACATGAAGAACCCCATCGAAACTGAAAAGAATGGCAAAGCCATTACTTAGACCTATATTTTCGACATAACCAAATATGGTGAAATATTTGATTTGTTAGTAGCCGATGGTCAAATTGTGGTCCCTCGGGGCCTAAATAATCCCTCACTTGAACAAAAGAAAAAGAGGGGATCCTATAAATTTCATAATTTTCTTGGTCATAAAACTTCTCAATGTGTTCTTTTCAGGGATTTGGTGCAGAAAGCATTGAAAGATGACAGGCTCCAGTTTGGCGAGAAGCCAAATATGAAAGTCGAAACTGACCCTTTAAAGTTGAAGAGGCTTTATACTCAAAGCCTCTAGATCACATGATTGTCGAAGCTACTGAGGGCCTCGACATAGAGGTTGTAATGATTGGTGACATAGAAGTTATGATGGTCGAAACCAATTAAATTTACTACCTAAAGATGGAAGAGGAATTATAGGCAATGTACCCTCAACCTGAAGAAAGCTTGGCTGACTTCCAAGAGAAATGCAGAGTGAAGGGGTCAAAGGCAAAATTTTGCCCAAGGTGTAACACTGTGTTTGAGGAAGAAGCAACCGAAAAGTATGAAGCTGTAAAAAAAGAGGCTCTTAAGCAAGAGAAGCCTACTATCCCAAGGTTTGTTTTCAACAAATAAAGAAATCCTCAATGTAACGAGGAGTACAGAAAATTGTTCCAACAATCTCGTCCAAAAACCTTTCGCCCTTCATCAGATATCCCACAAGAAAAATGGGTGGAATCAGTGAGCTAAAAGTGGGGCAAGAGGCCAAAGTGGAATGTGATTGTACATGAAGCTGAGGCCCAGGAAAATAAATCCAATTCGAAGGGTTATCAAGTTTCCACCAACTATAAGGGAAAAAACCCAATGACAAGGACTAAATGGAGGCGTTATCAGAGGACCAAAAAGGATGCAAAGGAAGCTTTGACATTTAAGGTGAAGGTAGTCGAAGAAAAAAACCGTGTCGAAGACAAGATACTAGCGGAATCCACGAAGCCAACAGAGTTTCCAATTCCAAAGGTGTACTATCCCAAGTGAAACAAGCGGCCAAAAATCATCTAACAATGAAATCAATGAAGTCACCATCGAACATCTTTTATCCCGCCGCAGGGAAAGGTGAACATCAAGAAAACCTAAAGAGGGATAAATCACGGTCTTTCGATCGAGAGATCGGGTAAGGGAGTCTGTTACGCGAGAGGAAGGCATTAGCATCCCACACACCCGTAGTACTCTATGGTATCCACTCGTGTTTGTTCTAATCTAAGGGGTGTCTCTAATCTATGTCTAAAGCTTAAAATCTAAAAAGAAAGATGCAAAGAGGGAATGCATAAAAAATAGAAAACACGGGGAAAAGAAGAAAATAATAACAAAGTTCGCTCGGTTGATCCCTGTGACCAGATGCCTACGTATCCCTTTTAAGGAATCAGAGCACCGTAGTTCGGCTCACATGTTTTGGTTAGTTTGGGTTTTTTAGTTAAAAAGATAAAAGTAACAATCAAGAGGGCAAGACATCAGATAAAATGACAAAACAATAACAACGATGATAAAACATCAAAACAAGGACGACAAGATAACACATGTCAACACAAACTCAGCTAAGATGATAACACATCAACATGATAGCAAAATATCGGAGAGTATGATAAAACATCAGCATGATAGAAAAATATCGGATAAGATGATAAAACATCACACTCGACAATGATATCGAAAATCAAAGTAGGATAACAAATATAAGTGATGGCTAAGCATCAACAAAAAGATAGTAAAATATCATGGTAAAGATGACAGGACATCAAAACTTAGATGATAAAACATCACACCTAACAATGATATTGAAAATCAAAGTAGGATAACAAACATATGCAATGGAGAAACATCGGCAAATGGATAGTAAAATGTCATGGTAAGGATGACAAAACATTACTATTTAGATGATAAAACATCACACCTAACAATGAGATTGAAAATCAAAGTAGGATAACAAACATACGCGATGGCGAAACATCGACACAAGGATAGCAAAGCATCATGGCAAGGGTGGAGAAACATCAATTTAGATGATAAAACATCACACCTAACAATGATATTGAAAATAAAAGTAGGATAAAAACATAAGTGATGGTGAAACATCAACACAAAGATATCAAAATATCATGTTAAAGGCGATAAGACGTCAACTTAACAAGGTTTAAAACAAAACCAAAAGGCGTACAAACAATTAAGATTGGTTTGTATTTTTTACCTTTAAGAAGGATTTAAGTTCATTAGAGATGTTTTATGATTTTCCAAGAAAAAGAAAGTTTTTGTTTTAAGATGAAATATGCAAAGAAAAGAAAACAACTAAGGGAGACTATCCTAATCTCTAGCCCTAGTGTGATCATACAAATATGGCCCTATGGTCGAGTTTTAAAAGGGTAGTACTTACCTAAATGATCATACATGGATTCCCATCCTAATGTATAGCTCGAGAACTATCCTAAATGAGCGATCCTGAGGGTGCATGGAAAATATCTCATAAAAGATACGCGAGGGAAATCATACTATCATAATAGGAAGTATGAGAATGGATGACAAAGCATCCAACGGGAGATGGAAAAATGTCACAGATCCTATGACAAAAATCAAGCAAACAGATGATAAAACATCTGGATAAACAAAAGCTCGAGCATCACTCAAATATTAAATACCTACAAGATACATGCCAAGTAGTAAAAGGGGAGGTCCTGCCATAGACAAGCAATCAAGCATCAGACCAAGGGTCAAGCCGTAGCCAACGAGAGTGTATCAACCGAGTCAAACAAGGCATAAAATTATGGGAATACAAAAGGTCCTTAACCATGGTCATAATTACCAGGGCAAGAAAGATCTGGGGAAAAAGACATAGTGTGTTCGTACACTAAGCATCAACGTTGGTTAACACTAGCTAAAGAAAGCGTAGGGATCCGATTGCAGGAACCTTTTTCACTTGCCTTTGAAGGGCTTAGACTTATTCAGATCTAGGGCACATGTTCCGAGCGTCTACTTGTAAAAAGTGAGCATAGGAATGACACAGACTAGAATATGCGGGGGTCGATTACAGACCCTCCTTGCTCGCCTCCTTTTGAGGACTTATCATCTGTAATATAATGCGGGTACAAATCTTAACACATGTGTGGAATACCTACCTCAAAGGTAGGATTTTAAACAAACACAATTAGCATACAAAAAGAGGTGCCTGCTACATGACTTTAAATAGCGACTTCGAGTGCACATTCTTTATTTCCTGCTTCCTACTTCACATGATTTCTAGAAAGCGATAAATGCTCCTATCATACATGATCTCTAGAAAGCGGTAAATGCTGAAATGAGATAAACAAGGGAAAATACCGAGCGAATATTAATCCATAGCAAAGCATATCGAAACAAAGAAACCCTAAGGTCTTCACGAACACTTCACCAATCAAGGAAAAGAGTCAGAAATAAAATGCTCGAAATAAGTGTCTAGGCATCATCGATACAAAAATAAATAAAAATTGAAATCTCAAGCATATCCGCATATCATACAATAAACCTACATAAGACTCAGATATCAATAAGCAAAGGTACATCGCAAATATCGAATAATCGGATAACGGTAATTTAATTCCTAGAATCAAAGTAAAAATCTAACCAATTTTTGTTGATTTTATTATATTTTTTTATGTGAAGAAAAAGTCCAAACAGATTGAAATGACTAATAAAAATCAATAATAAATAGAATCTAAAATATAAAAGAAGGCTCAAGGGGGTGCAAGTTTACGAATGGGAATGTCAACACGACTTAAAAGTCTAAGCAACTAACAATTCAGCTCAATCAAAATTAATTAAATTGAACCATTTTATTTGATACCATTAATTAACAAAATAATTAATGATATCAAATAAAATTTTTCAATCTAATTAATTATTTAAACAAAATTATAATTTTTCTATTATTATTATTTTTATTATTATTTGCTAAGAAAAATACTAAAACAAACAATACAAAAAAATAAATATAAAGAAAATAAATGGAATGTGCCTGAAGTCAGCAGTTTTTGGGAGTGCAGAAAACAAAAAGAAAGTCCAGGCCCAAAGAAGGGATATGTTGGATCCGGTGTGGGGATCTTGGAGGGAGCACGATGGAGATGCATATGTTGGAGTGTCTGATCTTGATAAAGAAGATCTGAAGGCTGATAGGGTGAGATACACGATAAGGCTGAGGAAGAGCATCATGTATGATCCGGAGTGGTCAGTGGAGATCTAGTGTGCTACATAATGAGGGAGTACCATGGTGAAACATTACTGAATCATTGGATCGGGATCGAAGATGATCTGATGGTTGTGAGGCGAGGGAGCACGATAGCTATGGTGATACACTTGTGCATAACCAACCAATATCCACAAAGGTGATGACAATTGTCATCACGTGATTAGCGCTTAATCAACACTTTTATTAAACAAAATGAGGAGTTAATCAGAACATTAACACCATAAGAGGCTTTCGTCTCTCTCTCTCTTCTCTTATTCCCTGTCCTCTCTCTTCATGGCACTTGCTTGAGATGATGAAGCCGCTGCACTGGAAATTGCCTCACGGTGGCGGCTGCATCGTCATACCCTCAAACCACCACTATTCACATCTATTTCTCAACCTATATTCAAATCCATAACCCAAATTCATAGAAAATTAACCAATCTTCATAGATCTACAAATGAAAATTTGAAAACCCTAGGTTCTAAAATTTTTATATAATCACGAACCACCGGTGAATCAACCTTTAAGATCGAGAAAAATGAAGAAGGGCGGCAAGAGAGCTCATGCGGAGATTTGGATGGCTAGATTTGAATCTTAAAATGAAGCTTGGTTGGCAAGTTTTCTGAATTGTTAATTATGATATTTGTGGAAATTTGTTACTGCTGTAACTTGTTTTTGCAGAGATGTGTGGATCTTTTTCTGATTTGTTATACTTGCGGTTTGGATATGTTATTGTTTGTTAGGCTGAAACTTTGCGATTTCTGTACTGCTACTATTTTCCAACTGTTTCTGTTTTGCTGTTGGGTTGGAGTTTGCGAACTTGTACTTGCCATACTGTGATGTTCTTTTTCTTAATTGTACTTGGGCTGGACTGTTGCGATTCTGACTTTGTTTTTCTAAATACTGAGTTCTGAACATTTTCTATTTGCAACTCCCTTTGTGAACCAAAACTAACCTTTTGTGATTTGCAATAGGAGAGTAAGCCCGTGATTAAATTATTGTAATTCTTATTTTTGTTTTAAAACAAATGGATATGAGGCTTTATTGTTGGATTTGTGATGCTTTTGGCCTTTGCTGAGTTTACAATTTATACCTCTTATTGTGAACCAAAATTCTTTTGATGATTTGCAATAGGAGATAAGGCCTATGATTAAACTTTGAATTCTGATTTCCTATGTATGAGGCTTTTAGCACATGATAAAATTCCCTAAATAAACTGATTCCTTACACGAACCCTAATGATGAAGTCACGAAAAAAACTTGCTTGAAATCTTTGTTCATGTTTGGAATTTTTACTCAAATATTGATGATTTGCTAACCATTCCACTTTTTTTTTGTTTCATGAGAAAATGGTGGTGACGATTAGAAAGGGAGAAATTGTAGCATGGCTTGGAGGAGTTTTAGAGGGAAACGTGAAATGGGAAGCTTGAAGATCTCATTATAGATATTAGGAGTTCCATTTGAAAATGTGTTATAAGAAAATTAGGACTTGCGACTTAGAAGGCTTACGAATTTGAATCATGTTTGTAAAATAAACTTTGGAGAAGTTATGTATTTAAAAAAAATAAACTTCTTTGCAACATCTTGTAACCTTGTGGATTTTTATAGAATTGAATGATCTTTTGATTAAACCTGAGAATGATGCAAAATGCTTGTTGTAAAACTTGTAAAAGTCTTGAATAGATTTGCAATGGAATTTTGATGATGATATAGATCTTTGAAACTTTGAATTAATTGTAAACGTGACGTAGTGAACTTGAAATGGTATGATGAATGTTATAAGCTACGAACTCCAAGAAACTCCACATGATAAATCATAGCATTGTTCACTCTTGAATTAATGAACTTGAATCCTACACGAACTACATGCCTTGAGTTCCTTGAATTATTTTTTATGTCCAAAACATGTACCAAAAAAATCTCCTAACCAAAGCACATAGAAGAATATATTCAACATAAACCATACTTGATCAGTGACCCTTAAACACAACAGAATCCATTAACCCAAATCTTCTCACATTTGAAGCACCAAAGATCTCATTTAACAAATGAAAACTTGACGAGACCTTAATTCGTATCTCAATCCGTAAGGATATCCTTAAGAATAAAGATAAAACTTAAAGGATAGAGAAATCCTGACACGAAACACTAGAAAAACTCTCATTGATGAATCAACAAAATCATTCGCCACATATGAGAAACCTGATCCACTTAGCACTATAAACCAAAGTTATTATAGAACTAGCTGATTCAAGCTTGAGTCAAGATGAGAGCCATCAAATCCATAGAAACCCTAATTCTCTAAGAACTATAGAGAAATATACTCTGACTCAAGACTTTGGTGACTTTTGGAGAAGAAAAGCCCTAAGCTTGATGAGAAGAGAACTCCAGGACTAAAACATTAATCATTGTTTATTTGTGAACCAAGCTGTCTTATAAAAATGAAATAATACTCATGATGCCAATGATTTAAGAATTTTGATAGGAGAGACATCACATACTTCAGTGATCAAACCCTTGAACAAAAGCCAAAGGATGGGATAAAATGTGATTCGCTGCCAAACCCTTTCCATTTTAAATTCTATGATAAAACAAAGAATAAAATTGAGACAACACGATGCCTGTGAAACCTTAATAGCTTGAACCAATAGAAGAATGAGAATATGAGATCCATCTTGGACTAGTTGCCAACACGAAAAAATTCCAAAGCGTGAAGAAAACCAAGAAGAGAAGAATACCTTGATCCCATCTCAAATGCGTGAATGTATATGATGAAACATAAGCCATATAAAAATTCTGAAATCAAGAGGGTACATTTTGGGGTGCTACAACTGCTCCTATTCAATTATCTTAAACATGATAAGTGAGAAAAGTGACAACTTTAGAGCGTTCAGAGTTGAAGATGATTGAATACGAAAGAACCCAAAAATTTACACTCTTGTAAAAGAAGAAAAACCCCCCAAAGACAAAGAATGTCAGCAGACGTAGGACTTAGAAGGTACCAAATGAAATTGGATTTAGCAATAGAGGGTCTATGAAAATTGGCCCTCCAAAAACATGCGTCAGAATGAAGCTGTAACGTAGACTTTAACAAAGTTGAGACAAAACTCAAACTTAGAAGAGTAGATGAAACTAAACTTCATAAAAATGTGTCAGGATAGAATCGAACCACAAAGGGGCGAGATAAGACTAAAACCACAGAGAATAGGCAAAACTAGACTCTGGAAAAGTACGTGGGGCAAAGTGGCTAGAGCGTGTGATTCTAAGAGCACCTGCCAGTCTCAAAAGAGACCAGTCAACCAAAGATATAGCAAATGAAAGTTGAAATACATTAATCAAACACGGTTAAAGGCTCAGTAAACAAAAACTGATAAATATCCAAGGAATGACATCAAACGAGACAAAACTCGACTCGACAATACTAGAATATCAAAACTTTCTAGAAACAAGTACCGGGACAAAACAAATTGGATTTCACGCACAAGTAACGAGGCAAAACTCGACCCATAGCAAAGTGATGAGAGTGCATGTTTCTCAGAGCACCTGCTGGTCTCTAACCACAAGTAAACAGTAAACGAAAACTGACTAAAATTCGAATAGGTATAAAAGAGACATCTCAATTTGATGGACACAACAAACGAAAGCCGTAATACAGTAAAAAAACATTGCCAAAGATTCAATAATCAAAAATTGATAGACGTCCAAAGAGTAAGATAGGGGTTTCGACCAAGGACACGGTAAAAAAACACCGATAGAAGAGTCTAGGGAAAAGAAACAAAATGAGACGACACTCGACTCATAATAACTAGTCAGGCAAGACAAAATAGATGAGTACTAGGGCAAACAAACTAGATTTCATGCATAGGCGATGAGATCAAGACTCGACCCAAAGCAAAGTGATGAGGCTACATGTTTCTTAGAGCATTTTCTAGTCTCAAACCATGGATAAACAGTAAACGAAAACTGATAGAAGAATCAAAGGAACAAAGGAGACTGATTTCAACCAAGGACGCAGTTAAACGAACACTGCAAAAAGACTCGGTAAACAAAAACCGATAAAGGTTTTAGTAATCAAACACTGATTAAAGTCCAAGGTATGAAAACAAAACGAGATGACACTCGAATCATTATAACTAGTTAGATAAAACTAAACTAGATGAGTACCAGAACGAAAACTGTATTTCATGCGCGAGTGAGGAGACAAAACTCAAAACTCGACCTAAAGCAAGGTGATTAGGGCGTACTACTAAAAACCTGCTGAAAGTAAATATCAGGACAAAATTGGTATTCAAAAGGTACATCAATAGACATTGGAATGAACCAACAAGGATAGTAAATACTAAACCCGAGAAAACTGCACCAGGGTAAAACTGAACTACAATCAAGAGTAGACACTCAACCATTCAAAAGATTAACATCAAAAAGATATTTGTATGGGGTGAAACCGAGATGCTGAGGATGAAGACCTTGCTGGGGATGTAATTCGAAGTTTTAACAAATCCACTGGGGAAGACAGAAACAGTAATGACTTATGTTTCAATGCATGTTTGAATCATTTTTCTATGGAGTAATGTTCCAAGAGAATGGAAATAATACACTTTGAGGATGCAATGCAATGATGCATGTTTAAATGTTTCACTGGGGAATAGCCAACCGATAATCCAACAACCAAAAAGTCAAAATCTAATAGGACTTGCAAAAAATAAATTGCAAAATCTAATGGATAAGAGAATAATATAAGGAACCGCTAGAGAGAAAACCTTGAAGAGCTGAAATTCTATGGGGGAGTAACAAATCGAGTAACCGGTAGAAATGGGCTACAAACACTATGACGAGTTGAAAAACTAACTTGCAAGCTCTACTAGAGAAGATCAAGTCGAAACTGTAACTTCTGATGAGAAATTCCAAATGAAGATTGGGCGTTGTGGGAGAAGATAAGGGCGAAACTATAAATTCTGAAGTGGGATTCCAAATATAGATTGGACGTTGCTGGAGAGAGCACCAACAAAATGGGGCCTGCGGAAATCAAAATCCACTTGACTTTTTTGTTTGATAACTTATCAATTTATCACTGGAGATAACGAAACCTTATACTGCCAAGGATATGAAGATCCATGCTGAGGGTAAGAAACCTTACAAACAAAACTATTGTCGAAAATGAGACATTCTTTATAGGAGAAACTCAACAAAATATGCTACTGCTGGAAATACGAGAATCCTCAACTCCACTGGGGAATAAGGATGTGCTTTGACACGAACAAAATCCTGCTATGAGGCTCTATCCTGGGACTAGAAACCACAATAATATACTCTTTTGGGGAAGTAACACTTATCAACATCCAGGATTGAGATCTACTGGGAAAAGAGAGAATCTGTCAATAAGTACTTTCGATGAAATAACCCCATTGGAGAAATGAGAATTCCTGAATAGGAGATTTCTTGATAAGGGAACATCACAGGGGAGATGAGGATTTCTGAACAAGAGATTTCCGAAGGCAACTCCGCTGGGGAAAGGAGAAATTCTGAATAGGAGAGTTTAGACAATGGTATTTACTAGAGAGATGAAATAAACCTCAACACAACTTAGCTGGGGGAATGAAAATTCCTAAGAGCGAGATCTTAAATAAGGAATCTCCATTGGGGAACGGGAAATCTTGGACAAGAGATCCTCATAAACAGCCTCCTCTAAGGAAGTGAGATAATGCTCCCATAACTTTGCTAAGAAACATAACAGACTTGAATAATCTTTAACAGGGATAATAAAAGATTCTCAGCAAAAAAAAGAACTTCAAACCACGCTTCTGCTATGGAGAGAAATAGAGAATTCCTGAATAAGGAATCTTCATGAAGTGAGTTCAACGGGGAATATGATAAATTTCCAAAGGAACTCTCGACTTCAGTTGGGGATGAGAACACTCCACTTCAAGGGATAGGCATTCTTTTTCTAGGTGATGCTAGGGAGACAATACTCCAATCACTTGGAGGATAAGACTCTCTTAATTTGAAATTCCAATTAGTCAATCTTTAAAATGCCTCACTACGAGACTTACTGGGGAGAAGTAGAAACTACGGTGCTGCTCGGAGGAAACGATCCAAATTAGGGACACTTTAATTATCTTGAAAGATGTTGCTCTGGTAATGGAGAATTATGAAAATAAGCAAAGCGAACGAAAACTCATGCGAAACAAATCACTGAGCATGCCCCAGGCAGAGTGTGACAACTTTGTTGGAAAGGGTCCTTGTGACCTGAGATAAACCGCCCTAGATTATTCGAGCTCTGAATAATTCTCTAACACGACAGGTTCATGGAGAGGTTCGTCGAATTTCGACGTAACTGCTTCAGGTTGACTAACATTTGGAGAGATTCTCCTTGAGATGACTTCCCGAGGTCTGTGCTGAGAATAACACTCCCGACTTTAGTTGGAGATAAAAGTCTCAACTGCTGATGAAGGAACAACAATACCAACACTTAAAACTTTGATGAGCTGAGGATAACAATCCCGACTTCTTTTTATGCTCTTCACCTTGATAATATGTTTATCCTGCATCCAGACTTAAACTGATCAACTATGAAATGGGATAAATCTCCCAGCATAATGCCTTGCCCCAGTCTTTAGGGCTATTGAGGAACATGCCTTGAAAGGACTTCCTGAGATCTGTACCATCCAGATAAACTGCCCCAGTGTTACAAACTTTGAAACACGGCCTCTGACTAATCAATGTTAGAAATGGCTTCAATGAATCTTGGGTAACGAACCCTGGTCACTCTGCACTTTGAGAGATTTGTCGAATCTCAGCATAACAGCCCCAGATTGACGAAAATTTGAGAGTCAATGGATCTTGACTTGATTGCCCCAAATTAGCGGATTTTTTGCAAAACATTTCCTTACCTCATGCTCACATAGGAATGAAAAGTTCACGAAGTTTAGAAGTTAACACCTCCTCAGGATGATTGACTTACGCCTTCAAAACAAGCTAGTACACAATCATACTTTTTAACTCGAACTACTTCACGCTCAAGAAAATGCTCAAAGAAAATTGTCCTTCGGGACCAGCTGAAAATGATACACCATTGCTCAATGGAGACTTATGGGCGATCAAAGCGTCCACACAAACCGTTTCAGGTCACTTCTCAAACTGGTATTCTTTTACTCAACAAAGTCAATAGAAGGCATGCCCCAGATTAGGATCATTTTTTTCAACATGTTCCTGAAGCAATTCGTCCCTCGAGATAATCAAACTCTTCATCTGATGCTCATTATTTAAACTCACTTGATTTTTAAGTACTTTTTCATATGCAAAGAATGTTTTATCCTAAGAATGATAAAGCTAATGAAAATCATATACTTGTCTTGAAGTTAGAAAACTTTTATTGAAAAGATTCCGAAACATCGAAATTTATATGTACAAAGAAAATAAAAAAGGGAGTGATACCAACTCCAAAGGTTTTTAGCAAGTCTCCCAGTAGTCGGGTTACCGTACTCTTGTAACCATTTTTCTTTAGAATTAACCCATGCTTCAATTAGGACTTTCAAGGGTTGTAACATGGCCTGGTTTACGGTTTTTAGAAAAAATGTTTTTTAAGGCTCAAAATTATTTGGTGCCCAACCATTCTTCATGATGTTGTCCAATATTACATTCAGTTAACTTGATACAAGCACTCATCTCTCAAAAGAGTTTATGATGGTTGAGGAACCACAACGATTTCTTGGACACGACAATTACTTAACCTTTGGTTTTTGGGTATTCGATCACACAACTTTTCTTTTGATGAGGATTTTTATTGGATAATCCTTTTCTACCTTTCAAGATTTTCAAATTCTTTTTCGCTTTCCCTAACTTTTTCCTGGACACATTCTTTTGAATTTCGATTTGGAAGTCCAACAGGATGCCCTAACTTTTGCCTAAGCGACTTGTTTTCAAATTTCGACTTAGCGGGACTTTTTATGTTTCTTTTTTATTCATAATTTCCTTTTTGAATAAGTCGTGTGACCCTAAGTATTTGAAATTTTCGAATGAAAGTGATTGCCTCATTCTTTGGTCTGTGAGGGATAACCATTGTTGTATCAATTCGATCTCGACCACAGGATTTTGTGAGGGAATAACCATTGTGGTTTTGATATTTTCCCAACCTCATAATGTGAGGGATAAGGTGTGGTGATCCTCAAATGGGACACTCCTTCTGAACTTTGAATGCTCGATCAGATTAACTAAACATCTACCCTTCCCCGGGTTAAAAATAAGGTTTTTTTCTGAACAAAAAAGAAACTCCTACTTCGAAGGCTCAAAGGGGTTAACGAGGGTCTATGTCCCTTATATCTCCGGTGTTTGGTGATTGGAACAAGGTCTGTATATCATCAGTAAGGTTTTTACTCGAAAGCATACCATTTGAGATTCCAGGTAAATTTTTGTCATCCTCCCTCCAGAGTTATTGCTTTATTAACAAGAGTTGAATATCAAAAATATAGTAAAGCAAATAAGAGTGATAACCAATGGATTAATTCAAGAGAAACACATTCAATGAATCATGGTTTAATATTCAAAATATGAGCAAGTTTGCATACAAGAAATTACTAAACAAAATAATTAAGATTGCAAATGAAAATGCAAATGAAATTTGAAATTGCCATGTTGAGGAGACTAGTCTCCGTATGGACTTGTTGCTTTAGACGATCTTCAGCAACCTTGAGGCTCACTTGGATAAGAAATTCCCTGTTTGATATGGAAAAAATAGTATCTGAATTGATCCAAGCTTGGACTTTATCTCTGAATGACAAATCATCTTCAACTGAATAGCCGAGTGCCCCAAAACATATTTACCGAAGATTCTCTCAAAAGAGAGGGTGGATTTGTTCCAAGCGAAAAGTTCAAAATTATCTGCCACAATAGAACTTAGACTTTGAGAAAGACGCCAGGCATGTGCTAGATTTTATACTTCAACCCTTGCAATCATCAACATCACAAACAGGTGCCCCAGAATGGGAGACATACCTAGCATTTGCATCAGTAGAGAGATTAATCAATTGAATAGTCTCCAAAGCGCGAAGCTTAATCAACTAAATTCCAAACAGACGAGGAAGTGCTAGGATGTAAGGCATTGGGATGGTATCAACATACTTCTCAGGATTTTTCTATCTCTGCTTAAAATCTTTGCCCCATGGATTCACCTGGGGAACAATCACTGAGTGCTGATGAGAAGATCAGGTGGCCCAAAGTTATAGAGAGTGCGCCTAATTGAATAATCCGATGTCCCAGTGTGGTAACCATATCTGACGTTGGTATCATGATCAAAAAGATAATTTATAGATGGTATTGAAGTACGGAGCCTAACCCACTAAAGCTCAAACAGGCATGGAAACAAATGAGAATAAAGCATTGAGATATGATCAAAACCGTTCTTCAGACTTATTATGCCCTTGCTGATAAAACATATCCCTTGAATTCAACTGGGAAATGTGAACCATCTGCTGATAATATGTTCCAAGCACTCAATATAGTGGATGATACCAACAAGGTACTCCATGGTTTGAAATAAATACCAAATGAGGATAAGAGAATAAATCATGTTGCAATAGTCAGTGTAGGATTGCTGACACTATCATCAAGACTCCCATGACCTGACTCAACTGGGTCTTCAACAGATTATTTTCCTTCTCGAAGAGTTCCCAATCACGGGCTAAGGTTTGCATGTATACCATAAATAACCACATATGAATCTTCATCTCGACCAACACCTCACGAAGTTGTTCCATAATTGTTCTCTGAACACGTGACAACAAGAGTTCAAGTCTGTAACTCTAAAGAGAGTGCTGAGTCTGAATATGAATCTCCAACTATGAGTACCTGTTATGAATGCATGAATATGCATGAGGTGCGTGAGTGCATACAATGTCATGTTCTATTATTTTCAAGGAACTCACATGCTTTTAATTTTGATTTTAAACTAGTAAAAGATGGAGAAGTGCAACACAAATCTCACAAGCATGGTTCCTTGGAAATGGAAAGAACATGTGCGTTAAAATGATGTTAACAGATTATGTATGCAAGAACACGAGATCAAGGTTCCATAAACATGGAAAATGGTTGCACTGACTCTACACATAATAATGAATATCACCGGATCAAAGGTTCGATGCCACCTTGGAACATAAAAGAATAAAGTACAAAGTGGATTAACAATTGCATGAGACCAAAATCTCCCTATCATAAATGATAACTGTTGAACTGCCGAATTAAACAACCATCACAACGTGAGAAGTCCGGAACAAAACAAGGAGAACACGTAGTCACTGGCAGTATTAAGTCACCATAAAAAATACACAACAACTATCAAAACATGGTCACTAACAGAACTCAAGTCACCAACATAACCAGAGTCACCAATAGAACAAATAGTCACCATCTGTACCTGTAAAGATTATTCCCTCCCCACTCATGAGTAAAGACTAGGTAAGGGTAGGTAAAATGTGACTTGGAATCACGGGTCCGCCTGAATATACTACCGTCTTACTCACAGACGTGGGTGTCGATAGTAATTCATTTGAATCTCAACCAAGCGCAGACCACATGAATATGCTAGTGAGGACCTGCGTCCAGTAGCCATCATGCTCCACTCTATTCCTAGTGTTCTAGTTCACTCCGGCCTGGGTACTGGGCCTTTTACCTCAATAGTAATGCCCACCCAACATGGAAAACCAGAAGCCAACACAATAGATAATCAATATAGAAAGCGATAAAATGCAATGCACATATACGCTCAGATAATCATGTACAAATGAATAAACTGAAAGCATAAAAATAAACACCAAAAGAAAAGAAAACAAGAGCTAGGATCGAATCTGGGATGGAGCAACATTTGGTCGATTTGTTCTCCAGTGAAGTCGCCAGCTGAAACAACCGACCGAAAATCATCTAATAATGAAATCAATGAAGTCTCCATCGAACATATTTTTGAAGTAGTGAAAAACACAAGAAGGGGGGTTGAATTGTAAAACTGAAAATCAATGCAATGAACAAGATATTTTTATCCTGGTTCGTTTGATCTCAAACTACTCCAGTCCACCCGTCAAGGTGATTTCGCCTCTCTCCAACGAGGTCTTAATCCACTATATTCAACTGAATATTACAGACTGCTTTAACAACTGCTAAAGCCTTCTTGATGCAAACCACAACCCGGTTTGTCAAGGAAACTCTTTCTTACAAAGAAGATAAATCTAAGTGTGTGAATGTTTTCTGCAAAACTGTATCACAACTGTGATGTATACACAACTTTAAGCTTAGAAAAAAGATTGCTAAAACAAATATTGAGTAAGAGGATGTGTAGTGTTTAGCAAACTGAGAGAAGGAAGATTATGATCAGCTTTTAGGCGTGTAAAGATTTGGAGAGCATTAGCCAATTCAATCTTCATAGTCTTGTTTATATAGCACTGAGATTATGAACGTTGGAGCAATATTCTTGATTCAATGCTAATAACAAACTTTCCTTATCGAGAAGATCTTGTCTGGAATGAGGCCGTTGGTATTAATTTTCTTTTAATGCACAGTACCGTTGCTTACTTAATGCAAGTTCTGGCTTGGCTCATTCTGATTCTGCTTAGCTGCTGATGAACTGTTGTATTTCTTTATCAGAGTGTTGAGCGCAGTTCTTGTTCATCATACTTCAGCATACACGTGAGTTAATCTTCTGATTCTGACATTCTGATATGGCAACTTCTGATGCTGATGTCAGGAACCAAATTTTCTGATGCTGATTAGGTGTGATCTTGCTTATACCAATCAGAGTATCTGCAAATCAGAACGTAATAATTTAGGCAGCAGAAAGTTCATACATGAATCATATAAATAATATATCTTTTCACTTTGTTATCATCAAAACTTAAACATAGGGTAGTAGATTCAAACTTTGTTCTAACAATCTCCCCCTTTTTGATGATGACAAAAACTAGATATTTTTTTAAATGAAAATAACGTGAAAAGGTATCAGAGAGATGTATCAGAGTAAGAGGTTATCAAAGATAAGGGATAAAGAGATATCAGAGTTGAGAGATACTCCCCTTGAGTTTATTACTTCCCTTTTTGATTACAAGTGTTCTTTGAACATTAGAGTATCAGAGTCTTTGACTATCGGAAGCTTTAGATCAGCATATCAGAGCAGAGCTTCAGATCAGCGTATCAGAGCTTTTCTTGTCAGAGCTTTGCTTTGGATCAGAGTATCAGAGCGGATCAGAGCTTCAGAGCTTTTAGTCTTCAGAGTGTCCAGGAGCTTCCTTGTTAGTCTTCAGAGTGTCCAGGAGCTTCCTTGTACCTGTAGACTTTAAGCAAAACAGAAAACATTTTCAAGTATAATAGAGTTAGAATGTTCGAGAATTTCTGTCTTAGTAAACCGTTATTGTTTAAAATATCATTCTTGTTCTCCCCCTTTTTGTCAGCAATCAAAAAGTGTAGGTGATGTGCTAAAACAATTAAGATCAAAAAAACTTGTCATATTAAAAAGGTTCAGAATCAAACAAAACATATTCAAACAGTACATCAGATAATCAGAGAAAACATAAAAAAGACATGAATGAAAAAAAAAGGTTGGGGAGGAAAGCGTGTGAACAGGTTCTCCAGCATGGCTTTGATATGATCAGCAGTCTCATTCTGCTTGTGCACCATGCTGACAACAGTGTCAATCTTGCTATCCTGCACATCCATTCTTTCTTTCATCTTCTGGTCGTTTTCATCCATCCTCTGCTGCAGACGCATGTCATTCAGCTTCAGCTCTTCCAGAGTCTGCCTGTCCATTACAACTTGAGAAACATCAGAAGCAGGAAGCTTCTGAGAGCTTTCTGCAACATCTTCTGCTTGACTTGCTTCAGCTTGAATGGTCTTGTCTTCTTCTGGTTGCACCTTTGAAGCTAGCTGTTTCTCAGACCAAGGTTCACTATCCAGAGGGAGCACAGCTTCCTGAGGCAGCTGACTTTCAACTTCCTTCAGCAGCTTGCTGAAGTTCTGTTGTGCCTGCTCATAGTTGATATCCTGCAACTTGAGGGCTTCAGCACGTACCCAAAGTCTGAATTTTGACCAGAGCTGGTCAGAGGCAGCTGGGTCAATCATTCCAGGACAGACTTGCTTCAGAGAAGCAATCCATTGCTGCAAACCTGTTTCAAAATTCATAATACCAGAGCCAACATCTGGTTGTTTTGGTTTTGGGATGGCTATTTTATGTTTCAGATCAGCAAGACGGTCAAGGCTGGTTAAGTCTATGAAGGTCCTGCTGGGGTTTTCGGTGGTTTGCTTGGCAGCTGTTTGTTTTGGAGATGGAGTGGGAGAATCAGAAATTATGATTGGACTGTTTGGTGTTTTGGGAGTATTTGGTGGTGTAGATTCTGGCGAGGATGGCAGCTGGGCCATGGTGACTGTTGTTCCACATGGCAGCTGGATTGCCAGAGGTTGTGGTTCAGATGATTGAGGTGAATGAGGTTTAGAAGGTGGAGGAGTTTGAGTTTCAGAGTGATGAAACTCAGGTTGAGGTGATGGTGGATGAATTTCTGGTTGAGGAGAAGTTGTTGGAATTTCTGGTTGTTCAGGGATAAGGGGTTCTTCTGGAATGGATGAGAGAGGTTGTTGTTGTTCTGGTTCTTCAGCAGATTGCTGTTGTTCTGGTTGTGGAGGAGGGACAATTTGTGGTTCAGAGTTTAGTTTGGCGGAGTGATCAGAAGTGTGTTGATCAATGTCAGACAGCACTTTGTCAATTGCTGATGTTGTTGAGATTGTTGGTTTGGGGTGTTTGGTTCTGGGTCTTCTGAGTTTTAATGCCTCAGAAGGGTCATCTTCTGGTTCAGTTTCATCTATTGTTGGGATGGGGATTAAGATTCTATGAGAGGTTGGAGGTGGAATAGATGCTGGAATAGTAGAAGAATTTAAAACAGAAGCAGCAGATAAATTACCTCTTTTCTTGGGTGTCTGCTGGGATGATCCTTCTGAAGGTGCCTTCCTCTTCTTCGTCTTCTTCAGAGTCACTTCTGGTTGAGGTTGATGCAGATCTTTGATATTCAGATTTGGATCTGTACCATCTGCCTTGCACGCGTCTAAGTATCTGAGAACCACCTCTGGTTTAGATTCTATCTCAGAAAATAAAGGAAAGTCACTCAGTGGAACTCTTCTGCTGGTGATATCAGCAATAGGAGTAGCTCTGGGTTCCTTTTTGATATTCTCTATCAACTTCATTTTCTTCAAGTTCTTCGCGTTCAGAGGCTTCCCAACCATTGGTTCAATGGTGCTTAACTCTTGAGCTTCTATCAGATGCTCTATCAGCCTATTCTCTGTCAGAATATCTGATATCAACCTTCCAAAGGGTATCCAATCCCTCTTTTTTCTTTCTTCTTCCCTGGTTTCCTTCACGCTTGTTCTGAGGTGGTTGAACAGAAGATGAGCCAAGTTGATTTTTACCTTCTGATTGATAAAGCAGATCAGAAACTGCTGATCCACATTTATGTAATCAGGTGAACTAGTTGGCTTCCTATGGTTGAAGCACCCCAGAATTATCTTTGCCCAAACTCTGTGATGATCCTTCAGATCTTTGATCTTGCTGCTGGGCACCCCATGGGTGAAAATCCTTTCAGCTATCACGCCCACGTCAGCACATCTCTCAGCCATATCAATACAGCGGACGCCACCGCCACTGTAACCGATTAACCTTGATATGTAATCCTCAGTAATCACAATCTTCTTCCCCATAACGAAGGAGGTGACTAGATGCGTTGAAGCCTTCGCATGAGTCCAGAACTCCTTGACTAACATAGGGAATGTTGGTCCAACCAACCTGTCAAAATACCTTTCCCATTTCTGTGCCCTAACTTCTTCTGTTAGGTCAAAACCGTTCTCCTTCAAGCTTCCAAAATCAACGATCAATTCAGATAACACTTCAAGATTCTTCACAGGAGTGAGGAGTGTTCTGAATGGCACTTGACACTGTTCAGATGATGCTTTCTTCTGAGGACCTGCAGAAGCACTGCTGGAGGTTTCCATGTTCACACTAAGAGATTTTGAGAAGAAACTGAGAAAAAAAGGTTTGCAAGAGATGAACACAGAAAAATGCAGAGAATGCTTGAGAATTAGTGAGAATCTGTAAAGAATTAGAATGAGAGGTTAATGTGTTTAAATAGAGTTCAGAATATTTTGAAAAAATAAACGTTTTTAAGAAAGAGAAAAATCATGATTGCGTTTTAAAAGCATGATTACTTTTATTAAATGCTTGCTGATTTTGGGGGATTTGAGAAAGATACTTAAAAACGGTTACCAGACATGTGTCTCAATGCACCCAATCAGCATTTTTCCTTCTCAGAAGCGTGCACGCGTTCTGCTTCAGAGATTTGATGATGATTGGATGACACTTGTTTGATGTAGTGATCAGCACGTCTGTCTTTGAGCTTAGACTCTCAGATCTTTAGACTTGCATCTGATACAATCTGCATGTTCTAACTTTCTGAAAGAAGATTGATCAGAAGTTCATAGTAAAACAAATACATTCTGAAGATAAATATATGGAATTAAAACATTTTCACTCTGGGCAGACTTTCATGCGGAGATGTTTCAGAATGAAATTAAACCTATCTTCTGAAAGGGGTTTAGTAAAGATATCAGCCCATTGATGGTCTGTATCTATAAATTTTAAGTTCAAAATTCCTTTCTGAATATAGTCCCTAATGAAGTGATGTTTTATTTCTATATGCTTAGCTCTAGAATGTAAAATGGGATTCTTACTTAAGCAAATAGCAGATGTATTATCAGAGTATAGGAATGTTACTCTCAAAAATCTGGAAATCTTCAAGCTGACTTTTCATCCAGAGCATTTGTGTGCTACATCCTGCTGCTGCTATGTACTCAGCTTCTGTTGTTGATAGCGCAATTGTTGATTGCCTTTTGCTGGACCAAGAGATCAGATTTTCTCCCAGAAACTGGCAGCTTCCAGAAGTACTTTTACGCTCCACTCTGTCTCCAGCAAAATCAGCATCGCAGTAGCCTACTAAGCTGTAATCACTAGATTTTCTCTTCTCTTTCCAGAATGCACGTGGGATGCATTGGAATCTTTGATGGCTTACATTCTGAGAGGTCAAATTTCTTCAGAAGATCTCTGATGTATTTGCTCTGATGAATGTAAGTTCCCTCTGGAGTTTGATTGATCTGAATTCCTAGAAAGAATTTCAGTTCCCCCATGAGGCTCATCTCAAATTCTGCCTGCATACACTTAGCAAATTTTCTTCCAAGAGAAGGATTAGTAGAACCAAAAATAATATCATCAACATAAATTTGACAGACTAAGATGTCATTCTTAACTGATTTTCAGAATAGAGTAGTGTCCACTTTCCCTCTGGTGAATTTATTTTCTAATAGAAAGTTACTTAGCCTTTCATACCAAGCTCTGGGAGCTTGTTTCAGACCATATAGTGACTTCTTTAGTTTGAAAACATGTTCTGGATGTTTTGTATTTTCAAAACCAGGGGGTTGGTGTACATAAACTTCTTCTTCTATATAACCATTTAAGAATTCACTTTTGACATCCATCTGATACAGAGTGATGCCTCTATTAACAACAAATGAAATTAAAAGTCTGATAGATTCTAACCTGGCGACTGGAGCAAAGGTTTCTGTATAGTCTATCCCCTCTTGCTGACTATAACCTTGTGCAACCAGTCGTGCCTTGTTTCTGATGACTTCACCTTGTTCATTTAGCTTGTTTCTGAACACCCATCTTGTTCCAATGACGTTGAATCCTTTTGGTCTGGGAACAAGATCCCATACGTCGTTTCTGGTGAATTGATTCATCTCTTCTTGCATTGCCAGAATCCAGTCATTATCCAGAAGTGCTTCATCAATAGAAGAAGGTTCAATCAGAGACACAAGTCCCATGAGAGTTTCTTCAGAGTTTCTGAAGCTTGCTCTTGTTCTGATTGGATCTTCCTTTCTTCCTAAGATAGTCTCTTCTGGGTGATCCAAGATGCTTCTGGGTAATCTCTTCTGAGGTTGATCAACAGCTGTTGTAGGATTGCTAGCAGTGCTCCTTTCAGACGTTGAAGGAGTGTCTGTGTTGAGAGCTTCTGATGACTTGTCTTCAGAACCTGTAAATTCAATTTCCATACCTGCAAAAACTTCATTCTGCTTTGACTTTTCAGAGTCAAGCTTATCATCAAAACGAACACTGATTGATTCTTCCACAATCTGTGTTTCTGTATTGTATACTCTGTACCCTCTTGAGCGTTCAGAGTATCCTAACATGATACACTTTTGTGCTTTAGAGTCAAACTTGTTCAAATAATTCTTTGTATTTAACATAAAACAGGTACATCCAAATGGATGAAAATATGAAATGTTGGGCTTTCTGTTCTTCCACAATTCATATGGAGTCTTTTCCAGAATAGGTCTTATTGAGATTCTATTCTGAATGTAGCACGCTGTGTTTATTGCCTCTGCCCAGAAGGTCTTAGCAACGTTTGACTCATTGATCATGGTTCTGGCCATTTCTTGCAATGTTCTGTTCTTTCGTTCTACAACTCCATTTTGTTGGGGAGTTCTAGGACAAGAGAAATCATGCAGAATGCCTCTGTCATTAAAGAATGACTCAAAATCTTTGTTTTCAAATTCTCCACCATGATCACTTCTGACTTTAACGATTCCAAGATCCTTTTCATTCTGAACTTGGTTACAGAAGGTAACAAACACAGAGTGTGACTCGTCCTTGTGTCTTAAGAACTTTACCCATGTCCATCTGCTATAGTCATCTACGATTACTAACCCATACTTCTTTCCACTGACTGAAGCAGTTTTAACTGGTCCAAATAAGTCAATGTGCAGAAGTTCTAATGGCTTAGAGGTAGAAACAACATTTTTGGATTTAAACGAAGGTTTTGCAAACTTGCCTTTCTGACATGCTTCACACAGAGCATCTAAATTGAACTTCAAATTAGGAAGTCCTCTGACCAGATTGAGTTTGTTAATCTGAGATATTCTTCTCATACTAACATGCCCCAATCTTCTGTGCCAGATCCACTGCTCGTTGTTAACAGACAGAAGGCATTTTACATTCTGACTCTTTAGTTCAGAAAGTTTGATTTTGTAAATGTTGTTTTTCCTCTTACCATTAAACAGGATAGTCCCATCTTTCTGACTAACAGCTTTACATGATTTTTGATTAAAGATTATATCATAACCGTTATCACTTAATTGACTTATGGATAACAGATTATGCATCAATCCATCTACTAGAAGAACATTATTAATAGAGGGAAGATTTCCATTACCTACAGTTCCAGAGCCAATTATCTTACCCCTCTGATTGCCTCCAAAACCAACGTGGCCTCCAGGCTTAAGTTCCAGGCTTTGAAACATATGCCTTCTTCCCGTCATGTGTCGCGAGCAGCCAGAGTCCAGGTACCATGACTGGTGTTTCTGACTTGCTGCTAAAGATATCTGCAACATGTATTATTTTATCCTTAGGTACCCAGATTTTCTTGGGTCCTGATTTGTTAGTTTTACCAAAACTCTGATTGAATTTTGGTTTCACAGAGTGCTTACTGCTAGTGTATTTAATATCATGTGTGTGACCATACACAAAATGTGAATTCAGAGGAGTGTGTTTAATGGTTAAGTCCATGACATTCTTTGGTGTAGGAACCTTACCTTGGTATCCTATTCCTTTCCTGCCGTTTCTGCTAACTCCATAGATCATTGAAGCCATTTTGCTTCTATCTATGCTTTTAGCAAGGAACTTCTGGAAACTGTGATCATACTCCTTGATGATCTCATCAGCGTTGCTGGGAGTTTCAGAAATTGGTTCCTTCTGAGAGTTTTGTAAAGTGTTTTCTAATTTTGAAATCTTATTTCTCAGCTCAGAATTCTCCAATTTGAGACTCTCAGTCTTATTAGAGTCAGATTCAAGATTCCTTTTCAGGTCTCTGAATTTAACTCTAATTTGCTGATACCGTTCCAGAATCTCATTAAGGCTTTCAGAAAGTTCAGCCTTGGTAAAGTTAACAGCAAAGTTAGGAAATACCTCTTCAGTATCTGATTCTGAGTCTGATTCAGAAGCTTCACTATCTTCCGAGATGTTAGCCATGAGAGCTATGTTTGCCCTCTCATCATCTGATTCTGAGTCAGCTTCAGACGAGTCAGAGTCATCCCATGTAGCCATGAGACTTTTCTTCTTCTCTCTTCCAAACTTCTTTTTGGGCTTTTCCCTCTGAAGCTTTGGGCAGTCACTCTTATAGTGTCCTTGCTCATTGCACTCATAGCAGATGATGTCCTTGGTGTTTGGCTTTTTGCTACTAGAGGAGCCTTCAGATCTTCTGTATCAAGAGGAAGAATCTGTCCTTCTGTATCTGGAAGAAGACTCGTTCTGATCAGATCTTCTGGGATTCCTGAACTTCCTTTGTCTTTGCTTCCACAGTTGATTTACTCTTCTGGAGAGGAGGGAGAGTTCATCTTCTTCTTGCTTCTGAGGCTCGTCAGCTTCTAGCTCTATTTCATGACTTCTGAGGGAGATGATAAGTTCCTCCAGAGTGATTTTGTTGAGATCTTTAGCTAGCTTCAGAGCTGTAACCATTGGTCTCCACTGCTTGGGTAAACTTCTGATGATTTTCTTGACATGGTCAGCAGTAGAGTATCCTTTGTCCAGAACCTTGAGACCAACTACCAGAATCTGGAATCTTGAGAACATTGTTTCAATGGATTCAGATTCTTCCATTTTGAACGCCTCATACTTCTGAATGAGCGCCAAAGCTTTAGTTTCTTTGACCTGAACGTTGCCCTCATGCGTCATTCTGAGTGAGTCAAAAATGTTCTTTGCTGTGTCTCTGTTGGAGATCTTTTCATATTTAGTATAGGAGATGGCGCTGAGGAGGATGGTTCTGGCCTTGTGGTGATTCTTGAAGTCAAGCTTTTGTTGGTCAGACATTGTTTTTCTATCAATCTTCTGACCGCTTGCATTCATAGGGTGCATGTATCCATCTGTCACCATATCCCACAGATCAGCATCATGTTCCAGAAAGAAGCTTTCAATTCTGTCTTTCCAGTAATAAAAGTTTTCTCCATCAAAGACTGGAGGTTTGCCGTTGAATCTGTCTCTGTCCTCATTGTTGTCATTGCTGGTGTGAGAATAGTTTCCTGCCATTGTGTTTTTCTGACGCTGGATCTTGTACTGACACGGTTAAGTGTTTTAGCTCAGAACCAGGCGCTCTGATGCCAATTGAAGTAGTGAAAAACACAAGAAATGGGGGTTGAATTGTAAAACTGAAAATCAATGCAATGAACAAGATATTTTTATCCTGGTTCGTTTGATCTCAAACTACTCCAGTCCACCCGTCAAGGTGATTTCGCCTCTCTCCAACGAGGTCTTAATCCACTATATTCAACTGAATATTACAGACTGCTTTAACAACTGCTAAAGCCTTCTTGATGCAAACCACAACCCGGTTTGTCAAGGAAACTCTTTCTTACAAAGAAGATAAATCTAAGTGTGTGAATGTTTTCTGCAAAACTGTATCACAACTGTGATGTATACACAACTTTAAGCTTAGAAAAAAGATTGCTAAAACAAAGATTGAGTAAGAGGATGTGTAGTGTTTAGCAAACTGAGAGAAGGAAGATTATGATCAGCTTTTAGGCGTGTAAAGATTTGGAGAGCATTAGCCAATTCAATCTTCATAGTCTTGTTTATATAGCACTGAGATTATGAACGTTGGAGCAATATTCTTGATTCAATGCTAATAACAAACTTTCCTTATCGAGCAGATCTTGTCTGGAATGAGGCCGTTGGTATTAATTTGCTTTCAATGCACAGTACCGTTGCTTACTTAATGCAAGTTCTGGCTTGGCTCATTCTGATTCTGCTTAGCTGCTGATGAACTGTTGTGTTTCTTTATCAGAGTGTTGAGCGCAGTTCTTGTTCATCAGACTTCAGCATACACGTGAGTTAATCTTCTGATTGACATTCTGATATGGCAACTTCTGATGCTGATGTCAGGAACCAAATTTTCTGATGCTGATTAGGTGTGATCTTGCTTATACCAATCAGAGTATCTGCAAATCAGAACGTAATAATTTAGGCAGCAGATAGTTCATACATGAATCATATAAATAATATATCTTTTCACTTTGTTATCATCAAAACTTAAACATAGGGTAGTAGATTAAAACTTTGTTCTAACAATTTTATCCCGCTGCAGGGAAAGGTGAACATCGAGAAAACCTGAAGAGGGAGAAATCATGGTCTTTCGACCGGGAGATCGGGTAAGGGAGTCTGTTACGCGAGGGGAAGGTATTAGCACCCTACATGCCCGTAGTACTCTATGGTATCCACTCGTGTTTGTTCTAATCTAAGGGGTGTGTCTAATATATGTCTAAAGCTTAAAATCTAAAAAGAACGATGCAAAGAGGGAATGCATACAAAAGAGAAAACACGGGGAAAAGAAGGGAATAATTACAAAGTTCGCTCAGCTGAGCCCCATGACCAGATGCCTACATATCCCTTTTAAGGAATCAGAGCACCGTAATTCGGCTGACATGTCTTGGTTTGTTTGTGTTTTTTAGTTAAAAAGACAAAAGCAAAAATTAAGAGGGCAAGACATCTGATAAAATGAAGAAACATCAGCAACGATGATAAAACATCAAAATAAGGATGACAAGATAACACATGTCAACATAAACTCAGCTGAGATGATAACACATCAACATGATAGCAAAATATCGGATAATATGATAAAACATCAACATGATAGCAAATTATCAGATAAGATGATAAAACATCACACCTGACAATGATATAAAAAATAAAAGTAGGATACCAAACATAAGGGATGGCTAAGCATCGACAAAAAGATAGTAAAATATCATGGTAAAGATGATAAGACGTCAAAACTTAGATGATAAAACATCACACTTAACAATGATATTGAAAATCAAAGTAGGATAACAAACATATGCGATGGTGAAACATTGGCAAAATGATAGTAAAATATAATGGTAAGGATGACAAAACATTACAATTTAGATGATAAAACATCACACCTAACAATGATATTGAAAATCAAAGTAGGATAACAAACATACGCGATGGCGAAACATCGACACAAAGATAGAAAAACATTATGGCAAGGGTGGAGAAACATCAATTTAGATGATAAAACATCACACCTAACAATGATATTGAAAATCAATGTAGGATAACAAACATAAGCGATGATGAAACATCGACACAAAGATATCAAAATATCATGGTAAAGGCGGTAAGACGTCAAGTTAACAAGGTTTAAAACAAAGCCAAAAGGCGTATAAACAATCAAGATTGGTTTGTATTTTTTACCTTGAAGAAGGATTTGAGTTCATTAGAGATGTTTTATGATTTTCCAAGAAAAATAAAGTTTTTGTTTTAAGATGCAATATGCAAAGAAAAGAAAACAACTAAGGGAGACTATCCAAATCTCTAGCCCTAGTGCGATCATACAAAGATGGCCCTATGTTTGAGTTTTAAAAGGGGAGTACTTGCCTAAGTGATCATACATGGGTTCCCATCCTAACGTCTAGCTCGAGGACTATCCTAAACGAGCGATCCTGAGGGAGCATGGCAAATATCGCATAAAAGAGACGCGAGGGAAATCATACTATCATAATAGGAAGTATGAGAATGGATGACAAAGCATCCAACGGGAGATGGCAAAATGTCACAGATCCTGTGACAAAAATCAAGCAAACAGATGGAAAAACATCTGGACAAACAAAAGCTCGAGCATCACTCGAATATCAAACACCTTCAAGGCGCAGGCCAAGTAGTAAAAAGGGAGGTCCCACCATAGACAAGCAACCAAGCATCATACCAAGGGTCAAGCCGTAGCCAAGGGGAGCGTATCACCCGAGTCAAACAAGCCATAAAATTGTTGGAATACAAAAGGTCCTTAATCGTGGTATCAATTACCAGAGAAAGAAATATCCGGGGGGAAAAGACACAATGTGTGCATGCACTAAGCATCAGCGTTTGTCAACACGAACTAAAGAAAGTGTGAGGATCCGATTGCAGGAACCATTTTCACTTTCCTTTGAAGGGCTTAGAATTATTCAGATCTTGGGCACATGTTCAGAGCGTCTACTTGTAAAAAGTGAGCATAGGAACGACACAGACTAGAATGTGCGGTGGTTTTTACGGACCCTCCTCGCTCAGCTCCTTTTAAGGACTTATCATCTATAATATAATGCGGGCACAAATGTAAACACACATGCAGAATACCTACTTCAAAGGTAGGATTTTAGACAAGCACAATTAGCAGAAAAAAAGAAGTGCATGCTACAGGACTTTAAACAATGATTTCGAGCGCACACTCTTTATTTCCTGCTTCCTAATTCAGATGATTTCTAGAAAGCAATAAACGCTCCCACTGTACATGATATCTAGAAAGTGGTAAATGTTGAAATGGGATAAACAAGGGAAAATACCAAACGGATATTAATCCATAGCAAAGCGTATTGAAACAAAGAAACCCGACGGTCTTCACGATAGCTTCACCAATCAAGGAAAAGCGTCAGAAATCAAATACTCCAAATAAGTGTCGAGGCATCATCAATGAAAAAATAAATCACAATTGAAATCTCGAGCATATCCGTAAATCGCATAATGAACCTACATAAGACTCAGGTCTTAATAAGCAAATGTGTATTACAAATCTCGAATAATCAGATAGCCATAATTTAATTCCTAGAATCAAAGTAAAAATCTAACCAATTTTTGTTGATTTTATTATATTTTTTTATGTGAAGAAAAATTCCAAACATATTGAAATGACTAACAAAAATCAATAATAAAAATAATTTCAAATATAAAAGAAGGCTCAAGAGTGTGCAAGTTTACGAATGGGAATGTATCAAATTGACAACACGATTTAAAAGTCTAAACAGACAACAATTCAGCTCAATCGAAATTAATTAAACAATAAATAAAATTAAACCATTTTATTTGATACCATTAATTAACAAAATAATTAATGATATCAAAAAATATTTTTCAATCTAATTAATTATTTAAAACAAAAGTATATTTTGTGTATTATTATTATTTTTATTATTATTTGCTAAGAAAAATACTAAAACAAACAATACAAAAAAATAAATATAAAGAAAATAAATGGAATGGGCCTGAAGTCAGTAGTTTTTGGGGGTGCAGAAAACAAAGTGAAAGTTCAGGCCCAAAGAAGGGATCCGTTGGATCCGGTGTGGGGGGTCCTAGAGGGAGCACGACGAAGATGCGTACGCTGGAGCGTCTGATCTTGATGAAGAAGATCTGAAGGATGATATGGTGAGATACACGATAAGGCTGAGGAAGAGCATCACATATGATTCGAAGTGATCCACAAAGATCTAGTGTGTTGCCTAATGAGGCAGTACCATGGTGAAACATTACTAAATCGTTAGATCTGGATCGGAGATGATCTGATGGTTGTGAGGCGAGGGAGCTTGATAGCTATGGTGATACACATGCGTAGAACCAACCAATATCCATAAATGTGATGACAATTTTCATCACCTGATTAGCGCTTAATCAACACTTTTATTAAACAAAATGAGGAGTTAATTAGAACATTAACACCACAAGAGACTTTCGTCTCTCTCTCTCTCTCTCTCTCTCTCTCTCTCTCTCTCTCTCTCTCTCTCTCTCTCTCTCTCTCTCTCTCTCTCTCCTCTTATCCCCTCGCCTCTATGTTCATGGCGCTCACCTGAGACGATGAAGCCGCTACGCTGGAAATCGCCTCACGGTGGAGGCTGCGGTGGCATACCCTCAAACCACCATTATTCACATCTACTTCTCAACTTCTATTCAAATCCATAACCCATATCACAGAAAATCAACCAATCTTTATAGATCTACAAATGAAAATCTTAAAACCCTAGGTTCTAAAAAATTTATATAATGACGAACCACTGGTGAATCAACCTTTAAGATCGAGAAAAATGAAGAATGACGGCAAGAGAGCTCGGACGAAGTTTTTTTTGGCCATGTTAACAGTGGCTTCAGTGGTGGCTTTGTTTGGATGATGATGATGAAGTGCGATTGATGTTGATAATCAATGATGATGATGCACGATTGATGATGAAGACGATGTATTTGAGTGCCTTTTCTATGAGATCTCTCTGATTCTTCTTCTCTGTTTCGCGATTTGCTTGCGATTGTTTTTCCTCTTCTTCTTTCTCTATAAATTGAGAAATCAGTGTTATTACTTTTTGCAAATTTATGAAGGGTTTGTGATAGGAAGATGATGAATTAGCTAGGGTTTTTACACTTGAAATATTCTTGCGGTTTTGTGTTGGCTTGATCTCTGGAAATGTTTTTTCAGGCCTCTTTTTGATGAATTTTATGGAGAATTTTTTGTTATTTGCAGAAGTTAGAGAATGACCCATTCTATCGTGTGACATTCTGTTATATAGTGCTATAATAGTTTGTTAAATATTGATGAGTTACAATCCATGGATCTGAATTCTGTTGGAGATTTGGATGGCTAGATTTAAATCTTAAAATGAAGCTTGGTTGGCAAGTTTGATGAATTGTTAATTCTGATATTTGTGGAAATTTGTTACTACCGTAACTTGTTTTTGCTGAGATGCGTGAATCTTTTTCTGATTTGTTATACTTGCGGTTTGCACCTGTTATTGTTTGTTAGACTGAAACTTTGTGATATCTATAGTGCTGCTATTTTCCAACTGTTTCTGTTTTGCTGTTGGACTGGAGTTTCCGATCCTGTACTTACCAGAGTGTGATGTTCTTTTCTGAATTGTACTTGGCCTGGATTATTGTGATTCTGACTTTGTTTTTCTGAATACTGAGTTCTTAACTTTGTCTATTTGCACCTTCTTTTGTGAACCAAAACTAACCTTTTGTGATTTGCAATAGGAGAGTAAGCCCATGACTAAATTATTATAATTCTAATTTCTGTTTTGAAACAAATGGATATGAGGCTTTATTGTTGGATTTGTGATGCTTTTGGCCTTTGCTGAGTTTACAATTTATACCTCTTATTGTGAACCAAAATTCTTTTGATGATTTTCAATAGGAGATAAGGCCTATGATTGTACTTTGAATTCTGATTTGCTATGTATGAGGCTTTTAGCATATGATAAAATTCCCTAAATAAACTAATTCCTTTCACGAACCCTAATGATGAAGTCACGAAAAAAACTTGCTTGAAATCTTTGTTCATGTTTGGAATTTTTACTCAAATGTTGATGATTTTCTAACCATTCCTCTTTTTTTTTTGTTTCATGAGCAACTGGTGGTGACGATTAGCAAGGGAGAAACTATAGCATGGCTTGGAGGAGTTTTAGAGGGAAGCATGAAGTTGGAAGCTTGAAGATCTCATTAGTGATCTTAGGAGTTCCATTTGAATATGTGTTGTAAGCAAATTAGGACTTGCGACTTAGAAGGCTTAAGAATTTGAATCATGCTTGTAAAAGAAACTTTGGAGAAGTTATGTATTTAAAAAAAATAAACTTCTTTGCAACATCTTGTAACCTTGTGTGAATTTTGTAGAATTTAAAGATCTTTTGATTAAACCTAAGAATGATGCAAAATTGTTGTTGTAAAACTTATAAAAGTATTAAATAGATTTGCAATGGAATTTTGATGATGATATGGATCTTTGAAACTTTGAATGGATTGTAAACATAAGGTAGTGAACTTGAAATGGTATGATGAATGTTATAAGCTATGAACTCTGAGAAACTCCACGTGATAAATCTTAGCATTGTTCACTCTTGAATTAACGAACTTGAATCCTACACGAACTACATCCCTTGAGTTCCTTGAATTATTTTTGTTGTCCAAAACATGTACCCAAAAAAATCCTAACCAAAGCTCATAGAAGAATATATTCAACATAAACCATACTTGAACAATGACCCTTAAACTCAATAGAATCCATTAACCCAAATACTCTCACATTTGAAGCACCAAAGATCTCATTTAACAAATGAAAAATTGATGATACCTTAATCCATAACTCAATAGGTAAGGATATCCTTAAGAATAAAGATAAAACTTAAAGGATAGATAAATCCTGACATGAAACACTAGACAAACTCTCATTGATGAATCAACAAACTCATTCACCACAAATGAGAAACCTGATCCACTTAGCACTATAAAACAAAGTTATTAAAGAACTAGTTGATTCAAGCTTGAGTCAAGATGAGAGCCATCAAATCCATAGAAACCCTAATTCTCTGAGAACTACAGAGAAATATACTCTGACTCAAGACTTTGGTTACTTTTGGAGAAGAAAAGCCCTAAGCTTGATGAGAAGAGAACTCCAATACTAAAACCTTAATCATTGTTGATCTTGTGAACCAAGATGTCTTATAAAAATGAAATAATACTCATGATGCCAATGATTTAAGAATTCTAATAGGAGAGACATCACATACTTCAGTGATCAAACCCTTGTACAAAAGCCAAAGGGTGGGAGAACAAGTGATTCACTACCAAACCCTTTCCATTTTCAATTCTCTGATAAAACAAAGAATCAAATTGAGACAACACGATGCTTGAGAAACCTTAATAGCTTGAACCAATAGAAGAATGAGAATATGAGATCCATCTCGGACTATTTGCCAATACAACCAAATTCTAAAGCATGAAGAAACCCAAGAAGATAAGAATACCTTGATCCCATCTCAAATGCATGAATGTATATGATGAAACATAATCCATAAAAAAATTCTGAAATCAAGAGGGTAAATTTTGGGGTGCAACACTAAGTAAAAGATGACTGAAAAATAAAAAGCCATAGGAAATCAAAGGATGGCTATGAGGGTGGCTCCTTTGGGAAACACATAATTTATGGCAACACAAAACATGGAATATACTCATGCGCTTAAGTATACTCCCACATCTGAAGGTGAAGAGGAGGCATAACCTGACTATGAGCCTTCGCCAGAGGATGACACGGTGGATGATGACTATGATTATGGTAAGGACTTCATCATTAATTGTGGAATTGTGTCAATTCTTCCTGTGAAATACGACAGAGTGTCGGAAGTATCAGAAAATGAAGAAGATTTTACTTTCGACAAAGTGGCTGATGAAAAGCCTCTATGCTACTATGTGATGAACAGTGGTGTGGTCGAAGAACATAAGGCTGTGTTTGAAAAACCCAGCCCATGAATACTATATCATCTCAAGCCATTATTCATAAGGCGAAGGTGGATGTCATGCCAGTGAACAAGGTATTTATCGAGGGTGGGTAGTGGTATAGTTAACGCCACATGCTCTGTTTAAGAAAATGGGGAAGTGTGGGTCGAAGCTTCGACCTCACAACATGGTGTCATCAAACTATGAAGGAAAGACCAATAGCACACTGGGTGTCATCCAAGTGAAATTGGCTATTGGAACCACAACTAGATCAACATTATTTATGGTTATAAATTCCAAAGCCAACTTTAATTTATTACTTGGTTGTGAATGGATTCATGTAATAGGCGCAGTCCCATCGACTTTGCACTAAAGATTTTCCATTTGGAGAAAAGATGGAGTAGTAGAGAATATAGAAGCTGATCAGAGCAACTATAAAGTCGATGATGTGAAAGGTGGAAAGAAGTCTTTCGACCAAAATTTGGAGAATATAGCGCCTAGTGATGATGAGAATCACACTCCCATTGAAAACACAAATCATTTTATAAGTTTGGATCCTGACCATGGCTTCACATGGGATTCTGAAGAGGCAACAAAATCTAGGGAGTCGATTTCACCTACGGGTTGGTCGATAGCTGAAGGGGATGACTAGTGCACAAGAAGTTTGATTCAAAATTCAGCCTATGGAATATCATAGGAATTCGGCTTTGGGAGCTGAAATATGGCTTTCAAATCCAAAACAAAACATTAAGGAAGAGGCCAGTAAGGCCTTCAACAACAACTTCAGAAAGCCGGAGGCAAGACACAAGCCTTTGGGGTTTAAAATCCACTTACCATTAGGTGTAGAAACTGGGTGTAGTTTGATAAGGCATACCTAGATGTGTAATTCTTATGTATTAAGCCTAATGAATGTATTTTTGAACTGTTTAATGTTCGTAGTTCATCTTCGTATTGGTGTTTTCGCCAATAAATGATGTTTTACAACCAATTAATCTAAACTTTGAAACTTTTAGTTTTTCAAGTCTTTCCTTTGGCAGACAAGGAGTTATAAAAAAATTGGTGAAAGCATCATGGAAAAGTTAGTTGATCATACAACAAAAAGATGAAAAACTCCAAACAGTTGACCACAAGTTGTCCCAAAAAAGAGTTACATACTCAATAGTAAATAAAGCTCAACAAAATATAAGGCATAAATTAAGCAGGAAAGCGAGACTTAAAGCCTTCGAAGAGGTCCCTTTTGAAAACAATCTTGTTGTCGAGGTGCTTCTTCTTCATCGTCAACTCACGAATCCTGTCTTTAATCTTCACAAGCTTTATTGAGATTCCACTCAGCTTGCATGTCAATGTTGTTAGCTTGGAGTTGGTTGTTGAGTTGTTTACTCAAGGAGAGGTCAGCAAAGTCCTGGTGAAAGAATGCCTCAAAGTCAATAAGGTATTGAACCCAAGCCTCATGGATAATATATTACGAAATCTCGTCAAAGAGTTTGAAAACTTCATCTACCAAATTACTATTGTTGACAATAACAGAGACGAAATCACCATTGAGCAGGTACGCTTTTAATTGTTGTAGTTTAAGAGTCGCATCAGGGTCGACATCAACAGCAGGAGAAGTTACAGATAGAGGAACAACCGGCTCTTATCGAAGTTTCTGGAGCCTTCACAAAGTTTTAGCCGGATGCTTCTGCTTCATTGTTAGAATTTCCGCCTGACTCGAAGAATTGTAAGAGCTCGTGTCTTGCAAGAAGTTAGGTTCGAGATTGATAGAAGTAGAATGTACCAAGTTATCACCGACATAAGCTTGCTGGGTAGGATTTTCCTGAGGAGGAGCATTAGCAGTAGCAGGTTCCTAATTGGCTTTAGTCTTTTCCTCAATCATGTGTGCGGTCAAGTGATGAGGTGGAGTCAAATGAGATACTATGTCGATTGAGGGGTCGTTTCCAATATCCAGAATGTCCATATCTCTGTTTGAAGTTGTGTCAATGGATGGAGTAGTTCCAACCATTTCTTAATGAACTTGTGCCTGAAAGCAGTACAAGAATTAAATAAGATTATAGTTGCGGAAAAAGAAATGGTATAAGGAAAGTAAGTACCTCTTCATTGGTTTGGATGTTGTGTTCTTTTTTAAGTGGAATTGTCAGAGTTGGTTGTGGAGGAGAAGGAGGAACCTCAGCACCAACAGTGTTTGCCTCCAAGGTTTTGGTTTTTAAGATGATTCTTTTGAATCTCTTGGGCCCCTTAGGCTTGGAAAGAGTCAAAGCTTTGTAGGAGGAAAAGATGCGAGAACCATCACTGTTGTTATAAGTGTCTGGAGCGGCAGAAGTTTGTGGTTTCTTTTCAGGAAACTAGTAGAATAAACATATTCCAGTTATCAACCTAAAACTACACAAAAGAACGTTTAAAAAGAAATTACATATCTGGGTAGTAGAAACCTTGGCTTTCTTTGAGGGAGCAGCGACAACAGACTTGGCAATGGAAGTTCTCTTTCTCCCCTAAAAAATGGAGGAATAAGACCAGAAAAACCTACGAAGATAATCAAATTTAAAGACAGAAAGAAAAGAAAGGTACCTTAGAGGGTTGAACCTCGATGACCTCAATACTTTGTGGCTGATCAACAATCAGAGCCTCTGCTTCCCAAGCCTCAAAGGCATGTATTAATGCTCTTAAAAAGATAGTGGCAGAAAAAATTTCTTTTGGTATTGAGACCACCATTGGTCAAATTCTTTGGTATGAAAGAAAGGCGGAGAGTTTCTCACATAGATGATACATTAAATGTATTCCTCTACACCAAATTATTGTCCAAACCAAACAATATCTTGGGTATGGGAAATTAGAGATGATGGTAACATTTAAAACCAAACTGTCGAGCAACCAGGTTCGGTTGGTATGTCAGAAAATCATAACCTTTGGAACCAGTATTAATACGAGAGGAAAAAAAAGTAGGGGTCAGAAATGCTCTCCACAAAGAATTTGATTTGGCGGCTACTTTAGGACTGATGCTAGAAAAAGGATTCTTAAACCAAGAAGGGCCAACATGACTCTTTACAAAGGGAGACATAGCTTCGACAAATGTATTAGTTTCTATGAACAAATTATTATATTTCATAAAAGTGTACCTAGTCGAGGCTTCCTAAGGAGTAAGCAGGGAAAACCTTAACCCTTCTATGGATATGGCCGACAAAGAAATTTCAATAGCCTCCGATAAGGGAGAGGCTAGGCAATTCTCAAAAGTAGCATTCGACCAATGTTGTAGGAGCCAGAATGGTCCAAAGATAGCTGATCCCTTTGGATTTTTAGAGAGACTTTTAAGTCTGGAAGAAGCATCACCAAGAGTATGGTAAAGATAGGCCAGTAAGAGCTTGCGCTCCTAAAGAAATCTATTAACCCTCATGAAGTTGAATGGCCAAAGGGATGAAACCTTTCGCCACTTGTAGAGACCCAAAGCAAAACAAATAGTAGGAAATCCAGAGAGTGAGGAAAGCAATATGTTCTTCGTCAGAATTTTTTTGCTTGTTGTATCGTGATGATTTTCAATATACTGTGTGAGGCCAGCTTTGTCGAAGCGAAATTCATGCTTCGTCGATAAAGTAGAATCAAAAGGGTAGGTGTTAGCATCCCACAAGGAAATTGAAAAGTATTAGTCAAACCTTCCCAGATGAAGATCAACACGACAATCATACATGGGTTGATTTTATGAGAATTTCTCGACAGTTAGATTGTGTCGAAGATGCCAGATGCTTCCCAAATAGACTTTCTTTTTGGCTTGAACCTTGTCGAGCCAAGCCAAGTAGGCCGGATTTCCAAGATTAGGGGTGGAACGGAAAGGCCTAGTAGAGGGGTCCACAAACTTGAGATCCAGCGTGAAATCTTGGGAGAACGTGAGGGGTTTCGCAGGAGTGTAGCCTGGAAAGAATCCCTCAACCTTTTTGGGAGCATTCTTTGAGTATGGATACGGCCCATGGAAAGCATGGATATTTCCAGAAACTGCAAATGAAATGAGCATTTGCTTTTTCCAGGTTGTGATGGTGCTAGCGTTAGTGGATGTAAGTTGCGGAATAATTGCCAGAAGTGCGGTATCTGTAAGAGCGAAGGCCATTGGGTTGGCACTAGTGGAAACGAAAGCGGAACAAGAAGCTTTCATTGTTGATATTCAGTAGAAAATGTGGGAAGCGAAAGAGTTTTTTTTGAACAAGAAGAAGAGATGAAAGCAAAAAGAAGAAAAAAGTGTAACCCAAAAAAGGGTATTTAAAGAAAACTCACACCCTTCGATCATTGACAAGTGGCACTAATCCAACGGCGATGAAGTAGAGAAGTGGAAAAGTTGGTGGGGTATTGTAGCAGTAGAAATATTGAGACTAAGCCATTGGATTGACTTGACTCGCACAGATCAAATAAAATTGTCACCATACTTTATTATTGGGAAAAGAGCGAATAACCTAAAAGAGGGGGAGATAATCTATGTTTGGGGGTTGGTTATGGAAAGGGAAGGTATTAGCACCATAAACATCTACGGTACTCTGCAGGAACCTCTTTGTAAATTTGTGTATTTTGGATATAAAAGTTGTATACAAAAAATAGATTGGTGGGGATGAGAAAAGAAGTATTTTTTTTATAATTTTTGCACCCGCCGCAGTTGTGAACCTTTAGTGCCTACATACCAACTTCCGTGAAATAGGGGATCAGGGTACTCATCGTTCACCTTTAAAAAAAATAAAACCCAAATGTGTTGGTTAATTTTAAGAGACAAGATCTGTAGAACTTCATAAGAGAAATAATAGACCCATACTTTCTTCAAAAATCTGTAGAACTCTCGATCTCGGAAATCAGACACACAAACTCATCTATCTTGGGATCTTTGAAACTGTATTTCTTAGTCTTTCTTTTTCCAGAATCCATAGTCAAAAAATACCTGACATATTCACAAAGAGTCAACTTTTAAGTCCCTTGAAACAAAATGTTTTAAAGGATGCTCATGGGTGCATGAATGCATGATACAACAATCACACATAAGATCACAAACATAGGGTTCATAGTTTCAATGTCACGAGCATGAGGTCGAAGGTACTACCTACAAGGTATGGTATAAAAGTTTATCACCTTCCGAACAAGGTTCTAAGAGGTTCCTAGAGTCTAAATCCTCCCTTCGAATATTACCAACTTCCCGATTGACTCGGTAATTAGAAATATTCTCAGGAAAAACTCGTTAGAGCATAGTATCGTGTGACAACCATTTATGGATTACTCAGAAGACGTGCTACTTTACTACATATCATAGAAGTATAGTATCTCACATCACTACAAGGATTGACAAGAGTCTAATCTTTTGAGAACAGTTTTAAGGTAAAATACCAAAGTGGAAAAATGGTATGAATGAGATTAATCAAATTTTAGTCTTCTCACAAAAAATGTCAAAGTATTGTTCTATTGTTTAAAGTTTGATTAAGAAAATATTTTTTTAAAATGCATGGACCTAAGTCCAAGTTTATTACGAAAGCGGTTCAAGTTTAAAAATAAGAAGAGTTTTCAAAAGGAGGGAGAAGTTTTTTGAAATTAAAGAAGATGGGAGGAGATGAAGGAACTATTCTAAAGCATAAGGTAAAAACTAGGGAAAAACCGTCTAACCAACAAGAAGCCAACACTTGACACAATGAGTCAATGTAGAATTCCCATCCTTTGGATTTGAAACCAAACAAGCAAATATAATAAACCACTTAAGAAAACCAAGCTTCAATTGCAATAAGTCTTCACAAATATTGAGCAGAGTAACTGTTGTATACAGATGAATTCCCGATCACAGACAAAGCATGTAATCACAATAACCTGCACACAAAGCAAACAAATAACCCAATGTCTTGCGGTAAACCCCAAGAATTCTAGACAAAATAATAGTTAAGGTCACAAGGTCTCAAGATAGTTCAAGGACTCTAATCCTAGGTCCAAGAAGTCCATCACTTCATAATACCAATGATAGTAACCAAATAGTCCAAGTAACATCAAAGGTTTTATGGTTCAAGTTGATTATTAAGTATCTTTAAAAAGAAATGAAAAGCTCAAGTGAGCAAAATAAAAATGAAATAAAAGTAAATGCTCAAGTGAGCAAAGATAAAAATAGCATGAAATGTAAATGCTAAAATAAATGTGCTTAAAGTAAAGAACATAAAGTAAAGTCAATTGTTAGAAATTAGAGGTTAGTTGAATGACCATCTTGAAACTTGAATTTGAAACTCATTAGAAGATTGACAAAATCAAAGTCTCTCAATAAAAAGTTTCATTTGTTTTTTTCAATTATATCATTCATTTAAAATTTTCAAGGAAACCATAAATGATCAACGATGTTTAAGTGATGCACTTTGACCAAAGCTTATGAAGATTCATTAGAGGATTGATAAGACCAAAGCCTCCTAACAATGAATCTCAAGGTTATTGGATCAAAGGATTCAAATTAACATACTTGTGCTTACAAACATGGGTTTGTGCCACAAATGATCATTTCTCGAACTGGGACAAAATTTAGAGCTATGTTAAGCAATCGTAAGTGGACTTATATAGAAGTCACACCTATTTTGAGGCCGGTCAATAGAAATCTATGTACCATATGTTTAGAGAAATGATATGTAAATCATTCTCCAATAATATTTAGCACAAGTAAGAATCACGATGAGATGAAGAGGGATGGCATAAGAATCAAACCATATTTGAACTAAAAATTTAATCAAGCTATCATTAAAATCAATCATCCATTTTGGAGGAGTTAAACTCAACACCCAAGATCCAATGATGTTAATGAAGCTCATGATCAAAATCTCATAGTTCAAGATCAGCCATAATATATACAAAAATAAAATTGTATTTAAAAATAAAGAAAAAGATTTTTAAAATGGTTTTTAAATGAAAATAAAAGGGGAAAATAGAAAATATATTCAAAACATCCAAGAAAAATTAAATAAGACCATAGAAAAATCAGAAATGAGCTTAAATATTTTCATAAAATTTTTGGTAATTTTTTAAAGTCAGAAACTATTTTTTAAATTAAAAGAAATAGGCAAGATAAACCAAAAATTGTGAAAAATAGTAAAGTCAGAAATAAAAATAAAATGAGGTCACCAATATTTGTCAAGAGGTCATTGGATCCTTCCATATTTTTTTTTAGAATTTAAAAATTAAGAAAATTATTTTTAAACATTTAAAACAATTCAAATAAAGTGAAAAAATATAAAAAATATCAAAACACAAAATAAAATTATGAAAAATAATGATCAGGAAGAGAAAAATCAAAAGTATTTTTGAGAATTTTTTCAGATTTTTTGAAGTTAAAATGAATTTTTTTATGAATTTTTGAAGTTTAAATCAATTAAAATAAAAATCAGAAAATAAAAATATCAAACCAAAAAAATATGGGCCATCTGATCATTGTCAAAATGCGTTAGTAAACAAATCCAGTGGATCTGGCACGCTGTGCATGTCATGGACTTTATTGAATTTCACACCGAATCAATCTTTATTAAATAAAAACAACTTAAAATGTGGCACGTTGGATGTAGTCTGACTCACTAAAGTAATCAGATCCAAGGGCTCCTAAAACATGCACACAACAAAACAAATGTATTGGATAGAATTCAAAAAATCACATGTCACACTTTTATTGGCTGAAACACGACACGTAGGTCATCTTCAACCTCCAGACGCTCTAGATTGGGATTCTTCAAACTGTAAAATTAGAGGACCAGACCAATACCTTTAGCTTCGTCTCTTCAAGTCGATTCTAATGGTACCCTCGCGCCAATATTATATAAATTATGCAAAGCTGAATTTGAAGAAAACCAGAAAAAATAGCGAGCACAAAAATCCCAAGTATCTCCCTCAATTCTCAATGAAAATGCAAACCGTAAGAAGTGTGAGAATCAGAAGGATGAATAGATTAGAATAGGACTTTATTTGGTTCAATTTGATGGAGAATTCTACCTGAATGAAGTAGCTGAAAATTGTTTTGAAACTAGACTAGGTTAGAATGATTTAGGACACCTCAACGCTTGATTCTTCTTCTGTTAGCTTCAAGGAAGTTTAAGGATGAAGGATCAATGGAGAAATTGGATTGAAAAGTATGGAAAATAGGAATTCAAAAAATCAGAAAAGTGAGTTATGCAGGGAGTTTGGCAGGGTTATTTTCACTATTCAAGCTTGAGAAAGTGAATGAGGTATGACCCTTTATTTACAGGGAAACTAATGGAATGCTTAAGCGTGTGAAATGATGACGTTTGGAGGGAAATCATGTGAAGTTGCAAACATGAAAAGTGTGACTTCTATTTTGCTCAAAACTCAACCAAGGCTTGCGTTTTAATGTGCTAATCGCTTTTGGAAGTTCATTAAACATGATTAGAAGTAAAAACGTGCAAAATTTTGTGTTTAGAGGCCAAATCAAGGATTTCAAATTCTGACTTTGGAGAAAACTTCAGTTTCAAGGTACCATCTTTGAATCAATAGTGTGCATTATTTAGGGAACCTTAGGACTTGATTCTTGATGCATTGGAAAGATGAGATCACAAACTTTACAATGTACAAAGAACAGAATCAAATGGATGCTTGAGCTGAAAGTTGTGATGAGTCAAAGTTGAGAAAAAGATGATGAGTTTTTGTACTTAGAAAAATTCTAAGTTTTTTTCTTCAAAATGACCTATAATGTCTTGCATCCAAACATGTCCTTCCATTTAAAATTTGCTCTTGACCAAAAAAGATGGAATAAAGTAGACCTCTTGAATGAAATCTTGAGACTTGAATCATTTAAAAAATCCAAAAATTGAGAAAGTTATGACTTTGTGAAGTTGGTGAAAATTCATGAGATGACCTATAATCTTTTGCATCCTTAGGGCATCTTCCATCCATTTACAAGATTAGCACATAAAAGAAGAGTTGAAGTTCATATCTTTAAGATAATTATGGAAAAATAATAGGCTCAAGAAGATAAATATTGACCAAGTTTTGATCTTTTGAAGTCACATAAGGGAATTTGATGGCTTATCTAGAGGACTTGTAATATTTCTTCATCATTAGGTATCTTCCACACAAAATTTTCTTGAGACTTTTGAATGATTTGTTGATAACCCTTTAAATAGAATCATGTTTTTGGAATCACTCAAAAATACCAAAAGATGAGCAAGATATACCCATTTGAAGTTCAAAACCCTAGCCCCCTAGAGCAACAAAATGCCTTGGAAACTCTTCTCAATTTTGAAAAACCTTCTTGCACAAATACTTTGGTCATGTAAATAGAAGTTTTTAAGGATGATAATGAGAAACCATGTCAACCATAAACACTTACAAACATTTAGCATTGAGGGAGATATGCACTTGTGATCAAGAAATCAAAGGCTTGTCTAATTAGGTCAAACTTTCTCCAATCAACCCTTGCATATTTGCACTATCTTTGACAACTTGAGGCATGATGGATCATGATAGACTTTGTCATGATATCACTTCAAAACATATTCATTGATGAAGCTTGAATCTCAATGAAGCTTTGTTAAAGAAGGCATGGGAATAAACTCATGAACCTATAAATCAATTTGATGGATTGTGTTGTGCTTTCACCTATAATATCAACAATTAGGGTAAACATTAATTATATTTATTAGTTTAAAGTTAATCAATATAAAACATAGATGATCACAAAATACAAGTCAAGGTTCTTGGTGATTCCTCATGACCAAAGCTAACGATAAGGAGAAGAACCAAACCCTAGTATGATCTTGGTATGATTGAGTTGATATGATATGATAGAGGAATCTTGGGGTGAAAATTGGGGTACAACAGGTTTGTTCAAAAATCCACACCCTAAAACCTAGGAATGATCATGATATATGATGGAAGTGACATGGGAAACTGTTTCACAGAAAGTAGTCATGATTGTGCATGACGTTATCCCAAAAAAGGTGCGCAGTAAAAAACAGGGAAGAGAAAATGCCACGATTCTCCCATCGTCAAGGCTCAGTCGAACACGGAGTTTTGGGGGGAAATTTTAGACTAAGGGAATAAACCTAAAGTTGCAGGGATTTATTTGGCTAAAGAAGCATAAAGTAGTGGAAAACAACAAAATGTGTTGGGCAGGTAGAGGACTTCGACCAAATGAGCTAGTCGATAAAGGCAGGTGGATCATGGGCAGCTGTCGACAGAAACATAGGTCGAATAAGCTAAAGAAAGAGTGCATACTGACGGGAACAATTATCAACGTACAAAGCTAGCAAGAACGTGGGAATACTCAAAAGTTCCCTACAAAGCCCAAAAATGGGCTAGTAACCGTTGATAGTTACTTGTTTAGGATGTCTATTTAAGAAAAATTCTGTATTTGTATTAGTGGTCACATTTCTTCACATTTAATAACAATACACTCAAAGTACCCGCATCTAAGAGAGAAAAGAGTTCAAGCTTAACAATGTATGAATGTTTCCACATTTAAATTCTTAGCAATTTACAGTCTTTGATTTAATTTCACCGCAATTGCCTTTATCTTTTTCCATTTTATCCCTTTTTTCAACCCAAAAAACACTTTAAACACAAAGTCTGGGATTATTGTAGCCGATCCCCCAAGTAACATTTAATAAGAGGCTAGCGATTGTTTCACGGAGAAACAGAGTGGAATGAAACAAGTAATGAAAGAATAAAAGCACATTCCGGGCAACATGTATATCATGAATATAAGTGCACAAAAAATCGAAACGGAATCGCACGAAAAATGCACGGTAGCATCCAAACTTTCCAAGAAACTCATAAAAGTTTATATCACAAATTAAATCACATCAAAAGCACGCTTTACCGCTACGGGGCAGCAACAAAGTTATAACATGAAACGTTCCAGAAAACGCACCGGAATCAAGGAGAATCAATCACAATATTTCACAAACTGATAATAAAGTGTACACATGCATCAAGTGAAAGTCAAAGCTCAATTTACATGTTGTAACGAACCGAAAAGCACTATGTTCAAAAATTAGGCGCACGAAATGTTGAAACAAAATCAGTTTAAAATTGCACGGTTGCTTTAAAATGCACCAACGAACTCACAAAAGTATATGCCTCGAATTAAATCCAAGCTCAAGTACCACTTCCATTACTGGGGAAGCCACTCCATAACAACTCAAACCGAGCAGAATTTCGATTCGTAAGCGATTAAACTAGACATAAATGCCATCCAAATAGAAAAACCAAGTTCCTTGAGAATTAACAATTAACCAAGTGCAAGCTTATGCTCAAAATTATGTCCAAAAGGTGGAATTAAACCAAAAATCAGGTGTTGATTTAATTTCTAAATTCGAATCTTTTACATCGAAAATGAAAGTTTATACATAAAAATGAATTGGAAATTATATCAACACATGATTATTCAACACCATCTCAACAATAATTCCATAATTGACATGTGAACTTATAATTCAATATTTCAACAATTTCTACCGAATTGAAAACAAAATTCACATCAAGTATGCAATTGTTCAACCTATGCCTCTTTTCTACATTTCAACAAATTAAAATAATTCACTTGAATTATGAATATTCAACAATTGAAGAATTAAATTCACACAACAACTCAACTCATGAAAATATGTTCAAAAAATCAATGTTATCATGGCTCAAGCATTTCATCATACACATAATCTACAAACAAATATTCAATTCAAGAGTGATCTCAATTCATATAACCAACATCAATTCAAGTTATATATATATATATATATATATATATATATATATATATATATATATATATATATATATATATATATATATATATATATATATATATATATATATATATATATATATATATATATATATATATATATATATATATATATCCTATGCCACACTTAATCATCATCAATTATTCAAGACTTATCTAATTCAACACATAAAGTTCAAATAATCAATTATCACAAAAAATCAATTATATGAAAAAAGCACTTAATTCAAGAATTGGACATTTACAGGAATAAAATAATAAAAGAGGAGGAATTGAAGAACCTATCCAAAATCTAATCGAAAACGCGAATCCGAGGTGGAGGGAGGGAGTCCACGCTCATGTCCTTAACGGAGGGAGGTTCGCGGATTCTGGCTGTGATGCAGCGGCGGATGGTGGCTTCGGTTACTGGCGTAAGCATGGGGCGGTAATCAGAAGAGAAGGATGAAGATTATTTGAAGAATTTGTGACTTTTTTTGAATTTTGTTGATGAAGATTGATGATGTTCTTAATAAAATAGAGAGAAAATTAGAGTTTGATCCTTGAGAGAATATAGAGAGATTTGTGAGGGATTTTTGGGAGTGAGAGAAGTTATGAGAGAAAATCTAAAATTTGAACTTATATATTCCCTCCAATTGGGCCTTGGATTTGAATTTGGGTTGGGCCTTGTTTTGCAGTGCCAACAAATTTAACGCACAATGCGAGTACAAAATGCCACGTCATTATTGGTGCAAAATCTCAATTCAAGCTCAACATAAAAAATAAAGTTGACAAGATTTGTGATGCAATGCCAAAAGAATGGATTTAATAGGATAAACAACGAGAAAGTTATGAATTTTTGAAGATCCGCAGATGCAGAGCAGAGTTAGCTAATGCATATTTTTTCAGTAAATTTCAATGTTCAGCTCTGAAAGAATGCCATGAACGAAAATCCTCTGTTAAAAATATGAACTCGGGGTATGAAGCAAACTTGTAGATGACTTCATTTATGATCCAACTCTTTGAGAACCAGCACGATATGATAAAAATAGAGAGAGTTATGATTTTTTGAATGCTGAGAGAATAGACAACTGCCCATTTTTATTCATTGAAAAAATTCTCTTGTAATTTGCACTTTCAGAGACCCTCTGTACAGATTTGGATTCCGACCCAAACCTACAAAATGTAGGTGACGTCAAGAAGGATTTTTCACCCAAAGAACGGCTCCAAAATGTTGAATCGGGTGAAAGTTATGAATTTTTGAACGTCTGAAAATTAACAGTTCAGTACACTTTTCCTCTGCATTTTCCACTGTACATCCTCAACATCTTCGCACATTCGGAGATCTTATTCAAAGAATTAGCTCTTAGCCTAAATACAAAAATTGGAGAAGATATCGAGATGCATTTTATGGCTAAAGAACCATTCAGAAATGTTGAGCTACCAGGAAGTTATGAATTTTCAAACATTCGAGCATACATTGATCATCAAAACCCAAAACTCTGGTTATTTAAACTTTCAGCAATCTTCCTCACAAAATTGGCCTTCGGTCTGAACAGGCAAAATATAGAAAATTCCAAGACGATTCTAATGTTCAAAGAAACACTGAAAAACTTTCTTCTGACCAGAATTTATAAATTTCTGAAACTCACCGCAATAAACAGACTTTCAATTCAAACTGTTACGGACTGAGTGAAACACTTGACTTTCTCTGCCGTTCAAGGCGTGTTGGAACCCACGGGAACTCGAAATGATAATGCCTTGATTATTAACTAATTGAACAGCCTGGAAAAGGCTCTAAATGCGTCGAACAATGGAATAAACTTCTTTGATAATCTGACGACGCTTGAGAAAAATACCATGATCCCGTAACCACAGAATCAATGTTATGTATGCATGCATATGGTAACGAAATATAAGCCAAATAGGTTTAAATGAATAGGGTAAGTTTTGGGGTATAATAACTTCCCTTATTCAATATTCTTAAACCTAAAGTGAGATTGGCTTCATCCTTTAGAGCGACAAGGTGGAAGGGGATTAAATACAAAATAAAACCCAAAAATTTGCACTATGAATTAGATCAAGGTGCATCTACACTGGTAACCGTATTTCGGTAGCTTTGTGGTATCGAACCAAAAGAAATAGATTTGCGATCACAGAAGTATAGTAAACACTAAACTCGACCTGAGAAGACTAGTGACCACTAGACATGGAAAACGAGATCAATGACCACTGAAATCTATCTAAGAAGACTAGTAAACACTAGACTCGAGAAGACACCAATGACCATCAGATCTAAAAGAGGAATACCAGTACATACTGGTCTCCATCAAACTGGAATAGTGCATTTCTGAACCAAAACCATTAGAACAATTGACCAAATGCTGAGGATCGAGTAAAGGTAACGAATAACCATTCGATCTTAGGAATACTACAAAGAGTGAACACTCATCTTAAAAGGGACTATTGACCACTAGACCTAAAATTACTCAATATGATACCAATGAACATTGTATCCAAAAACAAGGTGAACACCTGATAGTCTCAAATCGGGGATGTTAGTTCTCTTGTTTTAGGATTGACTTAGTTATTGTAAAAACAAATAATAGCAGCAATAATGTAATGTAGAATAGGATGTATAAACTTTCTAAGAAGAAAAAATACAACAAGAAGTCCTATTACAATGTCAGAACATGTTGTGCTGAACTGGAATAACATGTCAAAGAAGATGTATTGACATCGCGCCTGCTGAGCTGGATTAATGAGATTCAGTTTGTTCTCAACATTGGCAGAATATTCAGGAGAATATTATGCATCCTATGTGGTGCATATTTAAAGGTCCATAAAAGTCAATCAGAAATCAAGGATAATGAAGACTTTCTAAATAAGGAGATTATTTAGGAAATTAAAGATTGAAGACCTTTCTTGGGGCAGAAGTTTTTGCAATTTGTTACAACTGATTTGCTGTGATTGAAGGCCCAAAACCAGTTGGGTAACATGTTATAAATATAAGGGTTTGCAACCCAAAAAAGATACGGCTCAAGATGTAGAAGTCTATGGTTTTGTCAAGGTAAACCTCCCCGGTTGTGGGAAGGTTACCATATTCACCTCGAATCCTGTAGGTAAGAGGTGTATTGTTCTTGGAGGAAGCTTTGAAGCAACTCCAGGATATGTTAGGATCAAAGATAACAAATAGTGGAGCTTGGATGTGAGACTTATCTAGGTTGTCATGGAAGTATATCTTCCAAACTGTTTATCTGTGTGATCAGAGTCTTGGTGAAGGACTGTCTATGTAGTGACTGAGATGTTGACTGCTAGAAATCATTCTGATGATTGGAAGTGCGATGGGGATATTCCATATCTAGGTAGGACCTAGGTAGAAGGGTCATTGGGTAGTGATTAAGTGTGTAGATTTTCAATGGGTGTGTTGGCTGTAGGGTCTGCAAATTGATACTACTGATAGTGGACTTCATTCCTGGCTTGATAGCCCTCAAAGTAGGTGTTGTTGTACACTGAACTGGGTAAACAATTCGGGTGCGTTCTTTATCTTTTTAGTACGGTTTTATCTTTCCTATGTGTTTATGTCAGAGCAGATGTCTCGACATCCTTGTAGGACATCTGAGTCTGTTGTGCTAGAATTTCAGGGGAGAATCAGTAACCACTGAAACTAGCCAAGCAATTAAAGAGACAAAGGAGATAAGTGTTGCTCCAGGGAATAACTAGATCGAAAACAAGAAAAAAGAGTGAACACTTGATATAAGAAGACTAGTAACCACCAGGCTCTAAGATATTGAGGAAGTACTAGTAAACACCATACCAAAATACTAGTAACCACTAGACTCTGGGGATGATGCGCCAGGGTCAAACTGGGTCGCAACCAAGCAAGCGAGTAACCACTCGATCTAAGAGTAGCTGGTAACCACTAGCCTTTGGGGGATATCAGTAAGATGTGTTAATTCACGGGGGATGAAGAGAGTGTTTTGTTCCACTATATTGTTTCTTGAGAGCATTTTGTTCTACCGTTGAATCAAACTCATACAATCTTGTTCGTTGATATTTGTTTGCATGTTAGGTTGATCCTCTAAGATCGAAATTGACGCTTCCCTTTATTCTCGCACTTTCTCATTAGGTCATAAAGATTTCTCAAGTTTTTTGTACATGCATCAATTCTATTTACAACATATTTCAATCATTTCAACAATGTCGATTTCAACCAAGAAGGCTAGTAAGAATATTTTAGGTGAATGGGTGGATTCCAACATATCCGAGAGTCGTTCCACCATCTTTCAGAAGGTGCATTTTGTTGAACAATTGACTCCAATCACAAGATATAGGGGAGGTGAATTTTGTTATTCAAAATTTGCGATTAACTAAAAGGATTATTACTAAAAATAGCAAGATGTGTTAGTATGGTTAAAAGTAGAGATAACAGTGAAAATCGGAAGGAAATAAATGAAATGGAAAGTAAATGTTTGAAAGGAGAGAGAGAGAGAGAGAGAGAGAGAGAGAGAGAGAGAGAGAGAGAGAGAGAGAGAGAGAGAGAGAGAGAGAGAGAGAGAGATTGTACCAAGATTTATAGAGGTTCGTCCGATCTCTTGGCCTAATACTCTCCCCAAGAAACTAACTTATTTGAGTTACACTATAATATTTGTTGAGCTTTTACCATGTTATGCCCACGAACCTTATTATATTTTTGCAGAACAAATATAAATCTATCTTCAGCTAGGGGTTTTGTGAAGATATTATCCCTTTGATGGTATGTATAAATAAACTTTATATTTAAAATTCCCTTATGAACATAGTCCCTTATAAAATGGTGTTTTATTTCAATATGTTTTTCCCTTGAGTGTACAATAGTATTCTTGGAAAAGCAAATAGTAGAAGTATTATCATAAAAGATAGGAATGTTACCTTCTTTAATTTGATAGTCTTCTAGTTGGTTTTCTTACAGAGTATCTATGTGATACACCCATATGCTGCAATATATTTAGCTTATGTTGTTGATAGTACTATATTAGATTGCCTCTTGTTGGACCCTGAGATCATATTTTCACTAAGAAACTGACAACTTCCACTGGTGCTTTTTCTTTCAATTTTGTCTCCAGCATAATCAGCATCATAATATCCTAATAACTTGTATTCTTTTGATTTTCCATACATCAAGCCAAGATTAGTAGTACCTTTCAAATGTCTAAAAATTCACTAACAAATGTTAAGTAAGATTCTCTAGTCTGATTGGAAACTAGCACACAAGCAAACACTAAATAAAATGTAAGGCCCAGAAGCAATCAAATACAAAAGAGAACCAATCATACCTCTATAATATTTTTTCTACGTTTTTACTTATGTCATCCTTTTCTAGAATGCACGTTGGATGCATTAGACTCTTAGCAAGTTTGCATTTAGCCATGTCAAACTTCTTCAGAAGCTCTTTAGCATACTTTCTCTGGTGAATGTATGTTCCTTCTGAACTTTAATTATTTTGAATTCCAAGAAAGTACTTTAATTCCCCCCCACCCCATTAAAATCATTTCAAATTCGTATTGCATTTACTTAGAGAATTCTTTGCAAAAAGTACCATTAGCAGAACAAAAAATAATGTCATCAATGTAAATCTGAACAATTAATATATCATTTTTTGTATATCTTACAAAACAAAGTTTTATCAACCTTCCCTCTATTAAAATACTTTTTCAAATTAAAATTTCTTAGTCTTTTGTACCAATCTATGAGAGCTTGTTTTAGACCATACACAAATTTGTTTAATTTATAAACAAAATACGGATTTTTGTAATTTTCAAAACCAGGAGGTTAATGAACATAAACTTCCTCTGTAATGTAACCGTTCAAAAATTCACTCTTAGAATCCTTTTGATATAAAACAATGTTAGGATTTACAACAAAATAAATTAAGAGACGAATAGATTCTCCTGGCCACTGGTGCAAAGGTCTTTGTATAGTCAATTCCTTCTTGACTATAGCTCTGAGCAACCAGACTGGCTTTGTTCCTTGCCACTTTTCCTTGATCATTCAAATTGTTTTTGAAAACCCATTTTTTGCAATTACAAATGTCCCTTTGGGTCTTGGAACAAGATCCAAAACACCATTTCTGGAAAATTGATTTAATTCATCTTGCATTGCTAGAATCCAATTTGTGTTCAAAAGTGCTTCATCAATTGATGTAGGTTCTGTAATGGAAACCAAACACAAAATCATTTCTTCATCTAGTTTAAATGATGATTGGGTTCTGACTGGTTCAACTTTATCACCCATAATCAATTCCTCAAGATGTGAGGATCTTTTCCTATGCTTCTTCAGAGGTGTCGGGGTGTCAACAACTTCTCGTTGTAATCTTTGTTAAGTATTCTCAGATTCTTTCACTTCAGAGTCCTTCTCTCCAGAGTCTGAATATATGGTCTTTAAATCTACAAATTTCTCAACTAGCTTTGACTTTTCAGAGTTAAGCTTATCATCAAACCTAACATGAATTGATTCTTCAATAATTTGTGTTTCAGTGTTGTACACTTTTTAGCCGTTTGAACGTTCAGAATATCCTAACATGATACACTTTTGTGCCTTAGAATCAAACTTGTTTAAGTTATCTTTAGTATTTAAAATAAAACGTGAACACCCAAATTGATGGAAATATGAAATGTTGGGCTTTCTATTCTTCCATAATTCATAGGGAGTCTTACCTAGAATAGATCTTATTGAGATTCTATTATGAATATAACATACAGTGTTTACTGCATCTTCCCAGAAGTGCTTTGCAATGTTAGTTTCATTGATCATGGTTTAACCGTTTCTTGCAGAGTACAATTTTTTATTTCTATAACTCCATTCTATTGAGGAGTACTATGGCAAGAGAAATCACAGGAAATTCCATTTTCTTCAAAAAGTTTTTCAAAGTTTTAGTTTTTAAATTCTCCACCATGATCACTTCTGACTTTAACAATTTTAAGGTCTTTTTCATTTTGAACTTGAGAGAAGAAGGAAGCAAACTTATAATGTGACTCATCCTTGTGTTTTAAGAATTTCACCCTAGTCTATCTGTTGTAGTCATCAATGATGACTAATGTAAGAATAAGATTTGGTTTTACATCTGGCCTTTAGTTTTGATGATGACAATACATTGTTTCTTAGAGAACAATTTTGTACCCTAATGGTTTTGTCTAGTGTGTAAGCTGAATGCTAACAGGTTCTTACTCTAAAGAAGTGATGTGTGACATAATAAGTTTTTGAAATCAACACACTCTGACTCTGAGGAGATATCAAAGTGTGTTTTACAAGGAAAAGTTAAGTTCTAGAATGATCTTAACAATGCTTCTAAATAATTCTCATCAAATAGCTTCTGACTCTGACTCTGATAAAGGAGCTTCTGAAGATTTTTCAAGCTCTGAAGTTTTGTGCTCCACAGTTCTGAAGACCGAGTTCTGAAGATTCTAAAGGTCGAGTTCTGAAGACAAGGTTCTGAAGACTCTCTTGCAGATTTTGATCCTTCTAAGAATGCTTCATAAACACTCATTCTGAAGCCTCAGAAGATTAGAAGATAAGATCAAAAAGGTTTTGTGTGAGAAAATAGTACATAATACATATCAAATATTTCTCTCCATTACCCTGATATCATGGGATACAAATTGTACTATTTTATCATTCCTGCAAACTGTTATGCAAGAATACAACTAGAATTTTGGAATTCCTTTTGTTCCCTCCAATGGATCTTTCATTACCTATATAAAGGAGTGTTAAGATATTTGTGATACGGTGGGAGAACTGACTTGAGGGTTTTGCATTTGATTGCAAATGTTGCAGTTAGCAAGAGTCACCACCGACTTTTATTTTATCCAAAAGGAAAGGTGAAAAAGCACAGGAAAGACCTTTGAGATTTCTTATTGAGTTCAGGGGGTAGATTATGAAAAGGGAAGGTATTAGAACCCTTTTCATCCATGGTTTCCCATGGGCTCTTAGTTACTTGCTAGATCACTTGCTTTTGTTTGAAATTGTGCTTAGTGTGGTTTTTTGAAAGTATTTTGTAAAGAGGCCTTTGTTTAGGCAATCTTTGTAATGATTCTCGTTCGTAAGAATGTATACAAAGATGTTGATCTTTTGAAAATGTTTTCAAGTTTTGTAAGATGTTTTGAAAGTGTATGTGATTGTTTTTAAATGGAGCAAGTAATTAGGAGAGTTCTACCTACTCAAAAGTCTTTCTTGTTCATTTTCTTTTCCTTTGACATTGTTGTCTTACCATTGATTTGGTAAGCAACCTTATCTTTGGATGTTAACGGGACGGGCGTGAGTCATCGTATAGCCATGATTAGAAATGTTGCAAGGTATCTTAGCATTCTTTTTGAAGGACTAAGATCATTTTGTAAGGCAACTTTGAATGGCGTCATCGAGGGACTATGATCTTGTATTTGTTTGTTTTTGCTAAGATACCTTCCATGCGTAATATGGACATTTTTTATAAGGCAACCAAGTGGATTTCACCCTAGGGGTGCTGGTGTGCAAGTGTATTATTTTCATGCTTGTTTTTGACTCGGATTAGGGTTTTCTATTTAATTAATTTTATTCTTCCCATACAAACCCTAATTACTAGCATATTATGTAAAAGCGAAAAATTGCGAAATTTAAAGTTACTACGCTATTACAAAATTTGTGGGAGGGGGGGTATACAACTTATGAATGGGGATTGCAATAAATATAAACCTAATTAATATATTACCACCAAATTGAATATTGTACAAATAATTGAAGGAATATATAAAGTACAAATACAAATTGAAAGAAAAGATTTTTGTGTTTGGATTTTTGTATGAATGAGGTTTTAACCAAAACCTAATTAGAGAAAAAATTAATTAAATTAAATTAAATTAACTTAAGTTAATTAAGAAAAGAAGTTAATTAAGAAAATATTTTAATTAAGAAAAGATTTTTGAATAAAAACCCTAAATCTATTTTAGTTGATTAAAGGAAAATAGGTTTAAAGAAAAAGTATTTTTTTTTATTTATATTTTTGTCTTAAAAATAGTATGTGGTGTTATGAAATATTTTTGGTCTTTTTTATATTAAAATAAGTGTATTTAAATAAAAAATAATCTAGTTTAAATTTAATTTACAATGAAATTAATAAAAGTAAATAAAGTATAATGAATAAAATAATTTTTTATGTGGAAAAATATTTAAATTATGTCAAAATATAAATCTATTATTTTTATACTTTTTATGATTTTTTGGTATTTTAGAAAATATATTTAAAAGGAAAAATAAAATAAATAAGTGAATAAAAATAAATGGGCCAGGGGGTGCCAAAAGTAGGCAGGGAAGTATGCTAGAAAAAATTAAAAAATGCCAGGCCCAAAGGGCCCAGCGCCTGCAAAAAAGATGTTAGGAAATCAAAAAAATGAAAAAATGTAAAAGGAGGGTTCACATTAGTTCGAACCCTCGCCCTTTAGGTAACACATGACTTAGTACGCGCGCGCTTGCCACTGGGGTGACTGTTTCATCCCATCATATAATCAATGCATAAATATATATTAGAAACTGCTTTCTGAAGGCAAATTCATCTTCAACCTCGTGCCTAGCCGGACCACCTGTATCTTCCTCATCTCTCCACAAAAGTGGAAAGTTCAAACATGAAAGTTGTGGTGTTTCTTCCCACGAATTCAACCATATAACTTATGTAAGCTAAAAGTCAAAGATAAAATCTAATTTTGCTGGCCCTAAATTGAAACCTAATTTTCTCATAAATTTCTAATCCAAAATTCTCTATACACAATCAATATAAATGGGAACTATGAACATGGTCAGCTTTAGAGCAAAGATATCTACATTTTGTTTTCACAAATCAGGATCAAATGATGCTTGTATGAAGAGATAGAAGTTTTAGTTTTTACCTCTTGCAGCTGGAGTCGTGAATGGAGTTTGAGCAACTTTTGAGATGGTCTGAGGATCTGTTTAGCTTGCCTAGACCGACTTGAGTGTATTCCAACTCTTACTTTTCCTTGAAAGTCCCTGAATATCCCTACCCAAGTCAACCTGCAAGCTTGATATTTGAAAATAGGGGATAGTGATGGAGGAGTTACAGTGAGGAAACAAGGGTATGGATTGCTTTGGTATGATGTATAGAAAGTGTCTGAGTGATTAGTTTTCAAAACGCACGAGTGGAAATGAAGATCATGACTTTTGGTTCAAAACTGTGTGTTAATGGTGTTCTTGAACAGGTTTTTGGTTTTTGGAGTGTTTGACATAGTTTCAGGACACTAAAATTCGTGTGTCAACTTGAAAATAGTGTGTATACTTATAAGCAAGAGGTTTTGAGGCTTGTAACAACTCAAAATTTGAAACTCACATGTTAAGGCTTGGTTACTCGTTTTTTGAAGCAAAGTTGAGAAGCATGGTTTCAATGTAATGTACAAGGCTTGTAGGGTGGATGAAACCATTAAACACACTTGTTCTGATTATCTAGAGGGTGCTTGTACATAAAGAACAAATGCAAGGCTCAATGCAAGCTGACTTTGCATAAAGCTTGCTTTTCTAAAATGGCAATGTTGCCTTTCTTCCCAAAATGGAATTATACTTGTACAATGCATTGAATGCTTGGATTAAAGCTTCCAACAGTTGTGAAAACATTTAACTATGGAGTGAAAGTCAAGTTAGAAGCCTGCAAAGTGAGATTTGTACAACATGCTTGAAGATTGGATCCAATGTTCATCATGAAAATGGCTTGAAAAACAAGAATGGAACCCTAACTTCATCTCTTCGATTCTCCATACTCAAGAATGATCTCAGGAAGTTCTTGGACATTTTGGAAAGCTTGATATATGCTATACAACCCATTTTTGAATTTCTTTTTAAGATTCCCCTTGGAACTATATGAAAAAGTGCCATGAAGTTATGTCAAAATCTTGGAAAAATTAGGGCAAAATTCCACTAAGTGTTTAGTTTCATGACCCTATGTTCTTGAAATTATAACTTGAGATCCAAGCACTTTTGGAAGAAGTTGCGTGAAGAAAATTTGTATATTTAATGGAGATATACAACTTTCATGTTGGAAGTTTCTCTTGAATCATCTTGCATTATGGTGGAAATTTGGCTCAAAGTTATGAAAAAAACATGAAATTTCCAACACTTAAAAAAATTTCTAAGTTTAGAAATTTTGACTTTTCAAAATGAAATCTTGACTTTTTGATTTCTTGATGAATAAGTTTCATATTTTGACATGTTTTGATGAATTATGATTTTTGGCAATTGAATTTGACCAAAAAAGTCAAAGTTTGACTTTTTAGTACACAGTTGACTTTGATCAGTTGACTGCAAAATTCATGTGTCAATCCAATGGATTTGTAATGTTTTGAATCATGTCATTAGGACAAAATGATGCAATTGGAATCTTGATATCATGCCTTAAACCAATTGACCATTTGGTAGATCAAAAATCAGAAATTTCCCTTTCCCAATCAAAACCCTAATTTTGACCATTTTGCCCTTTTTGGAGATTTGATCAAATTTCTTAAGGAATTGTGATCATAACTTGATCAAATGATACATATGGGTTTAAAATGTTGATGTGGATAAAAAATTATGAAGTTTGACTGTAAATTGGCCATGGTTGACTTTTTCCCTAATACCGCTGATTTTTAGGTCAATTATTCAATTGACTGATCAAAAGTGTGATCCAAAGCTTGAAACTTGACATGAGTAATCTTGGGAGTCCATAATGATCCATGAAATCCATATGAAGCATTGATAGTTCAAAAATCCTTGTGCAAACTCAAACCCTAATTTTGGTCATCAATGCATAAGGAGATGTCTTGAGTTGATCAAACCCTAGTGTAGTCTTGAACCCAATGAGATCTTGTGAGCAAATTATTGATAAGTGAGAGGGAAAATTTTGGGGTACAACAACTGCCCCTGTTCAATCTTCTTATGCCTGGGGAGTTAGATTGGCAAGTTTTGCCATTCATGACTCGAATGTGGGAGATGATTGGACACTAGAGTGCCCAGAAATTTGCACTCGGTGATGTGAGAGTCGAGGGAATAGGGTTAAAGATGCCATTTGGAGAGGTGCTAGAAATTTGTTGGATATGGGCTTGTAGATGCCATCCAAAAGTGATTGTTGAATTGTAATTTGTAAGCTGAAAGAATGAGTATCAGAATGGCGTCCGTGTCTGGAGCGTATCTGAACTGTATCTGAAGGATGCTTTTGAATGAGTACCAGAATGGCATCCGTATCTGGAACGTATCTGTATTGTATCTGAAAGAGGCTCTGAATGAGTATCAGAATAGCGTCCGTATTTGGAGCGTATCTGAACTGTATCTGAAAGTTGAGACTGAATGAGTATCAGAATGGAATCTGTGTCTGGAGCGTATCTGAAAGTTGAGTCTGAATGAGTATCAGAATGGCGTCCATATCTGGAGCGTATCTGAACTATCACTGAAAGTTGAGTCTGAATGAGTATCAGAATGGCATCCGTGTCTGGAGCGTATATGTACTGTATCTGAAGGTTGCTTTTGAATGAGTACCAGAATGACATCCGTGTCTAGAGCGTATCTGTACTGTATCTGAAGACTGCTTTTGAATGAGTACCAGAATGGCATCCGTGTCTGGAGCGTATCTGTACTATATCTGAAAACTTTGAACATTTGTTAACGGTAGCTGTTAATCTTATCCTGAAACGGGTAAAATGTTAGCTAAAATGCACAGTCATGTTGCATGAAATGTATGATATAATGCCTTCGTTTTATCAATGTTGATGATATATGGATGCAATGTATGCGCATTTGAGCCAATTTGCTGCACTGCTGTTGGATTAGGGAAAATAAATCCCTGAGTGTTGCTGAGGATATGTAAGTCTTCATGTCTTGAAGTCGAAATGTTGGTGAATTTCTGTTTAGCGAAACAAGCTCTGTTGTAAGGGAAATGCCATGTGTTGCTTAAAAATGTTTGGAGAAATTGGATGATTTCGACCGGGGATTGATAATTTGAAGCATTGTTCCGTTGGGGATTTAAACGACGTACTGCGGGGATTTCTTATGGAATATCCTAGAGGTATTTCCCTATCCATTCAACCCATCAGTAATTGCCTTTTTTCATTTTGTTTATTTGTAAACAGTAATTATGTTCAAATGCATATGTTCAACAATGGATCATTGGACGTTTTTGCAAACAAAATACAAGCGTAAAGAAAAAAACAGATAGTTTTTGCACTTTCAAAGAGATATCTTTGTATTGACTTTGGGTAATCATTTTTGTACAAGGAGACAAACATTCTAGTAAGAGAATGTCGTCTTAAAAAAATGAAAATTTTGATACAAAGAAAAGATAGCTATGTGTAAAAATCCCATGGGGTTTCCATTCTGCTATAGCCTTCGTATCTTTGAGCATCTTGTCTATTTGTTGCCTTGTCCGGAGATAATTGAATTGATCAGAAACTATGAGTTTGTCAGTGGAAGCCAAAGGTTGTCTGTAAAGTGATCCAACGGGACATAGTCATACACTTTAATTCCCTAACTTTTTCCTGGACCTCCCTCTCGGGTTTTCAGTCCATCGGGAAACCCTTTTTTGCCCAAGTCACCTTTTCGGGTTTTTAACTTGCCGGGTGTACAAATTTTTTTGTTTTATCCCTAATTTTTGCCCGAACCCTTTTGGTTCGCCGGGATGCCCTTGTTTTGCCTAGGTATGTCAACCTAGCAGGTCTCTTATGCGTAGTATCTTTTGACTATGTCCGCGTTCGCAGGATGCGGTAGGTCGTTACCATCCATGGTGGTCAAGATCATTGCCCCACCAGAGAAAATGTTTTTGATTAAAATGGTCCTTCATAGGTAGGAGTCCACTTGCCCCTAGGATCACCTTGTGGCAGTATGATGCGTTTGATCACCAGATCTCCAACTTGATACACTTGGCGTCTGACCTTTTTGTTGCAAGCCTTGATCATCTGTTTTTGATACATTTGACCATGGCAAACAGCAGTAAGTCTCTTCTCATTAATCAAGTTCAGTTGATCAAGTCGAGTCTGGATCTAATCGTCTTCGTTCAGCCCTGTATCCTTCATAATCCTTAGAGAGGGGATCTGGACCTCGATAGGCAAGACAACTTCCATGTCGTAAACCAGAGAATAGGGTATTTCCCCGATTGATGTGCGAGCCGTGGTACGATACCCGTGGAGAGCGAATGGTAACATCTCATGCCAGTCTTTGTATGTGACTGTCATTTTTTGTATGATCTTTTTAATGTTTTTATTTGCAGCTTCGACAACACCATTCATCTTCGGCCGGTAAGGGGAAGAATTGTGATACTGGATCTTGAATTGCTCGCACAAGACGATAATCATAGTGTTATTGAGATTTGTACCATTGTCAGTGATGATTCTTTCCAGGATACCGTACTGGCAAATGAGATTTTTCTTGATGAAATGGGCAACAACATTCTTGGTAACGGAAGCGATTGAAACTGCCTCGACCCACTTTGTAAAATAGTCAATGGCCACTAGGATGAAGTGGTGTCCATTGGAGGCTGTTGGCTTGATTTCCCCAATCATATCAATCCCCCACATATCAAAGGGCCAAGGAGCCGTCAAGACATTCAGAGGAACCGGAGGTACGTGCACTTTGTCAGCATAAATCTGGTATTTTTGGCAGGTTCGAGAGTGTTGATAGCAATCTTCTTCCATGGTAGACCAGTAATAGCCTACCCGTAGGATTTTCTTTGTCATCGTATGCCCACTGGAATGGGTGCCAAAAGTGCCTTCATGCAATTCAGCCATGATCCTTTTAGCTTCAACCTTATCTACGCACCGAAGTAACACATAGTCATGATTGCGTTTGTAAAGAATGTCATTGCTAAGGAAACATTTAGCAGAGAATCTCCTTAAGAACTTCTTATCATTGATTGAAGCTCCTTCTGGGTATTCTTGAGCCTCGAGATACTTCTTGACTTCGTGAAACCAAGGTTGGTCCACTACTTCTTCAGTATTAATCCCGTGACAGTGTGTTGGTTCCTCCATTCGTTCGATGGTGATTTGGGGAGCCTCGTTATCCCAATTAAGTTTAAACATAGATGACATTGTGGCTAGAGCGTCTGCTAGCTGATTTTCTTCTCGCGGGAAATGCTCGAAGGTAATCTTCTCAAAATGTGGTAGCAATGTCAAAACATGTTCTTTGTAAGGGATAAGGTTTGAGTGTTTGGTGTCCCATTCCCATTTGATCTGGATGATAATCAAAGCTGAGTCTCTGAATACATCCAAGGATTTGATCCCCAAGTCTATGGAAGCTTTGAGACCGAAGATGCACACTTCGTATTCCTCCATGTTGTTTGTACAATTGAAGCAAAGTCTGGCAGTAAAGGGAGTATGACACCCTTCTGGAGATATGAGTACAACATCGATACCATTACCAAGTGCATTGGATGCTCCATCAAAGAACAGGGTCCATCGGGATCCTTGTTCAGGTCCGTCATATGGCCTGAATTCCTCACAGTTGTCTAATGTCATGATGTCTTCATCCGGAAATTCAAATTTCATGGTCTGGTAGTCTTCTACAGACAACCGCTGATCCTCCAAATGGTTACTTATTTGGTTACTCGCAGGATCGATCAGATTGATCCTATGGACATAGGTTGATTTTGAAGTTTGATTAAGTTGGATAAGGCTTTAAATAAAAGGTTTCAAGTAAATTGCATAAAGGAAAGACTTGGTAAAATAAACAAGGCTTTAAGGTAAAGGTTCGACAGGAAATGTAAAGAGAAAAGCAAGTAAAATTCTGGGAAAGTAAATGACTTTAATTGATAAAATTGGTGTTTCACACATACATTTCTCAACAATTCTTTCTCACACGCTGGGTACTCGAATCTAAATGAGTGACTTTGTATAGAATTGTGAACACACGCGAGAAACTACATGTCTACTCCTATTTATACAAAAACATTCCAAGTAACCGTCGGGCAGTTACACTGCTTCGAGATCAATCCACTTGGCACGTTCTCCATGCTAGACGCTCCAGATCCTTGCACGTTTGCACGTGGTAACTGCTGGAAACCGTTTTCCCTCCAAACACTTGAATTTCAAACTGCTCCACTCTGGACCATCGAACACGTTCGTCAAGAGACATCTTCGACGAGAAACTCCTTCGACGTCGAAGGCAAGCAGCCTTCTACCTTGGAAGAAATCTTCTAAGTATTTTGCCATCTTTCGACAGGCATTTCGACAGACTTAGCCAGTCGAAGACATTCTTCAGCTTTAATGGCTGTCATCAATCAAAACAAAGGTGTCGAATTTAGGAGCCAACAAATTGCCCCCCAAGAATGCCTTATTTCGACTCTGAAAGAAAAAGGCATTCTTTGAAACGCCATTCGACGTCTGTCTTTCCACGCTTAGTCACAAGTTAACTTGTGCACTTTTTGTTGCTTTTTACCAACTATTGGCAATCCCAAGAAAACCATCATTGATTTGATCCTAGGACGTCACTTTCAGTACGGCGTGCAGTACCAAACGTCACTTCAGAATTTGTCATTATGACAATTCTCAAAAACGAGGACGCACGCTGCGTCTCTCTACTTCTGCAGAAACGGCCAAAACAACAAGGGGCTGCCATGCGTCCCACTAATTCCTGCAGCATTAAATGGCATTTAATGTCCTCGTTATTGGGGATTTCTCCCACTACTATAAATAGCAGTGAATATCCCATTGTGGGACTTTTTACGCCAACTAGCCTTCAAACTTCCTTGTTTTCGTACAAGCTTGCTCTCTTTGCAGAAAACTCTTCCTCTTTCACTTCATCTTCATCCTCAACAATGGCCTCTGCTTCTACTGCTCCCAGTGCTAACGCACCAACTGAACATGTTAAACCCAAGGTCTTCGTCACTGCTCCGGTAGTAAACTCTACAGGCAAACGAAGGGTTCCTGAACCTTCTGACATCTCCGTTCGCGATGCTTACTCGCGCCACTTGATGATCCCGGTTGGATACTCCAACCAGATCTTCGCAATGTCTGGCCCCATGAATCCAAGCATCTCTGAAGCTCTGAAGATCAAGAGCTATTTCCCAATCGTCGAGAAACTCAAGCCAGTAGCATGCGCCAAGAAAGACGCAGAAGACAACGAAGACCCTACACGCGAAAAAATTGACCTCCGCTTCTTCAACAGAGGCGTTAGGGTCTTCAGGTCTTGCCCTAATCTGACCTCCGATTATGTTGCTTGGCTAACAAAGTTGGAGAAACATCAAACCTCAATCTGGAAGGATATGGGAATCTTCGACTTAGTGATGCTGTCGAAGACGGGTTTGAACTACTCCCCAGAGATGCTGATAGCTTCACTGTTGTTCTGGGACTACTCCCATTTTACTTTTCATCTTCCATGTGGGATGCTAACCCCCACACTCTTCGACGTGGCCGCTATTACTGGCCTTCGACCAACCGGAGATTACTTCGATCCGGAGGAGATGTCGGAGGACCAAATTGGCTTCTCTGAGACCAAGCCAACATACACCACTTTTATCAACCATTATCACGACAGATCGACAGACGCGGTGTCGGATGTCGAACACATAGCGTTTCTAGCCTTATGGCTAACTCGCTTTGTGTTTTGCTCGAAGTCTCTGCAGGTGACCAAAAAGATGGTCACTCTTGCTACCCAACTGCATCACCGCCAAAACATCTGTTTGGCAGAACTGATTCTGGCCAGTCTTTATGACTCGATCAGCAATGGGGCCACTCTTCTGAAACATATCGAGGACAGGGCCAGTTTGCTACTCGCTGGGCCCTTTTGGCTACTTCAACTGTGGCTCAATGCCACTTTCGAATCTTTCTTGTCCAAGAGGATTCAGATAAATGAACAAGCTCCAGCGATAGCGAATAGGCGCATCGAAGGAATCAGGCTGGCTCTGCTGACACCTGTGGAAGATGTCCTAGAGTTTCAACAAACCTTCACCAACTTCGTTCTAATGTTCGCTCGAAGGAAGGAATTTGTTTCAACTATGGCTCCATTTGCTCAACGGAGGGTGGGGCCAGCATGGTTCACAAGGCCACATCCAAAGGAGTCGAGTGGTCCCAATGTCGATGAGCATACAATACTTTGGGAGGCGTTCCTTACACCGAGGATCATGCCTCTTCGATTTAAGAGTTCTAAGACTCATTTGAGTCTGCTTGCCTATCAACCAAATCTGGTATCTCGCCAGTTTGGTATTATCCAAACCCTACCTTCTCCGATTTTTCAAAGAGAGAAGTCAATGTTGTACTTCTGCAACGATTATACAGAAGAAGCTGCCATCAAGCATATCGGAAGATATGCTGGTCGAACAATCCTCTCGCTGTTTGACTACCAGATTAATTTTCTTTGTTCACCATCCTTCGAGGAGTGGTGGAGAAGCTATTATGCTGAGTACTTCTTCGACGAGAAGGACTTCATGGCTGAGTTGCAGAAGTCTTTTGTCCTTGTGTTGGACAAAGTAAAGAAATGTAAGTTCATGTTCCCACATTACTTTTTGTCTTTCTCTTCGACTGCTAGCCTGTTAACTTTTTCATTTGCTTTCAGTTGTTCGAAAGCCTGTAGCCAAGAAGGCTACAGAAAGTCAACAGGGAGGAGCCCCTTCAACAAAACCTCCACCGCCGGCGATGACTACAGCGCCGGCGAAGACCACAAGCAACCAACAGGGGGAAGGCTCTTCGAGGAAGCCTCCTGTATCGGTAACCAGATTTTCTTCATTTTTCTTATGGCTTTCGATTTTTTATTTTCGATGCAATTATTCAATCGAATTCCTATTGGTTTTCTAGGCACCTTCGCCCAAGAAGCGGGCAGCACTGGTGGTCGAATCTGGGAGTGATGAAGAAAGCGATTCTCCTCCTGCCCCCTTAAAGAGGCGAAAGTTAACGAAGGATGCTTCTGTTCCTGCTCCTGCTCCTGAAGGTCGAACCGTCAGAATAAAGGTTGTTGTGAGAAAGCCTAGGCCACCTCCAGTGATCATCGAGGAGCCAACTGAGGAGGAACTGAACGTTCTTCTTAGCAAACCTGTCGAGAGTGACAATTCCAGCCCTGGGGCTGAAGTTAATCCACAGGTAACCCCTTAGCCCTTTTTTATAGCTTAGGCATAAATACCCGTATTCGATTATGTCTCTTTCGACATCTGAAGATTTGTCTTCTTTCCCTTTTCAGGACACTACTGAAAGTTCTCCACCAAGGACCTCAGAAACGCTGGAATCTGCTAAACTTAGCAGGCCTCAGGAAAAAGACTTGGGCAATGACGAAGCCCACACTGAGAATGAGGCCAATGCTGAAACAGTGGAGAAAACAACAGAGGAACCTATGGTGGAGGAACAACAGCTAGTGGTGGAACAACAACCAGAAACGGTTCAGGTGGTGGACCTGTCAGAAGAGAATCATGAAGAAAGGGACCAAGGCAATGGCGAAGAGAATCAAGATGCTGTTGACGAAGAGCACCAGGGTGGTACTGGCGAAGGACACCAGGGTGACGCTAGCGAAGAACCACAAAATGACGCTGGCGAAGGACCCCAGGGTGATGCTAACGAAGAACCACAAGTCGATGCTGGTACTGCCTCAGTCAGAGTCGAAGAGCAACCAGTCGAGGCACTTAGCACTCAAGAACCTCTAACCCAAGATAATACTATTGCAAGGGTTACCTCCTCGAAGCACAGGTCAAAAGAGGACTTGGAACTCTTGAAACAGACTGATCCTGTTAGCTACCTCAATGCAATCATCGAGAGTAAGAGTTCGTCTGACACTAGTCAGGAAATTCCTACCCTGTCGGGGAAGTCTACTGAAACTTCTCCTCTTGATGATGCATTGGCGAAGGTTAAGGCCCAGTTCTTCAAGAGGGACTTGATGAAGACTTTAGAGGGGGACCCAACTGCTCCATCATGCTTAAAAGAGGTCTTGAATGCTGTCGACTTCGAAGCTGTAGCCCCAGAAATCTCAGACTTGATCATGGAGTTACACTCTATGATTGATCAAGTTTCAGCAGATTACAGGCGCCAACGAGGGTTTAACAGTCAGCTTGAGGTGTTGTATGGCAGAAGCTCCTCTGCATGGACTGTTGTCTCAGATTCGACTTCTCGAATTGTTGAGTTGTCGAAACAGAAAGCGTCTGCACAGGAAAGAGTCGATGCCATTGAGCGAGAGAATGTTTCCTTCCGGGCACAAATTGCAGAAATAGAGGAGAAGATAAACGCCAACACTGTACTCAAGGAGGAAATTCTTTCGACCATCTCAGACACTGAGAGCCAGACTGAGATTAAACAAGGCCTGGAATTCGCTGAGAAGGCCCAAAGCCTCGACGCTCAAATTGCCAAACTAGTGCAGGAAAACTCCTGGTGCAAGAAGAGGTTGGAGCTGCAGTACGCCAAGTATCTTCGACTCAAGAATTCTCTTACCTTTTGATTGATTCTCTTTTGTAACCATCTTCTGTAATCGTTATTCGACAACAATTGCCATCTTGGCTGAAATTAATAAAATTTCTATTTTGGCATTTTTATGGTTACTTAGACTTGTTTTATTATTTTATTTTTATCTCTTGAAGTATAGGTTTGTATTTTTTCAAATATTTACCATTTACTCTCAAGAGCCTTTTATCTCCACTTAACTCTTCGACTTCATAGGCTCCACCAGAAAAAGTTTGGATAACTCTGAAGGGTCCTTCCCATTTGGGTGACCATTTCCCCATGCTTCGATCCCTTCGATCCATGGGAAGAATTACCTTCCAAACTAGTTCTTCAGGCAAAAATACCTTAGGTTTTACCTTCCTATTATAAGAGTCTTCTACTCTTTTCTTCTGAAGCCTGAGTAAGTCGAGAGCGCGTAATCTCTCTTCGTCTAAATCCACCAGTTCATCTAACATCATGTTCCAATAAACCTTAGAAGGAATATCATAATGCCTCTGAACCCTTGCAGATTGAAGACAAATTTCTGCTGGCAACACTGCATCATGGCCAAAAGTTAGCCTATATGGTGTTGTCCCAGTGGCTTCTTTTGGGGATGTTCGACAAGCCCATAAAATCTGGTCTAACGTCTTATGCCAATTCTTTGGTTTCTTCCCAACATGTTTCTTTATCAAGCCAATCACCACTTTGTTAGCTGCTTCGACTTGACCATTCGCCTGTGCATAATAAGGCGTGGATGTTAGGAGTTTGAAACCTGTTTCCTGAGCAAATTCCTGCATCTTTCGACCAGTGAAAACTGACCCTTGATCAGTTGTTATTATCTCAGGGATTCCATACCTAAATATAATGTTCTTTTGAATAAATTCAATGACATTTTCTTGGTCTACATTGACTAAAGGGACAGCTTCGATCCACTTAGTAAAATAATCAATGCCTACCAATATGTATTTCTGACTCTTTGATGATGCTGGTCGAATCTCTCCAATGAGATCCAACGCCCATCCTCTAAAGGGCCAAGGCTTCACTATCGAGTGAAGTTCGCTTGCTGGTACATGTTGGATGCCTGTATGAACTTGACACTCTTGGCAACCTTTGGCGAACTCAACACAATCTTTCAGCATAGTGGGCCAATATAGTCCTTGTCGAAACAACAACCATTTCATCTTATGGCCTGCTTGGTGAGCCCCACAGGCCCCAGCATGCGTAGTCGAAAGGGCTATGTATGCTTCAGTTTCACTTAAACACTTTAGCAACACCCCTTCAGGCGTCTTCTTGAATAACTCATTACCCATGAGTACAAAACTCAACGCCCTGTATTTTGTTTTTCGTTCTGTCGAAGCTCCTGGATTTTGAAGATAGTCTACAATGGGTTTCCTCCAATCTTGCTCTGACAAATTATCAATGAACGAAATCTCGAAGTTTGAGTGATCAGCATATCCTAGCCTCGTCGATTCCAAGTCTGATGGTGATAGACAAGTTGCTTTTATCTTTTCTCGAACTTCGATTGCTCTTTGTAGTTTCGTTTTTGAAATCTTATACCCAGATGCAATTTGTGCCAAGTCATTGGCTATTTGATTTTCGACTCTGGGTATGTGTCGAATATTGACGCTTTCAAATTGTTTCAATAAACGATTTGCTATCACAAAGTACATAATGAGATTTTCTCTTATGCATTTATATTCCTTTGTGACTTGCTTGATGACTAACTCTGAGTCTCCCATTATTTCGACTCGAGTTGCCCCCAATTCCAACAATATCTCAAGGCCAGTAATTAGAGCTTCATACTCAGCCTCATTGTTCAAACAAGAACCTGCTATTTTGTACTTGAATGTTGTTGGAATTTTATCTGGAGAAATAATCAAGACTCCTACCCCTGTTCCATCTTTATGGCTGGAACCATCGAAGTAGAATTTCCAAGGTTCTATCTCCACATAATTAATATCCTCGACTTGAATTGAGTGGTCGACTATGAAATCTGCAACCACTTGTCCTTTTACTGCCTTAAGAGGCATAAAGGTCAAGGAATATTCAGTTAATGCTAATGCCCACTTGCCAATTCGACTATGCAAGATAGGTTTCGACAATATATATTTGAAAACATCAAAATGAGACGAAACATAAACATCAACTGGTTTTATATATTGCTTGAGTTTTGTACAAGAAAAATACAGACATAGACACAATTTTTCAACTTCGCTATATCTAGTTTCTGCATCATTCAAAACTCGACTGAGATAATAAATGGGTCTTTCGACTCCATTCTCATCCTCTTGGGCTAACATACTTCCCAGAGTTTTGTCAGATGCAGCTATGTACAATCTCATACTCCTATTGCTACAAGGAGGCACCAAAATAGGTGGCTTAGTGAGGTACCCTTTGATTTTGTCGAAGGCTTCTTGTTGCTCTTGCCCCCATTCGAACCCCTCTTTATTCAGTCGAAGTAAGGGTGAAAAGGCCTGAGCTTTCCCACTTAGATTAGATATAAACCTCCTTAAGAAATTTATCTTGCCTAAGAGAGATTGCAATTCCTTCTTATTCGATGGCGCTTTCGCTTCCAGAATTGCCTTCATCTTGTTCTGATTGATTTCGATTCCTTTCTTGTGGACAACGAAGCCCAAGAAATCTCCAGCTTTCACACAGAACGCACACTTTAAAGGGTTCATCTTCAGACCATGTTCTCTCATTCTTTCGAATGATTGTCGAAGGTGGTCAATGTGACTCTTCCTGGAAACAGATTTTATAACAATATCATCAATATAAACTTGCATAAAAGTGTTAATAAAATCATGGAAGATAGTATTCATTGCTCGCTGGTACGTTGCCCCAGCGTTCTTTAGGCCAAAAGGCATCACTACCCATTCGTAAGTGCCTAAGGCCCCAGGGCATCGAAAAACTGTTTTCGACACATCCTCTTCAGCAATGAATATTTGATTATATCCTGAATAACCATCGAGCATACTCAGGTATTCATAACCAGCGGCAGAATCGACTAGCATTTCCGCCACAGGCATAGGATATTCATCTTTGGGGGTGGCAGCATTCAAATCTCTGAAATCTATGCACACCCTTAATGTGCCATTTTTCTTAATTACTGGCACAATATTTGCAATCCATTCGACATACCTTGTAACACGGATGAATTTGCATTTTAGAAGTCTTTCGACCTCCGTTTTGATCTTCGACAGTATTTCAGGAGTGAAGCGCCTTGGGTTTTGCTTGATAGGCTTCTTTCCACGTTTGATTGGCAACTGAAGTTCTACCAATCCTCTGTCGAGACCAGGCATTTCGTCATAATCCCATGCAAAACAGTCTTTAAACTCTTTCAGCAATTGGATTACTTCCAACCTAAGTTCTGGATCGATTTTGGCGCTGATGTAAGTTGGCCTTTTCTCTGATCCTTCGCCTAAGTTGATTTCTTCTAAAGGGTCTTGTGCTAACATCTTAATATTGTTCGCCAAGGGGTCCTTTTCGAAGCCCAAAGGCTCATCGTCATAGATGGCGTCGAGCCTCTGTTCCTGCATTTCTTCTGGCATGATATCAGGAGGTTTTGGATCGAAATCCTTTCCTGGGCCAACAGCAGATATTTGTTGATCAGTGGCCTGTGTGGCCATGTACTTTACTTCGGCTTCGAGAGCCGTTATCATCTTGGTTTCGGCTACATAAGCCGAAATTCGCTTCAAAGACTGTGACTCAGTCATTATCACTGAATTCACTTCCCCAACCAGTTGGTTGGATATCAGTTAACCCACTGAAGTCTATGTGGGACAAGTCTTCTCTGTCCCATTGGAAACCATGCTCAGGATGCAGGTATAGGGAACAAAAGGTGTTTGGCGCTGGCGCCATGTCGAAGTCAGGTGTTGGACATGGCCCTATGTGAGCCAAGTTTTTGTCGAAATCTGCCACACCCAAGTGATTCACTTCGCCAAGGTAGTAGCTTTGATCTGCCTCTATGTTTTCGACCATCCCATCTGGACGCCATAGCAGCAGTCTTTGGTGCATCGATGAAGGCACAGCGCCAACACCATGAATCCATTCACGGCCTAACAAAAGGTTGTAGTTAGGTTTGGCCGATATGACCATGAACATCGTTGGTCGAAGGATCGACCCAACTTTGATATCTAGCTGGATCACTCCCATGGTGGTCCCAATGCCGCCCTCATAGTTCGACAGGACCATATTGTGAGGTTTAATGTCCTCATCTCTTTTGCCAATCTTCCTTAGCGTAGAGTGATGGATAATATTGATGGTTGCCCCACAATCGACCAATATTTTATTCACAGTAGTTTCTTCGAGCTTAGCCCTTATGAACAAAGGCTTGAGGTGATTCTTCATCGCCTCTGTAGGTGGCTCGAAGAAGCCATTTTGTTCCTCTGTAGTGCCATTGTCCATGACAAAATAGCACACTGGACTATGTTTGGCCATTTCTTGTTCCACCTCCCAGTCACTTGCTTCGACTTCTACCTGTCGATTGAATTCCCTAGGCAGTACTGAAACAATATTCACCATTATATCCAAAGTATCGTCAGACTCAGCATCGTCTTCGTCTTCGACTTCACTTTGGTTAGGCCAAACTAGCCTATTGGTAACTGGTTCTCTCTCTAGAGGCTTCCTTTGTTTCCTTTGAGGAACATTCGAACTAGTTTCTGCCTTAGGTTCGTTGGTAGCCTCCCTTTCAGCTTTTCGTCTCCTTTGATATCTCCTCCATTGGGATCGAGACATAGGATTTTTACCCTTGTAGTTACTGGACACTTGAGCAACCTTGGGTGCAGCCACTTGAGGCTCTTTCTTCTGAGTTAAAGAGGAACCTCTTGGCACATCGAAAGAATGCCATTTCTCTTCGCTTGGCCTTTTCCGGCCAGATGTTTTGTACCAAGTGTCTACTGGTACATTTGTTGGAGGCCTAAAAGTCAATGGCCTCTTGTCTTGATTAGAACCCCTTCTGGGATCATGTCGAAGGTCAGCATTCTCCCTTCTCTTGTTCGCTGCTCTCACGCCTTGTATGTGCTCAGCAGCTTTTTTATCAAAGATCGAACTGCATCTTGGACACAGCATTACCTCTGATTTCTTTTTCTGGCATCTTTGTAAAAAATCTGCCAAGTTTTCGTTTTCCCGAGGGAAAGCCGTCTTATTAGCCTGCTCTTGCCTTATGGCCTCTTCTGATGCTTTAGGGTCAGAAAGCTCGACCATGTTGATATTCATTGTATCTTTAGTAGCAAGAGTTAACTGCTTCATTTGTGTCTCCAGATTCTCCGTCTGGCCTTGAACAGTGGCCAAGTGGGAACTGGGCTTCGATCCAGTTTTTTGTGCTTCAGCAGTCTTCGACTTCGGGTTCTCGACCGCTTTCTGGACAGCCTCAATTGTCTTCCTGGATAAATTTCCAGAAAAACTGCCAAAGATTGGCATGTTGATGTGGTCCTTTGAGACTTCGACCATGGTAATGCCTGGCTTCTTCGACTGGATCCTGGTTGCCTCTATCATGTTCACCTCAGAGGGTTCTGCATAGTGGGCTTCAGCCTTCAGTGGATTGGAGTCGACAACCATGGGGGATTTGTCAGCAAACTTTAATCTCCCTTCCTCAATAGCGTCTTGCACAAGATTCCTGAAAAGAAAACATTGAGAAGTTTTATGGCCCAAAAAATTATGATATTTGCAAAAACCTCTCTTCTTTCTTTGATCAAGAGGAGGCACTTTTACCCCAGGGGGTACTATCATTTGGCCATCTTTAACTAGCAAGTCGAATATTTCATCACATTTTGTGATGTCAAAACTATAAGTCTTTTTTGGGAACCTATCGTTGGTCCTGTCTGGACCAATGGGATTTTTCCCATTTGAGGGGACTAACTGTTTACAAGAGTATGGTGGCCCTTGTTTTAGTTCTGCTAAATCGACTTCTCCTTCTTCGACAGCTAAAGTATCGTCGAAGGATTCTAGATCTTCGTCATCCATCTCAACGTACGCTATTCTTTCTCTTTTGTGAGTTTTCGTTGCCTTAGCTTTTTCATCTTTGAGGCGTTCGACCTGTCGAACTCTATCGGCCAGTTGGGCCATGTCTCTTAGGTACTGGGTGTCTAGCTTCTTCCTAATGGAATAATCTAAACCGCCTGCGGCTATTTCGACCAACTCATGTTCTGGCACTTGTGTAAAACATCTCGCCTTGAGCAACCTAAACCTATTCAGATATTCGTCTATAGGTTCAGTGAAACGTCTCTTCACACTGGCCAGTTCTTTCAGGCTTATCTTGGTTTGCCCCATATAGAATTGTTCATGGAACAATCTTTCCAACTGGGTCCAATGATGGATCGAATTAGGGGGGAGAGTTGTAAACCAAGTAAAAGCGTTCTTGGTTAAAGAACTTGGGAAGTATTTGATCCTTAGGTTTTCATTATTTGAAATGTCTCCCGCTTCGATCAAATACCTCGCCACATGTTCGACAGTAGATTCTGTCGTGTCCCCAGAGAACTTAGTAAATTTGGGGACTTTGCATCTAGGAGGTAAGTCCGTTTGTAACACGTATTCTGACAATGGAGATGTAAAGTTGGGCCTTCGAAAGCCCATGTTCATCCCATTCTGAGTCATGATCCTTTCGATCATGGTTGCCAGATTGTTTTCCAAACCCATGTTTTGGTATTTGTTATACCCCAAAATTTGCCCTCCCATATTCCTCAAGAAATTGCCAAGCCAAGCTACAAAATTCCCCAAGGGTTGTGCAGTGCAACAGTCTCCCATACAGTCAAAATTAGGGTTTTGAGTCTGATCAAGAAAAGGAAGTGTTCAAAGGCCCAATCAAGTCTCATATGCTTACAAACATGGTCAAGCATCCTCATATCAAGTTTCAAGGCATTCAGCTCAAGATTGCACAGTCAAAACCCTAAATTGCACTACAGTCAACTGTAGGGGCAAAATGGTCATTTGGCAGTCAAAAGTTCAAATTTTTGGTCAATATATCATTTTGAAGCCACAAACATCATTTGATCAATGCTTGATCATGATTCTCAAAATTTGGCTCAGAAATCATCAAAGATGCAAAAGTTGCTATATTTGGACAGCTGAAAAAGTCAACTGAAATTGACCAGGGCATAACTTTCACATGGATTATCAGAAAAATTCCATCCAAAGCTCATTTTGAAGAGAAAGACATTTCCTACAACTCATCTTCATACTTCAAGTCCAAGAAATGCTCTCACAAAAAGTTATCAATTTCAACATTATAGGTCATTTTCAAAAGTCAACAAAAAGGGACTTTAAGTCAGAGGCCATAACTTGAGATTGGAAAATCAAAATGACATGGGACCAAAGGCATTGGTTAACGGACTCAAAGACCTTTCCAAAATGTCCAAGAACATGAGAAAAGCTTAAACATTGAGCAAGTTATGCCTTGTAGAAGTTGGGAAATTTTTGTGAAATGGCAAAAGTCAACTATCCTTGAAACTCCAATTTTTGACAAAAGGGCCCACTTTCTTCCACTTGATTCATCCTTGTCATGCCACACACGTGTCCCATGATTAATTTCAAGATCAAACATTGATTTTTCTATTTTATTTAATTTTTGATAATTTAATTCATTTTAAATCTTTAAAAATTCAAATAAAATTCAAAAACCAATGGAATAGTGTCATTTGAATTTGGACAACTTCCATATATCATGAGCCAGCTCACAAACTTATGCTAGGGTTAAATTGCACACCAAGTCTTGGTTTGCTTAAAAAAAGGGAAAATTGGTTAATGGTGAAAACCCTAGGACTAGTTCTCTCATGAGCATGAATCAAGGCCAGCTAGCAAGCTAATTCTCTTCCCTCATAAGTGCTAAGTCAAACCCTAACCATAACACACCAAATGCTGCGCTCAAAAGCTCATTGAAAACTTGAAATTTTGACTTGAAAATTGAATTCTGAAATCACTATTAGAGGTGGATTCAAGTCTTAAGATTGATTCTAATAGCTTCCTGGACAAACTCTGAACGTGTGCCAATCCCTAACATCAACCAAAACGCAAAGAATTGGTACCTGTAACTCAAACTGTAAAGCCAAACTTTTGAAATCGTATATCATGATTCATACATCTTTGTGCATTTTTGTTTATTGATTCTTGTTCATATTGAAGTTTCCAAGCTAACCATTACCTTTAATTGCGTTTTTATTGACCATACGAGATTATGCCATGTTTGAGATTCTAGGGTTATAGGTCTTCAAAATTAGGGCTTTAGCAATAAGGCAAAATTAAACCACCAAACCATGGCCATCCAACTCAGTGCAGAGAGACGAAGAAGACCCACTATTCGCGAACAATTTATGAAGCCCATAGCTCCATTCGCTATTTTTCCAAAACCAGCCTAAGACCATGCTACGAAAACTGTTGCCATAGTGTTTTGTTTTACATGATGAGGAAGAAGATGGTTTCGTGTCCATCAGCCATTGGCCACTTTGAAATCGCGCGCGTTTTGGCGTACTAACTCTTGTTTGTTCTTATTATATTTATTTGTTAATTATATATCAAACAGGTTAAGTGGCACAGATGGCAAGCGCTTATTGTTTCAATCTCCAAGACCTGGGTTCGAGTCCCAGGTCTGTACAATATTTCACGTTATTTTTCAATTCAAGTTCCCATGCAGATTCCTCATTAGAGCACACCATGCACCTCATGATCCAAGCACACACGTGTCCCAGACGGCCACACCAAAGGCATGGATTCAAAGGGCACACTACGCCTTAGTCAAACGTGTCATACGAGATTCAGAAAGTCAGCAAGGCCATCATACGAATGGGCCTGAAGTTCCAGGCCTACACCTCCCAATTTGGGGCTTCCCCCCCCTGGTTTGCCTTTACTATTTAATTTTTCTTATTTATTTTTTTTTTATTCTTGTTTTAATTGTTAGTTTTATTTTAATTACTGTTTATTTAATTAATCATTTTTTAACAAAATACAAAAACTTAATTAAAAATCAGAAAAGACCAAAAAAGAATAAATATTTTTATTATAATTATTTTCTTGTAAATAAATTAATGTATAATGAATTTAGTTTTAATTAGGATGTTTGCAATTTTAATTCTTTTCATATTAAATAAAAAATAATTAGAATTAGGTTAATTAATAATTTCCACTCCTTTTAATTTTTCCTTTTTTCCATAATATTATTATTTATTTATTTATTTTATTTTTTATAATTAAATGTATATAAATAACTTAGATTTAAATTAGGTTAAAAATTCAATCTTTTTTCTTAATAACTTAAAAAACATTAGAATTAGGGTTTACATCCAATTTTTTTTGTTTTAATTAATTCTTTTTCTTTTAATCTTAAAAAACACAAAAATACCAAAACATTAAATTTTAATTTTAATTCCTCATCAATTTTAATTTATTGCAAAAGGGTCCAACGCCCATGTTCATAATTTATTTAATTTGCGCATTTATTTTATGTCATTTATTATAATTATGTACATGTCCCAAAGCCTTGTAACTTTATTTCTCGCACTTTTATTTTATTGCATCTTTACTTTCAGTCAAATCGGGTCCGGTTTATTTTGGCGATGTGGACCCGCGCCATGTGTAATAGCCTTAGATTTATTTTTTTCCGCAAATATTTAAACTGTTAAGAAGCATGCAAGAATGAATGTCTTAATTAAAATCAAGCGTAGATCACAAATAAACATGACAAGACAAATAACTGAAACATGACACACAATTCGCACACACCACCCCTAGGGTACGCCTCACTGTTGCCTTTCGAAAGGTGATCGTCGAGTAGAGGATGTCTTAGTAAGTCCTCATGATCCGGAAACCTGGCATGAGGGTAGCTTCTAAGGTGTCTTCCTATTGCTCTGGTGATCACCATGTCCCTACAAACTCGAATTGACCCGAACACCTCCAACGGTGGTGCTACCTACCTCTCAATGGTGGGATGGCACTACTTTAAAGGACATTTACACAGACGAATTCCTTAGGGTAGGTAGACGACTCATGGATACTTGCTCTCTTCAAAACAAACTGAAATCTTTTCACACCAACACTTTTCAAAAGCTTTCAAAGCAAATCTTTCAAACACTCTGACGTACGAGTCGAACTGAAATTTTTCAAAGAAACTTTTTTAAACCCACAATTGAATAGCAAGCAAACAATTTTGAAAACACATTGAGCAAGTACCTAAGAGCCCATGGATAACCATGGATAGAAAGGGTGCTAATACCTTCCCTTTCTATAACCTACCTCCCGAACCGAGAGCGATCTCTTTAAAGGAATTTTTCTGTGCTTTTGTCCTTTCCATTTGGAGAAAATAAAAGACGGTGGCGACTCTTGCTTCCGCGACATTTCGTGAACCAGCGTTAAACAGTCAGTTCCAGATCCACCGATCACAGTATTGGATATGCTGAACCACTTCGTCAGCATTTTGGTTTCTGTTAACTAACCTTACCTCTGGGGATATTACCCTAGGTTCTTCGACAGGTTGTTCGACAGGCTGTTGAGCCTGGTTAATGGTGGTTTCTTCCTCTACAAATATCCCCTGATTTCCCCTTATTTGCGCCCTTTGGGGCTGTCGAATAGGTGGGGGTACTCCAAAGTGAAGGGGTGAAAAACACAAGAAGGGGGGGTTGAATTGTAAAACTGGAATCTTAAAGCAATTGACAAGATATTTTTATCCTGGTTCGTTTGATCTCAAACTACTCCAGTCCACCCGTCAAGGTGATTTCTCCTCTCTTCAACGAGGTCTTAATTCACTATATTCAACTGAATATTACAGACTGCTTTAACAACTGCTAAAGCCTTCTTGATTCAAACCACAATCCAGTTTGTCAAGGCAACACTTTCTTACAAAGGTATAAAACAAATGTGTGAATGTTTTCTACAAAACTTTATCACAACTGTGATGTATACACAAATGAAGCTTAGAAACTTAGATTGCTAAACACTAATGGAGTATCAGAGTTTGTTGGTTTAGCAAAACTGGTAGATGAAGATTATTAATCAGCTTTGTGCGTGTAGAGAATTGGAGAGCATTAGCCATTATAATCTTCGAAGCCTTGTTTATATAGCACTTGAGAAGATGAACGTTGAATGCAATATTCTTGATTCAATGCTAATAACAAGCTTTCCTTTTTGAGCAGATCTTGTCTAGAATGATGCCGTTGGAATTAAATAGCGTTCAATGCACAGTACCGTTGCTTCTTCAATGCACGTTCTGGCTTGGCTCATTCTGATTCTGCTTCGCTGCTGATGAACTAATGTGTTTCTGTATCAGAGTGTTTTACGCGCAGTTCTGTTCATCAAGCTTCAGCATGTACGTGAGTTGATCATCTGATCTTCACGTTCTGATTCAGCAACTTCTGATGCTGGTGTATCAAATCAAATTCTGATGCTGAAAAAGTGATCTTGCTTATTTTAATCAGCGTATCTGCAAGTCAGAGCATGGTAATTTTAGGCAGCATATAGTTCAATCATGAAACATATAAATACTATATCTTTTCACTTTGTTATCATCAAAACTTAAATATAGGGTACTAGATTCAAACATTGTTCTAACAATCTCCCCCTTTTTGATGATGACAAAAACTAGATATTTAAAATAACGTGAAAAGGTATCTAGGAAATGTTTCAGAGTTAAGAAGTAAGGAGAAATCAGAGTTAAGAGATACTCCCCCTGAGTTTGTTACTTCCCTTTGATATGCGTGTTCTTCAGGATCAGATCTTTTTCTATCTTTGAGCATCAGATTATAGGTCTTTGACTTATCAGAGAGCAGAGCTTCAGAGCTTTTCCTGTCAGAGCTTTGCTTTGGATCAGAGTATTTGGTCGATCAGAACTTCATATTTGATCAGAGCAACATGAGCTTCTACATTTTGATCAGAGCTTCTAGCTTCTAGTCTTCATAGTGTTCAGGCGCTTCCTTGTGCCTGTAGACTTAAAAACAAAAACAGAAAAACATTTCAAGTAATAGAGTTAGAATGTTTGAGAATTTCTGTCTAGTTAGCCGTTATTGATTTTAAATATCATTCTTGTTCTCCCCCTTTTTGTCAGCAATCAAAAAGTGTTGGTGATGTGCTAAAAACACTTAAGATCAGAAAAACAAATTATATTAAAATAGTTCAGAGCAAAAGAACATTACACAAACATAGTCAAAACAGTACATCAGAAAATGAAGAAAACATAGAGAATGTCATGCATGAAAAATTTTAAGGTTGTGGGGGCATGCGTGAGAACAGGCTTTCCAGCATTGCTTGAATCTTTTCAGAAGTTTCATTCTGCTTCTGAACCATGGTGACAACAGTGTCAATCTTGCTGTCCTGTACATTCATTCTTGCTTCCATCTTCTGATCATTCTCTTCCATCCGCTGCTGGAGACGCAAGTCATTCAGCCTTAGTTCTTCCAGAGCCTGCCTGTCCAAGGCAGCTTGAGAACTTTCAGAAGGAGGAAGCTTCTCAGAACTTTCAGCTACATCTTCTGCTGGATTTTCTTCCTGAAGGGTCTTGTCTTCTTCTGATGGTTGCACCTGTGCAGCTTGCTCTTTCTCAGACCAAGATTCACTGTCCAGAGGGAGCACAACTTCTTGAGGCAGCTGACTCTCAACTTCCTTCAGCAGCTTGCTAAAGTTCTGTTGAGCCTGCTCGTAGTTGACGTCCTGCAGCTTGAGTGCTTCAGCACGTACCCATAGTCTGAACTGTGACCAGAGCTGATCAGAAGCAGCTGGGTCGATCATCCCCGGACAGACTTGCTTCAAAGAAGCAATCCATTGCAGCATACCTGTTTCAAAATTCAAAATACCAGAGCCAACATCTGGTTGCTTTGGTTTGGGTATGGCAATTTTGTGTCTTAGATCAGCAAGACGTTCAAGACTTGTTAAGTCAATGAAAGTTCTGCTGGGGTTTTCAGCTGTTTTCTGAGATGTTGTTTGTTTTGGAGGAGGGTTATCAGAGTCAGAGGAAGATATTTCTATTGGAGTGGTTGGAGTTTTTGGAGGTGTTGATTCCTCTGAAGATGGCAACTGGGGCCTGACAATGGTGGTTCCACATGGCAACTGGATTGCCAGCGGTGAAGGTTGAGGTGAGTGGGGGTCAGAATGATGAGGAGACGGGGTTTCATAGCGGTGAAACTCTGTTTGTGGTGAAGGTGGATTATTTTCTGGTTGAGGAGGTGGAATCTCTGATTGCTCAGGGATCAGAGGTTCTTCTGTGAGAGGTTGTTGTGATTGTGGTTCTGATTCTGGTTGTTGTTGTTGTATTTTTGGTTCAGGTTGTGGTTCTGGTTGTGGAGGAGGAATATTTGGTGGTTCAGAATTTGGTTGAGCAGAAGCATGTTCACGCTCAATATCAGCTAGCACTCTATCAAGTGCTGGTGTTGTTGAAACAGTTGGTTGTTTGGGAATTTTGATTCTGGTTCTTCTGAGTAGTAAGGCCTCAGAAGGGTCTTCTGGTATGGTTTCATCAATAGTAGGGATTGGAATGGATATTCTGTGAGAGGTTTTAGGAGGGGCAGCAGATGTTGGAATAGTAGATGAAATTGAAATAGGGGCAGCAGATGAATTACCACTTTTCTTTGGAGTCTGATGAGATGATCCTTCTGCTTTCCTCTTCTTTGTCTTCTTCTGAGTCACTTCTGGTTGGACTTGACTCAGATCTTTGATCTTCAGCTTTGAACCTGTATCTTCTTCCTTGTATGAATCTGGATACTTGAGAAACATATCAGGTTTGGATTCCATTTCAGAAAATTTTGGGAAATCACTCAGAGGCACTCTTCTGCTGGAGATGTCAGCAGTTGAAGCAGCTCTGGGTTCCTTCTTAATATTTTCTATCAGCTTCATCTTTTTCAGGTTCTTAGCGTTCAGCGGTTTTCCAACAGTTGGTTCCATAGTGCTCAGCATTTGAGCTTCGCTCAGATAATCTATCAGCTTATTCTCTGTCAGAATATCTGATATGAGCCTTCCAAACGGTATCCAGTCCCTTTTGGTCCTTTCTTCTTCTCTAGTTTCTTTGACACTTGTCTTGAGATGGTTGAACAGGAAGTGTGCCAGATTGATCTTCACCCTCTGATCAATAAAGTAGATCAGAAATTGCTGATCCACGTTTATATAATCAGGAGAACTTGTTGGTTTCCTGTGATTGAAGCATCCAAGAACAATCTTGGCCCATACTCTGCAGTGATCCTTCAGATCCTTAATTTTGCTGCTGGGAAATCCAAGAGTGAAAATGCAGTTGGCTACCACACCTATATCAGGGCATCTATCAGCCATGTCCACACAACGGACTCCACCACCACTTTGACCGATTAACCTAGCAATGAGGTCTTCAGAAATTACTATCTTCTTTCCCATGACAGAAGAGATGACTAGATGTTTATGAATCTTGGCGTGAATCCAAAATTCCTTGACAAGCTCTGGGAATGTTGGTCCAACCAACCTATCGAAATACCTCTCCCACTTTTGAGCCCTAATTTCATCAGTTAGGTCAAATCCATTATCCTTCAAACTTTCGAAGTCGACGATTAACTCAGAGAGAACTTCAAGATTCTTTACCGGTGTGAGAAGAGTTCTGGTAGGCACCTGATATTGTTCAGAGGTTTCTTTCTTCTGATTCCCTGCAGAAATGCTGGAGGATGCCATTGTTCTCACTAAAAAGCTTTGAGAATGATTTGAGAGAAAAAAAGGTTTGAAGAAGATAAACTCAGAAATATGCAGAAAATACTTGAATGATTATGAGAAAGCGTAAAGAATAAGAATGAAGAATAATGTGCTTAAATAAAGTTTTCAAAAATTATTTTGAAAAATTAAACGTTTTTAAGAGAGAGAAAAAAAATAATGATTGCCATTAACAAGCGTGATTACTTTGCATTAAATGCTTGCTGATTTTGGGGGATTTGAGAAAGATACTTAAAAACGGTTACCAGACATGTGTCTCAATGCACCCAATCAGCGCTTTGCCTTCTCAGAAGCGTGCACGCGTTCTGCTTCAGAGATTTGCTGATGATTGGATGACACTTGTTTGATGTAGTGATCAGCACGTCTGTCTTTGAGATTAGACTCTCAGATCTTTAGACTTGCATCTGATACAATCTGCATGTTCTATCTTTCTGAAAGGAGATTGATCAGAAGTTCACAGTAATATAATTACATTCTGAAGGTACATACATGGAATTAAAACATTTTCATTCTGGGCATACTTTCATGCTGAGATGTTTCAGAATGAAATTAAACCTATCTTCTGAAAGGGGTTTAGTAAAGATATCAGCCCATTGATGGTCTGTATCTATAAATTTCAAGTTTAAAATACCTTTCTGAATATAGTCCCTAATGAAATGATGTTTTATTTCTATATGCTTAGCTCTAGAATGTAAAATAGGATTCTTACTTAAGCAAATAGCAGAAGTATTGTCACAAAGAATAGGAATGTTACTCTCAAAAATCTGGAAGTCTTCAAGCTGACTTTTCATCCAGAGCATTTGTGTGCTACATCCTGCTGCTGCTATGTACTCAGCTTCTGCTGTTGACAGAGCAATTGTTGATTGCCTTTTGCTGGACCACGAGATCAGATTTTCTCCCAGAAACTGGCAGCTTCCAGAAGTACTTTTTCGTTCCACTCTGTCTCCAGCAAAATCAGCATCACAGTAGCCTACTAAGCTGTAATCACTAGATTTTCTATAAAACAAACCCAGATTAGTAGTACCTTTCAGATACTTGAAAATTCGCTTAACAGCTGTTAAGTGAGATTCTCTAGGATCTGATTGGAATCTAGCACAAATACATACGCTGAATAAGATATCAGGTCTTGAAGCTGTCAGATAAAGGAGAGAACCAATCATACCTCTGTAGACTTTTTGTTCTACGCTTTTGCTTACCTCTTCTCTTTCCAGAATGCACGTGGGATGCATTGGAATCTTTGATGGCTTACATTCTGAGAGGTCAAATTTCTTTAGAAGATCTCTGATGTATTTGCTCTGATGAATGTAAGTTCCCTCTGGAGTTTGATTGATCTGAATTCCTAGAAAGAATTTCAGTTCCCCCATGAGGCTCATCTCAAATTCTGCCTGCATACACGTAGCAAATTTTCTTCCAAGAGAAGGATTAGTAGAACCAAAAATAATATCATCAACATAAATTTGACAGACTAAAATGTCACTCTTAACTGTTTTACAGAATAGAGTAGTGTCCACTTTCCCTCTGGTGAATTCATTTTCAAGCAGAAAGTTACTTAGCCTTTCATACCAAGCTCTGGGAGCTTGTTTCAGACCATACAGTGACTTTTTCATTTTGAAAACATGTTCTGGATGTTTTGTATTTTCAAAACCTGGGGGTTGGTGAACATAAACTTCTTCTTCTATATAACCATTTAAGAATGCACTTTTGACATCCATCTGATACAGAGTGATGCCTCTATTAACAGCAAATGAAATTAAAAGTCTGATAGATTCTAACCTGGCGACTAGGGCAAAGGTTTCTGTATAGTCTATCCCCTCTTGCTGACTATAACCTTGTGCAACCAGTCGTGCCTTGTTTCTGACAACTTCACCTTGTTCATTAAGCTTGTTTCTGAACACCCATCTTGTTCCAATGACGTTGAATCCTTTTGGTCTGGGAACGAGATCCCATACGTCGTTTCTGGTGAATTGATTCAGCTCTTCTTGCATTGCCAGAATCCAGTCATTGTCCAGAAGTGCTTCATCAATAGAAGAAGGTTCAATCAGAGACACAAGTCCCATAAGAGTTTCTTCAGAGTTTCTGAAGCTTGCTCTTGTTCTGATTGGATCTTCCTTTCTTCCTAGGATAGTCTCTTCTGGGTGGTCCAAACTGCTTCTGGGCAATCTCTTCTGAGGTTGATCAATAGCTTTTGTAGGATTTCTAGCATTGCTCCTTTCAGACGTTGAAGGAATGTCTGTGTTGAGAGCTTCTGATGACTTGTCTTCAGAACCTGCAAATTCAATTTCTATACCTGCAAGATTTTCATTCTGCTTTGACTTTTCAGAGTCAAGCTTGTCATCAAAACGAACACTGATTGATTCTTCCACAATTTGTGTTTCTGTATTGTATACTCTGTACCCTCTTGAGCGTTCAGAGTATCCTAACATAATACACTTCTGTGCCTTAGAATCAAACTTGTTCAAATAATTCTTCGTATTCAATATAAAGCAAGTACATCAAAATGGATGAAAATACGAAATGTTGGGCTTTCTGTTCTTCCACAATTCATATGGAGTCTTTTCCAGAATAGGTCTTATTGAGATTCTATTCTGAATGTAGCACGCTGTGTTTATTGCCTCTGCCCAGAAAGTCTTAGCAACGTTTGTCTCATTGATCATGGTTCTGGCCATTTCTTGCAATGTTCTGTTCTTTCGTTCTACAACTCCATTTTGCTGGGGAGTTCTAGGACAAGAGAAATCATGCAGAATGCCTTTGTCATTAAAGAATGACTCAAAATCTTTATTTTCAAATTCTCCACCATGATCACTTCTGACTTTAACGATTCTAAGATCTTTTTCATTCTGAACTTGGTTACAGAAGGTAACAAACACAGAGTGTGACTCGTCCTTGTGTCTTAAGAACTTTACCCATGTCCATCTGCTATAGTCATCTACGATTACTAACCCATACTTCTTACCACTGACTGAAGCAGTTTTAACTGGTCCAAATAAGTCAATGTGCAGAAGTTCTAATGGCTTAGAGGTAGAAACAACATTTTTGGATTTAAAAGAAGGTTTTGCAAATTTGCCTTTCTGACATGCTTCACACAGAGCATCTGAATTGAACTTCAAATTTGGAAGTCCTCTGACCAGATTGAGTTTGTTAATCTGAGATATTCTTCTCATACTAACATGCCCCAATCTTCTGTGCCAGATCCACTGCTCGTTGTTAACAGACAGAAGACATTTTACGTTCTGACTCTTTAGTTCAGAAAGTTTGATTTTGTAAATGTTGTTTTTCCTCTTTCCATTAAACAGGATAGTCCCATCTTTCTGACTAACAGCTTTACATGATTTTTGATTAAAGATTATATCATAACCGTTATCACTTAATTGACTTATGGATAACAGATTATGCATCAATCCATCAACTAGCAGAACATTATTAATAGAGGGAAGATTTCCGTTACCTACAGTTCCAGAGCCAATAATCTTTCCCCTCTGATTGCCTCCAAAGCCAACGTGGCCTCCAGGCTTAAGTTCCAGGCTTTGGAACATATGCCTTCTTCCCGTCATGTGTCGTGAGCAGCCAGAGTCCAGGTACCATGACTGGTGTTTCTGATTTGCTGCTAAAGATATCTGCAACATGTATTATTTTATCCTTAGGTACCCAGATCTTCTTGGGTCCTGATTTGTTAGTTTTACCAAAACTCTGGTTGAATTTTGGTTTCACAGAGTGCTTACTACTAGTATATTTGATGTCATGTGTGTGACCATACACAAAGTGTGAATTTAGAGGAGTGTGTTTAATGGTTAAATCCATGACATTTTTGGGTGTAGGAACCTTACCTAGGTATCCTATTCCTTTCCTGCCGTTTCTGCTAACTCCATAGATCATTGAAGCCATTCTGCTTCTATCTATGCTTTTAGCAAGGAACTTCTGGAAACTATGATCATACTCCTTGATGATCTCATCAGCGTTGCTGGGAGTTTCAGAAATTGGTTCCTTCTGAGAGTTTTGTAAAGAGTTTTCTAGTTTTGAAATTTTATCTCTCAGCTCAGAGTTTTCCAATTTGAGACTCTCAGACTTATTAGAGTCAGATTCAAGAGTCCTTTTCAGGTCTCTGAATTTAGCTCTAATCTGCTGATAGCGTTCCAGAATTTCATTGAGGCTTTCAGCAAGTTCAGCCTTTGTAAAATTAACAGCGAAGTTAGGGAATACCTCTTCTGTGTCTGATTCTGAGTCTGATTCAGAAGCTTCACTGTCATCTGGAATGTTAGCCATGAGCGCTATGTTTGCCCTTTCATCATCTGATTCTGAGTCAGCTTCAGACGAGTCAGAGTCATCCCATGTGGCCATGAGACTTTTCTTCTTCTCTCTTCCAAACTTATTTTTGGGCTTTTCCCTCTGAAGCTTTGGGCAGTCACTCTTGTAGTGTCCTTGCTCATTGCACTCGTAGCAGATGATGTCTTTTGTGTTTGGCTTCTTGCTACCGGAGGAGCCTTCAGATCTTCTGTATCCAGAGGAAGAATCTGTCCTTCTGTATCTGGAAGAAGACTCGTTCTGATCAGATCTTCTGGGATTCCTGAACTTCCTTTGTCTTTGCTTCCACAGTTGATTTACTCTTCTGGAGAGAAGGGAAAGTTCGTCTTCTTCTGATGAGGATCCATCAGATGTTTCTTCAACTGCCTGCAAAACTTTAGATTCAGATTTTCTGTTAGATTTTAAAGCTAAAGGCTTACCTTTCTTCTGAGGCTCGTCAGCTTCTAGCTCTATCTCATGACTTCTGAGGGAGCTTATAAGTTCCTCCAGAGTGATTTTGTTGAGATCCTTCGCTAGCTTCAGAGCAGTAACCATAGGCCTCCACTGCTTGGGTAAACTTCTGATTATCTTCTTGACATGGTCAGCAGTAGAGTATCCTTTGTCCAGAACTTTGAGACCAGCTACCAGAATCTGGAATCTAGAGAACATAGTTTCAATGGATTCAGATTCCTCCATTTTAAACGCCTCATACTTCTGAATGAGCGCCAGAGCTTTTGTTTCTTTGACTTGAACGTTGCCCTCATGCGTCATTCTGAGAGAATCAAAGATGTTCTTAGCTGTGTCTCTGTTGGAGATCTTTTCATACTCAGTATAGGAGATGGCACTGAGGAGGATGGTTCTGGCCTTATGGTGATTCTTGAAATCACGCTTTTGTTGATCAGTCATTGATTTTCTTACAATCTTCTGACCAGTTGCATTCACAGGGTGCGTGTATCCATCTGTCACCATATCCCACAGATCAGCATCATGTGCTAGAAAGAAGCTTTCAATTCTGTCTTTCCAGTAATCAAAGTTTTCTCCATCAAAAACTGGAGGTTTGCCGCTGAATCTGTCTCTATCCTCATTGTTGTCATTGCTGAAATGAGAGTTGTTTCCTGCCATTGTGTTTTTCTGACGCTGGATCTTGTACTGACACGGTTAAGTGTTTTAGCTCAGAACCAGGCGCTCGGATGCCAATTGAAGGGGTGAAAAACACAAGAAGGGGGGGTTGAATTGTAAAACTGGAATCTTAAAGCAATTGACAAGATATTTTTATCCTGGTTCGTTTGATCTCAAACTACTCCAGTCCACCCGTCAAGGTGATTTCGCCTCTCTCCAACGAGGTCTTAATTCACTATATTCAACTGAATATTACAGACTGCTTTAACAACTGCTAAAGCCTTCTTGATTCAAACCACAATCCGGTTTGTCAAGGCAACACTTTCTTACAAAGGTATAAAACAAATGTGTGAATGTCTTCTACAAAACTTTATCACAACTGTGATGTATACACAAATGAAGCTTAGAAACTTAGATTGCTAAACACTAATGGAGTATCAGAGTTTGTTGGTTTAGCAAAACTGGTAGATGAAGATTATTAATCAGCTTTGTGCGTGTAGAGAATTGGAGAGCATTAGCCATTATAATCTTCGAAGCCTTGTTTATATAGCACTTGAGAAGATGAACGTTGAATGCAATATTCTTGATTCAATGCTAATAACAAGCTTTCCTTTTTGAGCAGATCTTGTCTAGAATGATGCCGTTGGAATTAAATAGCGTTCAATGCACAGTACCGTTGCTTCTTCAATGCACGTTCTGGCTTGGCTCATTCTGATTCTGCTTCGCTGCTGATGAACTAATGTGTTTCTGTATCAGAGTGTTTTACGCGCAGTTCTGTTCATCAAGCTTCAGCATGTACGTGAGTTGATCATCTGATCTTCACGTTCTGATTCAGCAACTTCTGATGCTGGTGTATCAAATCAAATTCTGATGCTGAAAAAGTGATCTTGCTTATTTTAATCAGCGTATCTGCAAGTCAGAGCATGGTAATTTTAGGCAGCATATAGTTCAATCATGAAACATATAAATACTATATCTTTTCACTTTGTTATCATCAAAACTTAAATATAGGGTACTAGATTCAAACATTGTTCTAACACAAAGAAGTCAGCCAAACGCGTCATTTGCGCTGTAACTTGCTGATTCGATTGAGTAGTGTTTTGTATTAGAGGGTTTAGCACTGTACTCAAAGTTTGTGCCAACATTTGCACCATATCATGGTTTCTTTCGTCCATTTGTTGCCTCAAGACTGCTGTCGAGGCATTTGTAAGGCCATGGGCTACTTGGGACGTTCCTCCTAAGAGTTGGGTCCTATTTCTATTCGCCATGCCTACTCCAGAGCCTTGGAGTGGCGAAGAGGCACTCACGAAAGGGTCTGAAAGAGTGGACGCAGCATTCGTCAGGCTTGCCACTTCAGAAGTTGGCATACCATAGAATGGAATAAATCCTGGGGGAACCACAGGCCTTGTGCCTATATTTCCCCTTGGTGGGGGAGTTCCCAAAGGTATTATGGGGCCTGTTAACGAAGTTATTGGCCCCGTGGTTGTGACCGACACTGCTGGTGTCGAACCAACGTTTGTCGCTTCACTTACGGTCATATTAACCGTTGCTCCCACACTCGTTTGTGGGATTTCGTTATTGTTTGGCGGATTCGCCATCTCCTCCCTTCTTCTGGAAGTATTGTTATCGTTGGTGTATATTCTACCACTCCTCAATAACATACAACTCGAAAAGATGAGATTATTTTCAACAATCAACACACAGTCCCACCGGGTGTGCCAATTTGTTTACCTTGGGTTTTGGTAAACAACCGCTGATCCTCCAAATGGTTACTTATTTGGTTACTCGCAGGATCGATCAGATTGATCCTATGGACATAGGTTGATTTTGAAGTTTGATTAAGTTGGATAAGGCTTTAAATAAAAGGTTTCAAGTAAATTGCATAAAGGAAAGACTTGGTAAAATAAACAAGGCTTTAAGGTAAAGGTTCGACAGGAAATGTAAAGAGAAAAGCAAGTAAAATTCTGGGAAAGTAAATGACTTTAATTGATAAAATTGGTGTTTCACACATACATTTCTCAACAATTCTTTCTCACACGCTGGGTACTCGAATCTAAATGAGTGACTTTGTATAGAATTGTGAACACACGCGAGAAACTACATGTCTACTCCTATTTATACAAAAACATTCCAAGTAACCGTCGGGCAGTTACACTGCTTCGAGATCAATCCACTTGGCACGTTCTCCATGCTAGACGCTCCAGATCCTTGCACGTTTGCACGTGGTAACTGCTGGAAACCGTTTTCCCTCCAAACACTTGAATTTCAAACTGCTCCACTCTGGACCATCGAACACGTTCGTCAAGAGACATCTTCGACGAGAAACTCCTTCGACGTCGAAGGCAAGCAGCCTTCTACCTTGGAAGAAATCTTCTAAGTATTTTGCCATCTTTCGACAGGCATTTCGACAGACTTAGCCAGTCGAAGACATTCTTCAGCTTTAATGGCTGTCATCAATCAAAACAAAGGTGTCGAATTTAGGAGCCAACAGTGAGCAAGGTGATCGGCTAATACACTGCCCTTTATTGTTTTTTAGGTAGTATACTGTATGTCATATTCTGTCAGAATCATCTTCCACCTCGCTATTCTCCCAGAAAGAGAAGGCTTCTCGAAGATGTATTTTATTGGATCCATTTTAGATATCAACAAAGTAGTATGAGTCAGCATATACTGTCTTAGCCGGTGAGCAACCTATGCCAGAGCGCAGCAAGTTTTCTCGAGCAGTGAATATCTGATTTCACAGTCGGTAAACTTTTTGCTCAGGTAGTAAATAGCATGCTCTTTTCGGCCAGACTCGTCATGCTGCCCCAATACACACCCCATTGAGTTTTCTAAAACAATCAGATACATGATCAACGGTCTTCCCTTGACTGGTGGCATCAACACAGGAGGCTCTTGTAAGTATTATTTTATTTTTTAAAAAGCAATTTGGCACTTGTCATTCCATTAGACTACCTGATCTTTCTTCAATAATTTGAAGATTGGTTCACAAGTAGCTGTCAGGTGAGAGATGAATCTGGCAATATAGTTCAAACGTCCCAAGAATCCTTTGACTTCCTTGTCAGTACGAGGACCAGGCATCTCTTGTATTGCTTTAAATTTGGTAGGATCGACCTCGATACCTTTGTTGCTGATGACAAAGCCTAGGAGTTTACCAGATCGTACCCAAAATGTGCATTTGTTAGGATTCAACCTCAGCTTGTACTTCTTCAGTCTCTCAAACATTTTTTATAAGTGATCAAGATGCTCTTCCTCTGTTTGAGATCTGGATATCATATCGTCCATGTAGACCTCTAAATCGTGATGTATCATGTCGTAAAATAGAGCTACCATGGCACGCTGATAGGTTGCCCCAACGTTCTTTAGTCCGAATGGCATTACCTTGTAGCAGAATGTGCCCCATTATGTGACAAATGTTGTTTTCTCCATGTCCTCAGGCGCCATTTTGATTTGGTTGTAACCTGAGAATTCGTCCATGAAGGAAAACACTTTATGTTGTGTCGTGTTTTCAACTAGGATATCAATGTGTGGGGGTGGAAAATCATCCTTAGGGCTTACCCTATTCAAATCTCTGTAGTCCACACGCATTCGCACTTTGCCGTCCTTTTTGGGAATTGGAACAACATTGGCAACCCATTGGGGATAAGAGGTGATGGCCAAGAATCCAGCATTGAATTGCTTCATGACCTCTGCTTTAATCTTTTCTGACATATCTGGCCTCATTCGACAAAACTTTTTCTTTACTAGCGGACAATCTTCTCTTGTAGGCAAACAATGTACCACAATGTCTGCATCAAGTCCCTACATATCTTCATATGACCAGGCAAAGACTTCAACATAATCGTGTAACAGTTGAATCAGACGCTCCTTGATTCTGGGTTCTAGATTGGCACCTACTTTGACCTCTTTCTTGTGTTCTTCGGTACCTAGGTTGATTGTATCCACAAGTTCCTCGTGAGGCTGAATGGTTCTTTCTTCTTGTTGTAGCAGTCTGGCAAGTTCCCCTGGTACAATCTTCCTCACCTCCGTCTTCGGCTTGGTAGATTAGACTCTCAGAGTCACAAAAGGCCATAGCAGTATCGTTACCCATGGGATCCCGAATGGATGTATACCTGCATCGTGAGTGTGAGTGTGTGTAAGGGTATAGCTATCTTTGAAATAAAATAAAAGTGTAAAAGAAAAACAATGAGCACAAAAATTTGTATGCGAAAACGTCCATGATTCATTGATGTCATATGAAAATGAGATAATAACCCTTACAAATGGACCATTATGCCTCGGGTAAGACACAAGGTTTCAAGAGTGCGGATTGTTTCAATATTACAGATCCAACAAAATGTAAAGACAAATTACTGTGGGATAAAAGTGATCGGGACAAAGTATCTAGCCTCCCAATTGCTGAGCCCTCCATTGACAGTTGGGAAGATCCAATCCTCTAGGTTGCAGCCATCTTCACCATATTCTACCGCGTTGACTTCACGGTTGCTGATCTTTAAGGGTGGTCCTCCAACACGAGCACGGCGTACAACCTTTTGAGCACTTGAAGTGAAACCTAGGCCAAACTTGTCAGACTTATATGGGATATCTGGGAGTTGTCCTCAAATAGTGCACCCTCCTTCTTCTACTACTGCTTTAGCATCCTTCAGCGACGACATCCGGAGTGGGGGCCTTGTAATCTTGGGAACAACCTTGGTTACTGCCGTATCTTGCAGGACCTCTTCAAAGTGTTGAAATGGAGTTTCAATAAATTCACCATCTAATTCCACATATCTGAAGGAATTGAGATGGTTGATCATGTACTCTTCCTCTCCATGAACGATGATAATCTTCCCTTGAACTGGATACTTTAACATTTGGTGCAACGTAGAAGTAACAACACCAGCATTGTGGATCCATGGTCGGCCTAGCAAGCAGGAGTATGAAGGTCGGATGTCCATTACATAAAAAGTTGAATTGAAAGTTTGGGTTCCAACTTTTATCAGGATATCCACTTCCCCATGCACCATCCTTTTTGAGCCATCAAAAGCCCTTACTACTACGTTGCTTAGCTTTAATGTTAGTCCCTTGCAGTCAAGTCTATCAAGAGCTTTTTTAGGTAATACATTCAGAGATGAGCCAGTGTGTACCAAAACATGAGCCAGAGTTGTGCCCCTACATTCCACTGAGACATGCAATGCCTCATTATGCTTCCTTCCCCTCGGCATTAGATCAACATCCAAAAAACCTAGACCATTATCTGCAGTCAAGATGGCTACGCAGTCTTGGAACTGATCGGCAGAGGTCTCTTGAGGTACATGGGCTGTCTTCAGGAATTTTACCAAGGCTTTTGCATGCGCCTCAGAACATAGTAGTAATGCCATCATAGAGATTTTAGTGGGAGTTTTCCCCAGTTGTTCAACTACATCGTAGTCGCTTCTCTTTATAATTTTTAGGATCTCCTCCATTTCTTTCTTGGAGGTCTCAGGGAAAGTCAATGACTGAGCCTTCGTCCGGACAGGCTCAATCAGAATACTTTTTCCTCGAGTCTCGATTAACTCGGAAGCAGGAGTGTCAGTAGGAATGATTATAGGGGTTGTGACGGCTTTGTCGATTGGAGTATTATTGGAGATAATTGTAGGACCGGGAACAACTTTTGGGGGAGCAACAACATGAATGATTACGGGTCCAGAAACTGCTTTTGGGGGAGCAATTTCTGGAGAAAAGATCCTACCACTTCGGGTAATCTTGCTGGTTCCTGCAATATTACTGATGTCGGAATTGACCTTCTCGGAGCTTGAATCTTCTGTGCCTGGCCAGTCCTTCTTGATACCATGGTAGTAGACATCCCCTCCATAATTCCATGGTATGGTTTTGTCTGACGAGTATGAGACTGGTCAAAGAATTGTAATTATTAAAGGAGTTGCTTTCAGAACTGATGTAATTCTAACGGGTCTTTTGGTGGAGACCCTGGAAGAATTGGCAGAAATGGTAAAGAGGAAAAACATCTTCAAAAGGAATAGGTGGAACATAAGTCTTCTCAAATAAAATTTCTTTGTTATCTATTAGGCACTGAACATCTGCTTTCAACAAAGGGCAGCTGGTTGGTGAGGATAAACAGAAATGGAAAACTTCATCACAGCCCGGGAACATACCAACATTCAACAAGTTCATTTTTATAGTCATAAGTGGGGTCATAAGTTCATCAACTGAAGTAACAAACAATCCTTCTTCAATGGCATTGGTATTATGGCCATGTCTGGGCATAGGGGAAAAAATGGCATTTGGCTTTTCGGGCGCATCGAACTCAATTTCTTTTGCTTCAATGAGGTCTTGTATTTTTTTCTTTAGAGCCCAACAATTATTAGTATCGTGACCAGGACTTTCAGAGTGATATGCGCAACGGGCATTGGGATGATAATGAGGAGATATTGTATTGGGGTTTTTTGGAGCTTCTTTCAATGTCACCAAGTTGGATCTTAGTAGATGCGGTAATACTTGAGACGGGGTCATGTTGATTTTGGTGAACTGCCTGACTAGCCTTTCCATACTTTGTTGATTATTTCTTTGTTGATCAGACGCAGGCTTAGGAATCATAACAGCCCCCACCATTGGTCGGCGTTCGGCCCTATCTTGGTTTCTTTGCGTATATACAGCAACCACCTCTTTCTTTCTGATGAAAGGCTTCCTTACAACTGTAGAAGAAGATGTATCTTTCTGAATCTTTCCACTCTTTATACTGGCTTCTACCCTTTCTCCGGTCAATATTAGTTCAGTAAAGCCTGCAGATGAACTTCTGATTAAATGATTGAAGAAGGGACTAGACAAGGTGCCCAAGAACATGTCTACCAATTCTCTCTCAGATAGAGGGGGTTGAACTCTTCCAGCCAAGTCTCTCCATTTTTGTGTATAGCCTTTGAAACCTTCATTAGAAACCATGGCCATACTCTGGAGTTGAGTACGAGTAGGCACAAGATCAACATTCTATTGGTATTTTTTGTAGAAGGCTGCTGCAAGATCTTCCCAATTATGTACATTGGCTCTTTCCAGTTGGTAAAACCAGTCAAGTTGAGTTCCAAACAGACTATCTTGGAAGAAGTGCACCAATAAGTCTTTATCAACGGTATGGGGTTGGATTTTCCTCACATATGACTGGAGATGCATTTTAGGGCATGAAACTCGACATATTTGGCGAACACAGGTGCTTTGAATTTCGGAGGAATCACAATCCCAGACACTAAACCCAATTCCTCAAAGTCCAAGCCAAGAACCTTTTGGATTTCCATTGCACTCAGCCGCTCCTCGAGATGTTTATACTTGTCATCAGCTGGAGGGTATTGTTCTTCAGAGTAGTCCTCTTCTTCCTCTTCCTCCTCCGATTCTGACGGAACAACTGTTTCCTTGCCTTTCCCCTCCTGATTTTCTTTTTCACCGGATGTTGTTGCAAAGTCTAAGGTCCTTCTTGTCTGCCCATGAAATCTTCTTCCCATGTTTAGGACTCCAGTTACCTTCTTTGTCTTCTTTTTCTTCTCCTCAGCCAGCAAAGTCTTCAACTCTTCTTGTCTTTTGGCTAGGGTCAAGAGAAACCGTTGAAACTGTGTATTCTGAGCTTGGAGGTCCTTCATTGTTTGCTCGAGATCCATCTTACTAAAATAAACAGTAGAGATATGAGGAGACTTGTTGCAAAAGACATGCTTATGTTATGATGATGGTATATGCATATGTAATGATTTCAAGGATTTCAAAGATTCAAATTTGTTTTAGACAAAAAGGAAACACACGTTATATTAATAAGTTAGAGCTTGAGTACATCAATGCCCCTTGGGAAAAATAATACAAAAACTCTAAGATAGAAAGGTGGTACGCATCCTCTTTGGTGCAATGTAGGAATTGAGAGTCTGCTCCTCATGAAGTAGCCTAGTGAGTTCCAAAACCTTCTTCTCGCTTGCGTAGAATTGGGCTTCAAAAGTATCTCGCTCTCCTTTGAGTTGTATCCAATCCCTTTGTAGGTCTTCAAGAGATGTGGGCATGTCAGGATGTAGGATAGTGTATGGAACATCTCCCTCCATGACAGGCTCAATGATTACTGGGAGAATGGAGGGGTAAGGCATCATAAGACTCTGAGCGTGAGTTCATACCCATTTGAGGTAAGGCTCAAGAGGGATGGAATTTTTATGCCCCAAAGTCTTGCTATCCACCTTGTTTAACATCCTCCAAGCTCGGATAAATCTCTGGCGAAGACCTTGATCGTTGTTGTCGTAGTCAAATACCAAACCTTGAACTAGCATCTCGTGTGGGTCATCCCTTTGGGCGTAACCAAATTGTCTTAAGGCTAAACATGGGTTGTAGGTGATACCTCCCCTAATTCCAAGTAAAGGGACATTAGGGAATTCTGCACAACGGTCGACAATGATAACATTCTCTTTGGATCGGGAGCCCCAATGAATGTCTGAATGTTTGAGCGTCATCAACCTTTGTGACCACCTTGAACTTTGCTCATTCTTTAATACAGATTGGGGAAGATGAGAAATAAACCACCTTGCCAAGAGAGGAGTGCAACACATAAGAACATCTCTTTTCCTTATTGTGCGGTTGTGAAAAGAGTGTAGGATATCTCCTAGCAATGTAGGCACCGGGTTGCGAGATATGAAGATTTTGACGGTGTTGGCATCTATGAGTTGGTCAGGATTTGGAAACAAAACCATCCCATAGATGAGGAGAGCCAAAATTTCCTCAAAGGCTTGCAAGTCGAAGTAATTCCTACAACTTTGGGCTTTCTCAAACATGAACTTTGCTAGGAAACCTTGACACCACTCCTTGTCTCCCAATGAGTTGTGACATCAGATGAGTGCAAGTGTAGAGCTTGAGCAATCTCTTATGGCTTTGGGTCTCTTTCCGTACCATTGAAAGGTAGTTGATTGAGAATTGGAATCCTCAAGAGTTGGGAGAATTCTTCCAAAGTAGGCACAAGTTGATAGTCGGGAAAGGTGAAGCAATGGTGTAAAGGATCAAAGAACTGAAAAAGCACCTTCATCGTGTCTTCATCTGTGTTAGAGGTGACCAAGTTGAGTAGGCGACCATGTCTCTCGGTGAATGGAGATTTTTCAGGAATCCTTGAAGCTAGCTCCTTAAGTTGTGGAGGGATCCTTACAAGGTTGACTTGAATAGTTTTCCTGCGAAGTGAATCCATATCCTACAAAACAAGAACAAAGATGAATCCCAAAATCCTTGAAATGGTTAGTGGATGTATATGATGTTCATGATGTTATGTACAAATATGCATATATAAACAAAACAAACAAATCCTTAGTTTTAGGCTTGCACGGGGTTTTATAGGTAAGTACCCTCTTGAAGTTTAGTTGGCTTAAACATGTCCTAGTAATAGTAATCGGGTTCTAAAGAGCTCAATATCATTGGATTGTTTCCTTGGTCATTGTTTCAGCTCAAACCTCTTTAATGGCGACCAAAATATCCCAAGAAGTCAAACCTCAATGAGTGTAGTATCGAGTATCTACCAACTTCGAACTGCACCAAAGTCGGTCATCTCACTACATCCTAAAGGCCAAGTTGGTCAAGTAAAGGTTCTAAAAGTTCATTAGTGCTTCATGACATCACTCAGCGGCCCCGTATTCTCTTTGATTAACTCAAAGGCTACCGGTACCCACAAATATGTCGCACTAACGTAGCTATCGCTTATACCATGTCGGTATACTCCGTACAGTTTCCACAACGTATTGCTAGTTACCTAAAATGTATCCCAAATCCGGGTAGAAGATTCAAACCCAAACAAAGAACCATAATGTAAAGCATACAAGTCAAGCAAATAAATGTGATTTATCCCTAAGGTAACCCCACTTTTAGAATAATCCCCAACAGAGTCGCCAGTTCTGTGATATGTGGGAGAACTGACTTGAGAGTTTTGCGTTTGATTGCAAATGTTGCGGTTAGAAAGAGTCGCCACCGACTTTTCTTTTATCCAAAAGGAAAAGTGAAAAAGCACAAGAAAGACCTTTGAGATTGTTTCTTGAGTTCGGGGGGTAGATTATGAAAAGGGAAGGTATTAGCACCCTTTTATCCATGGTTTTCCATGGGCTCTTAGTTACTTGCTAGATCACTTTCTTTTGTTCGAAATTATGCTTAGTGTTATTTTTTGAAAGTATTTTGTAAAGAGGCCTTTGTTTAGGCAATCTTTGTAATGATTCTCGTTCGTAAGAATGTATACAAAGATGTTGATCTTTTGAAAATGTTTTCAAGTTTTGTAAGATGTTTTGAAAGTGTATGTGATTGTTTTGAAAATAGCAAGGATGTTTGTTTTGAAATGGAGCAAGTAATTAGGAGCATCCTACCTATTCAAAAGTATTTCTTGTTCATTTTCTTTTCCTTTGACATTGTTGTCTTATCATTGATTTGGAAAGCAACTTATCTTTGGATATTAACGGGACGAACGTGGGTCATTGTATAGCCATGATTAGCAATGTTGCAAGGTATCTTAGCATTCTTTTTGAGGGACTAAGATCATTTTGTAAGGCAACTTTGAATGGCGTCATCGAGGGACTATGATCTTGTATTTGTTTGTTTTTGCTAAGATACCTTACATGCGTAATATGGCCATTTTGTATAAGGAAACCAAGTGGATTTCACCCTAGGGGTGCTGGTGTGCAAGTGTGTTATTTTCATGCTTGTTTTTGTCTTGGATTAGGGTTTTCTATTTGATTGATTTTATTCTTTCCATACAAACCCTAATTACTAGCATATTATGTAAAAGCGATAAATTGCAAAATTTAAAGTTACCACGCTATTACAACATTTGTGGGAGGGGGTATACAACTTATGAATGGGGATTGCAATAATATAAACCTAATTAATATATTACAACCAAATTGAATATTGTACAAATAATTGAAGGAATATATAAAGTACAAATGCCAATTGAAAGAAAAGATTTTTGTGTTTGGATTTTTGTATGAAGGATGTATAAAACTAAACCTAATTAGAGAAAAAAGTAATTAAATTAAATTAACTTAAGTTAATTAAGAAAAGAAATTAATTAAGAAAAGATTTTAATTAAGAAAAGATTTTTGAATAAAAACCCTAAATCTATTTTAGTTGATTAAAGGAAAATATCTTTAAAGAAAAAGTATTTTTTTTTATATTTTTGTCTTGAAAATAGTATGTGGTGTTATGAAATATTTTTGGTCTTTTTTATATTAAAATAAGTGTATTTAAATAAAAAATAATCTAGTTTTAATTTAATTTACAATGAAATTAATAAAAGTAAATAAAGTATAATGAATAAAATAAGTTTTTATGTGGAAAAATATTTAAATTATGTCAAAATATAAATCTATTATTTTTATACTTTTTATGATTTTTTTGGTATTTTAGAAAATATATTTAATAGGAAAAATAAAATAAATAAGTGAATAAAAATAAATGGGCCAGGGGGTGCCAAAAGTAGGCAGGGAAGTATGCTAGCAAAAATAAAAAAATGACAGGCCCAAAGGCCCAGCCCCTGCAAAAAAGATGTTAGGAAATCAAAAAAATGAAAAAATGTAAAAGGGGAGTTCACATTGGTTCGAACCCTCGCCCTTTAGGTAACACATGACTTAGTACGCGTGCGCTTGCCACTGGGGTGGCTGTTTCATCCAGTCATATAATCAAAGCATAAATATATATTAGAAACTGCTTTCTGAAGGAAAATTCATCTTCAACCTCGCGCCTAGCCGGACCACCTGTATCTTCCTCATCTCTCCACAAAAGTGGAAAGTTCAAACATGAAAGTTATTGTGTTTCTTCTCACGAATTCAACCATATAACTTATGTAAGCTAAAAGTCAAAGATAAAATCTAATTTTGCTGGGCCTAAATTGAAACCTAATTTTCTCAGAAATTTCAAATCTAAAATTCTCTATACACAGTCAATATAAATGGGAACTATGAACATGGTCAGCTTTAGAGCAAAGATATCTACATTTTGTTTTCACAAATCAGGATCAAATGATGCTTGTATGAAGAGATAGAAGTTTGAGTTTTTACCTCTTGCAGCTGGAGTCGTGAATGGAGTTTGACAACTTTTGAGATGGCCTGAGGATCTGTTTAGCTTGCCTGGACCTCCTTGAGTGTATTCCAACTCTTACTTTGCCTTGAAAGTCCCTGAATATCCCTACCCAAGTCAACCTGCAAGCTTGATATTTGAAAATGGGGGATAGTGATGGAGGAGTTACAGTGAGGAAACAAGGGTATGGATTGCTTTGGTATGATGTATAGAAAGTGTCTGAGTGATTAGTTTTCAAAACGCACGAGTGGAAATGAAGATCATGAGTTTTTGTTCAAAACTGTGTGTTAATGGTGTTCTTGAATAGGTTTTTGGTTTTTGGAGTGTTTGAGATAGTTTCAGGGCACTAGCATTCGTGTGTCAACTTGAAAATAATGTGTATACTTATAAGCAAGAGGTTTTGAGGCTTGTAACAACTCAGAATTTGAAACTCACATGTTATGGCATGGTTACTTATTTTTTAAAGCAAAGTTGACAAGCATGGTTTCAATGTAAGGTACAAGGTTTGTAGGGTGGCTGAAACCTTTAAGCACACTTGTTCTGATTGTGTAGAGGGTGTTTGTGCAGAAAGAACAAATGCAAGGCTCACTGCAAGCTGACTTTGCATAAAGCTTGCTTTTCTAAAATGGCAATGTTGCCTTTCTTCCCAAAATGGAATTATACTTGTACAATGCATTGAATGCTTGGATTAAAGCTTCCAACAGCTGTGAAAACATTTAATTATGGAGTGAAAGTAAAGTTAGAAGCCTGCAAAGTGAGATTTGTACAACATGCTTGAAGATTGGATCCAATGTTCATCATGAAAATGGCTTGAAAAATAAGAATGGAACCCTAACTTCATCTCTTCGATTCTCCCTACTCAAGAATGATATCAAGGAGTTCTTGGACATTTTGGAAAGCTTGAATTTTGAAGATTAAACTTGGAACTATATGAAAAAGTTCCATGAAGTTAGGTCAAAATCTTGGCCAAATTAGGGCAAAATTTCACTAAGTGTTTAGTTTCATGACCCTATGTTCTTGAAATTATAACTTGATATCCAAGCACTTTTGGAAGAAGTTGTGTGAAGAAAAGTTTCAGATTTCATGGATATATACAACTTTCATGTTGGAAGTTTCTCTTTAATCATCTTGCATCATGGTGGAAATTTGGCTCAAAGTTATGAAAAAAACATGAAATTTCTAACACTTAGAAAATTTTCTAAGCTTAGGAATTTTGACTTTTCAAAATGAAATCTTGAATTTTTGATTTCTTGATGAATAAGTTTCATATTTTGACATGTTTTGATGAATTATGATTTTTGGCAATTGAATTTGACAAAAAAAGTCAAAGTTTGACTTTTCAGTACACAGTTGACTTTGATCAATTGACTGCAAAATTCATCTGTCAATCCAATGGATTTGTAATGTTTTGAATCATGTCATTAGGTCAAAATGATGCAATTGGACTCTTGAGATCATTCCTTAAACCAATTGAACATTTTCTAGATCAATAATCAGAAACTCCCCTTTCCCAGCAAAACCCTAATTTTGACCATTTTGCCCTTTTTGGAGATATGATCAAATTTCTTGAGGAATTATGGTCCTAACTTGATCAAATGATACATATGGGTTTAAAATGTTAATATGGATAAAAAATTATGAAGTTTTACTTTAAATTGGCCATGGTTGACTTTTTTCCCCAATACAATTGATTTTTAGGTCAATTGTTTAATTGACTGATCAAAAGTGTGATCCAAAGCTTGAAACTTGACATGAGTAATCTTGGGAGTCCATAATGATCCATGAAAGCAATATGAAGCATTGATAGTTCAAAATTCCTTGTGCAAACTCAAACCCTAATTTTGGTCATCGGTGCATAAGGAGGTGTCTTGAGCTGATCAAACCCTAGTGTAGTCTCGAACCCAATGAGACCTTGTGAGCAAATTCTTGATAAGTGAGAGGGAAAATTTTGGGGTACAACAATATTGAAAAATAAGAATAACAACTTTGAACGACAACAATTTTAAAACAATCTCTTAAGATCTTGAACATGAACATTACAGTGAGAAAAGAAAAGCATAAAGCAAAGATATTTTGTTCATACACTTGATCTCAAACTTATTTTGTGTTAATCATTGTATTACATTTGTGTAATCAACTCTCATAGAAGCAATCTTGTAACGCACTTTGTATCTCAAATTTTGAGTTGTATTTGTTCCTTGAGAGACTATAGTATAGTCAGATTTAACAAGAAGACATTGAAAATAAGTTTTTGTGGTTGTAATCAAGTATGGTTATAGTGGATTAAGTCCATGTGAGAAGGAGAAATCACCTTGGCAGGTGGGCTGGAGGTAGCTTCATTAACAGTGAACCAGGATAAAAATATTGTGTTCATTATACTTATTCTAAGTTAATTCTTTGTTGTCTTGGGTAGCGAAAAACTTTCATTCTATAAACGCAATTTAAATCCCCATTTCTTGTGTTTCATTAACCTTTAACTAGTCCATACTTCTTGCCATTGACAAAGGCTGTTTTCACATGCCTAAATAAGTAAACATGCAAGAGCTCTAAAGGCCTAGAGGTTATAAAACATTATTTTTCTCTAAAAGACGTTTTTGAAAAATTGCCTTTCTGATATGCCTCACAAAGAGAATTTGAAGTGAACTTCAGATTTGGAAGGCCTCTGACAAGGTTTAGCTTATTTAGCTTTGAGATTCTTCTCATACTAACATGGCCTAACCTTATATGCCATGTCCATTTCTCTTTGTTTATAAACCTAAGGCATTTAACATTTTTATTTTTTAAATCTGAAAGTTCAATTTTGTAAATGTTTGTTTTCCTCTTTACAGTGAAGAGTACAAAGCCAAGTATTTTACTAACAGCCTTGCAAGACTTTTTATTGAATATTATATCATAAACATTGTCACTTAATTGACTTATGGACAATAAGATATACATTAATCATTTAACTAAAAGTACATTACTAATACAAGGTAGAGAGCCATTACCAATAGTTCTAGAGCCAATTATCTTACCCTTTCGATTGCCTCTGAAACCTACCGAGTCTTCAGGTTTAAGTTCCAGATCTTGGAACATATTCCTTATTCCCGTCATGTGATGTGAGCATCCAGATTTCAAGTACCATGATTGGTATCTTAACTTGGTTGTTAAGGATGTCTGCAACATAGACTATTTTTTCTTTAGGTACCCACATCTTATTGGATCCTTTTTTGTTAGTTCTCCCATAGGTTTTTCCAACCCAGGGTTTTTGTGCAGAGTCAATGTCATGTATGTGACCATAAGTGAAACGAGAGTACATAGATTTTGGTTTTATCACCATTTATTTTGGTTTAGGATCAAGCATTTCATTACTTGATATAACATAACAATACATTTTCTACCATTTTTTCTTACTCCATAGATCATATAAGCCATCTTTCTTTTCCCTATGTTTCATGAAATAAATTTTTGAAAAGAAGTTTCATATTTCTTAGAAACACACTCATAGTCCATGGGAGCTTCTAAAAGAATTTATGATTCCAATTTTTCACTCTTGCTTTTGAGAGCAAGGTTTTCTTTTTCTAAACTATTAATTTTTTCTTTAAAATTGGAATTTTCTTTTAAAATGGAATTTTCTTTTACTAGCTCACTATGGGCTTCAGAATCATTTACATGAATTTGTTTCAGATTCTTGTATCTTTTCTGAGGTTTCTGACTCTTTTTCAGAATGAGTTAAATGAGAAAATACCTCTTTAGTGTCTGAATATGATTATGATTTAGAGTCACGTGCTTCAGTGCTTTCCATCAACACCATATTAGCTTTTTCCTCTTTAGAGTCATCTTTTGAAGCCTCAGAGTCCTCCCAAGTTGCCATAAGAACTTTCTTTTTGAAGGAATTATTCTTTGGATCTTATATTTTTAGCTTGAGACATTAATTCTTGTAATGGTCTGGCTCCTTTCACTTGGAGCAGATAATATATTTGTTAGCACCAGACTTCTTCTTTCCAAATGTTAACTCAAATCTTTCATCTGTTCGTATATTTCCTTTGGAACTTTTTTTTTCTTTTTCTCAAGAGTTTTTTTACTCTTCTGGACAAGAGCTAGCTAATTTTTATCATCATAATCTTCTTTAGATTCTTCTTCATCTTGAAAGGCCTTGGCCTTTTCTATCTTGCCTTTGGATTTGAGAGATACAAATTTTCCTTTTCTTTAAGGCTCATCCTCTTCCAGTTTTATTTCATGAATTCTATAATTCTTCTAGAGTTGTATTGTTCAAATATTTGGACACTTTGAGTGAAGTCAACATTGGCCTGCACTTCTTTGTTAAGCTTCTAATGATCTTGTTTACGTGATTTACAGTAGTGTAACCTTTGTTTAAAACTTTTAATCCTGCTACCAGAGTCTGAAACCTTGAGAACATGTCCTCAAAAGTTTCTTCTTCCTCCATTTTGAAGGCTTCATACTTCTGATTCAAGGCCAAAGCCTTGATTTCATTTACTTGTTGGTTTCCTTCACGAGTCATTCTTAGTAAATCAAATATTGACTTTGTCGAGTCTCTACTGGTGATCTTTTCATACTTAGTGTATGAAATTGCATTCAATATAATATTTCTAGGCCTATGATGATTTTTTTGTCATTCTTCTGTTGATCATTCATTTTTGCTTCTTTCTATTTTAGCGACATTAACATTCAGAGGACGCGTGTAGCCACCTATGACAATTTCTTATAAGTCTGCATCATAACCAAGAAAGAATCTCTCAATTCTATGCTTCCAATAATAAAACTTGTCTTCATCGAAGACTGGAGGTTAACAGAGTAGAGATATTTATTAGGGGTGTACATGAGTCAGTTTGGGTTGAATTTAGCCAAAACATGACCCAACCCATATAGAGTACACTGGTTTGGGTGAGGTAAAATAACCACCCACTAAATCATTGGATCAGTTAGGATAAAACCACAAATTTGTGGGTTGGATAATGGGTTACCAATTTTTTTCTTTCCTTATATATTATAAATGATGTGTCACATTTTTTCTTAATAAATACTTTAACCTATTTCCGTTGTTTTTTAAAACATCAAAAACTATATATGCACAATAAAATCCATAATAAACATATTCGTAAAAATCTAAGTTTCATTATAGTAATACCTAAAATTGCATAAAATACTTACACCTTACAAGAATTAACATCCAAATAATCAAAATATGGCATCCTAAATATGTTAAAATAATTACTTATAAAATAAAAGGTGAAATTCTGGCAGCAGATACTCAATGTCACGGTGAATGTTATGACACCGTATCTGACTTTCTATAAGACAGTAAATAAAAACAGTAAAGAACACAGTCAATTGTTTACCCAGTTCAGTGTGAAACAACACCTACTCTGGGGGCTACCAAGCCAGGGAGGAAATCCACTATAAGAGATATTAATTCAGGAATAAACCAACCAGTTTATCTCCTTCACTTAAGACCTACCCAATGCAACTTCAATCTAAGTTCAACTTAAACCTGAGTTCCTACTCACTCCCCCTCAATCACAGCAGTGATACTTAAAACAATTGACTAATGAAATAATGAAGACACTCTTCAGAACATACACTTAATTATGCTTTACAGCTTTTTAATCAAGTAACACAAACACTCGTGCTTCACAGCTTTGAGTGATACATAAACCTAACTTGACTTTGCTTCAAAGCTTTAGTCAAGAGACACAAACACTCTTGCTTCAAAGCTTTGAGTGATACAAAAACCCTTACAATCAAAACCTATTCCAAGTCACTTATCACAATGATACTTGCTTGGATTACAGCAGTTAAAACTATACAACTCCTAATTGATCTTCAGTCAAAAGAGTTACTTTGCAACCAGCATTCCTGTTGAATATATATGCAGTTGTTTCTTCAGTTAGGGTTTCCACAAAAAGCTAGGGTTAATTAGGTTTAACCTTAAGACTTGGTCACAAGACTTTATCAACCAGATTAGGGTTGAGCTAGGTTAACCTAAAGTCCACGTGAGATTCTGTTCTGGAAAGAATGAACCAACTTCCTGAAAAATCTCAGAATTAACCAAACTGCATATCTGTTAGATCAATACAAGATGTCTTAACATTTGTTATGACATCAGAATTCCTGTTTACTGATTTTGGTAGAAGGCAATAAATGTGATCATTGCAAAATGCTCAGATACACACTCATAAACAGTAGCTACTGTATGCCATACTTTTTCTGCATAAAGTACCTAATAATCCAGAATGTTATGACATCAGTCATGACATTTACACACCTGGTTTTACCAAAAATACATGCCAATAATTAAACACTTACAAACTCCCCCTTTGGCAGATTTTTGGCTAAAACCCCTAAGCAATCAAAGAATAGAGAGCAGCAGAATGAATATGACTGCAGAAAAAAATATGATGTCTACCAAGAATTAACACAAAATATCCCCCCCTCTTTAGCCACAAATAGGCCAAAGATACATGTACTTATATGTTATACAGTCATCCAAAATAAGTAACAAATAAAATCTGAAAACACTTGCATCAACAGGAACCAGCATCAGGCTTGTCAACTCCACCAAACTTTAAGCATTGTCATCTTCAGAGGAGCTACTTTCTTCAGCATTGAGCTGATCTTCAGCAACACCCTCTTCCCTTCTATTTCCTTCAGTCTCCTCTTGTTCCAACTAGAGAGAGAACTTTGATTGAGAGAATGGAATTTGTTGCAGAGTCGAGAGATGAAGGAGGAAAATGAGTGTCTATTCAGCTTCTTAATAATTATGAAAGAAATGGGAAAGCATATGATTAACCCAATCAAAAAGGACTTAACAAAAATAACTCCTTCAACCCTTGTTTTAAGCAAAATTAATTGCTATAATTCCTCCTGTTGGCAAATACCCAACTTGCCCCTCAAGTTTTCAAATTGATTTGCATCAAGTGCCTTGGTAAAAATGTTAGCCAGCTGTAGCTCAGTGGCAACATGTTCTAGTTTAATCGTCTTCTCTTCTACAAGGTCTCTGATAAAGTGAAGTCTTATGTCAATATGCTTGGTCCTTCTATGCTGAATAGGATTCTTGGAAATGTTGATTATACTCAGATTGTCGCAGTACAATGTCATAACATCTTGTGTGACATTATACTCAGTAAGCATCTGTTTCATCCAGATCATTTGAGAACAGCTACTACCAGCTGCAATGTATTCAGCTTCAGCAGTAGAGAGATACACACAGTTCTGTTTCTTGCTGAACCAGGAGACCAGATTATTTCCTAAGAAGAAATATCCTCCAGAGGTGCTTTTTCTATCATCAACACTTCCAGCCCAATCAGCATCACAATAACCAGTCAGAGTTGGTTCACAACCATGAGAGTACAACAAGCCATAGTTGTAAGTTCCACTTACATACTTCAAAATTCTCTTTACTTGGTTGATATGACTGACTTTAGGATCAGCTTGGTATCTTGCACAAACTCCAACTGCAAAAGCAATGTCAGGTCTGCGTGCTGTTAAGTACAGCAAACTTCCTATCATGCTTCTGTACAGACTTTGGTCCACCTTAACCCCACTTGAATCTTTGGATAGCTTTAAATGAGTAGGTGTAGGGGTCCTTTTGTGACTGGCATTCTCCATACCAAACTTCTTGACAATGTTCTTTGCATACTTGCTTTGAGATAGAAAGATTGAGTCCTCCATCTGTGAGACTTGCAGTCCAAGAAAATAAGTCAGTTCTCCCATGAGACTCATTTCGAATTCAGCCTTCATCTGGTCAACAAAATGTTTAACCATTTGTTCTGACATTCCCCTAAACACTATGTCATCAACATATATTTGAGCTACCATTAACTTCCCTCCTTCATTTTTGACAAAGAGGGTTTTATCCAAGCCTCCTTTTCTGTATCCTTTGTCTGAGAGAAATTTTGTTAACCTGTCATACCATGCTCTAGGAGCTTGTTTCAGGCCATATAGAGCTTTCTTCAATTTGTAGACATGATCAGGGTGGTTTGGATCCACAAAACCTTTAGGCTGTTCCACATAAACTTCTTCATTTAAGTACCCATTTAGGAAGGCACTCTTTACATCCATCTGAAACAGCTTGAACTTCAGGAGACAAGCAATTCCCAATAGGAGTCTGATAGATTCCAGTCTGGCTACAGGGGAAAAGGTCTCATAAAAATCAACCCCTTCAACTTGAGTGTATCCTTGGGCAACAAGTCTTGCCTTATTCCTAGTGACAACTCCTTCAGCATCTGATTTGTTCTTGTATATCCATTTTGTGCCAATGATGTTTGTTCCCTCTGGTCTAGGAACTAACTCCCAAACTTCATGTTGCTTAAATTGGTTCAATTCATCTTGCATTGCACCAATCCAGTATTCATCAGTTAATGCCTCCTTAACATTTCTTGGTTCAATTTTAGACACAAAGCAAGAGTTTGAGATGATTTCTCTATTTCTTGTAATGACTCCACCATTTGGATCCCCTATAATGAGTTCTTTAGGATGATCTTTCTGAATTCCGATGGAAGGGATTTTGCTAGCTTCCTTGGATTCAGAGTCTGCTGTAGTGGTGTTAGGAAGGTCATTATGTTGAGTTGGAGTCTCAAAGAATGTCTAAACATTACAAGGGACATCTGTTTCTTCATGATAATCATCAACTATGACATTTATTGATTCCATCATGACTTTGGTCCTGGAATTGAATACCCTATAAGCTCTGCTGTTGGAAGAGTATCCTAGAAATATACCTTCATCACTTTTAGGGTCCAGCTTTCTCCTTTGTTCACGATCTGCCAGAATATAGCATTTGCTGCCAAATACATGGAAGTACTTCACAGTTGGCTTTCTTCCTTTCCAGAGTTCATAAATGGTGGATGAGGTTCCCTTTCTCAAAGTGACTCTGTTATGGACATAACAGGCTGTATTCATAGCTTCAGCCCAAAAATGAATAGGAAGTCTTTTGGCATGTATCATAGCTCTGGAAGATTCCTGTATGGTCCTATTTTTCCTTTCTACAACTCCATTTTGTTGAGGAGTTATAGGAGAAGAGAATTCATGACTAATTCCTTCTGAGGAACAAAACTCATTAAACTTACTGTTTTCAAATTCCTTGCCATGATCACTTCTGATTCTGACAATACACCCTTCTTTTTCTCTTTGAATTCTTTTGCACAGTTCTTTAAAAACTTCAAACACATCAGATTTTTCCCTAATGAAGTTAATCCAGGTGAATCTGGAATAGTCATCCACAACAACATAGGCATATCTCTTTCCACCAAGACTTTCCACCTGCATTGGTCCCATCAGATCCATATGAAGAAGTTCTAGAACCTTAGAGGTGGTCAGATATCTTGACTTTGGATGTGACATCCTAGTCTGCTTACCAACCTGACATTCACCACAAACTCTCCCTTCATCAATTTGAAGTCTTGGAATCCCTCTGACTACCTCCATGGAGATAATCCTTTTCATTCCTCTTAGATGAAGATGGCCAAGTTTTTGGTGCCACAATTTCACCTCTTTTTCTTCTTTGGCAATAGAACACACAGTGGAGTAATTAGTGTTCTCAGGCTCCCATAAGTAACAGTTGCCTTTAGATCTGACTCCTTTCATTACAACTTCTTGTTTTTCATTAGTTACAAGACATTCAGATTTTGAGAAGTTGACCTTGAATCCTAGATCACATAATTGACTGATACTAATGAGATTAGCAGTCAGGCCTTTTACCAATATTACTTCATTTAGATTTGGAACTCCAGGGCAGTCCAAATTACCAACTCCTTTGATTTCACCTTTGGCACCATCTCCAAAGGTCACATAACTAGTGGTGTGAGGTTTAACATTATCGAGAAGGTTCTTGATTCCAGTCATGTGTTTAGAACACCCACTATCAAAGTACCAGTCTTCCTTTGCAGAGACTCTCAGGGAAGTGTGGGCTATCAGGGCAGTAGCCTTTTTCTTCCATTGAGGAGTATGTAGTACCCTGTTAGACTTAGGTTTGACACCTGGGTTCTGATTAGGGTATCCATACAATCTGAAGCAGAAGGGCTTTATGTGACCAAACCTCCCACAATGATGACATCTCCATCTTTGGTGCTTTTTCTTCATATTTCTCTGTTCCCGATGTTGAGTGTTATGTTGTGACATCTGCTTTGACATTTGTTTATCAGACCTGATCTTCTTGTCTGCACCAGATTTCTTTGCTGTCACAAATCCTAGACCAGACTTGTTTCCCACATTTTGTCCAACCTGAAGGATTTCTTCCAATTTGTCAGTTCCATTTGTCAGCATCTTGACAGATTTGGTCATCTGGTTCAGTTTTGAGTTCAGCATTTGAACTTCCCCTTCTAGATGACTTATAGTTTCAAGGTATGCCCTTTTTTCAGCCTTCAACTTTATGATGAGTTTTGTTTGTCTCTCATTTTGCACACAGACTTCAACACTTCTGATACACAATTTCTTGTAAGTATCAGCCAGTTCTTCAAATGTCACTTCCTCATCACTAGTGTCACTTTCAGAGGTACACACACCAGTTAGTACAATAACTAGTTTGGCAGATTCTTCTTCAGAATTACTTTCTGAATCACAGTCAGACCAGGTAACAGTCATTCCTTTCTTTTGTTTCTTAAGAAAGGTAGGACATTCAACTCGAATATGCCCATATCCTTCACAACCATGGCATTTAATTCCTCTGCCTTGATTTCCCTTCTCTTCAGACCTTGGTCTTCTGCTGGAGTCATAAGATCTGTTAATGTCAGAGGGGATGTTCTCAACATTTGACCTTGACTTTGGATCCATTCTCTTGATGAGTTTGTTGAATTGTCTTCCAAGCATGGCTATAGCTTCTGAAATATTTTCTTCTTCATCCTCCTTGTTTTCATCTTCAATGTTGGATACAAGTGCTATGCTCTTGTTTTTCTTGTCAGCATTGTCACTGATCCCCATCTCAAAAGTCTGAAGAGACCCAATGAGTTCATCCACCTTTAACTTACTGATATCCTGGGCTTCCTCTATAGCAGTTACCTTCATTGCAAATCTTTTAGGCAGGGATCTGAGAATCTTTCTCACCAGTTTTTCTTCAGACATCTTTTCACCCAATGCTCCTGAGGTGTTGGCAATCTCCAAGATGTTCATGTGAAACTCATGAATGGTTTCATCTTCCTTCATCCTTAGGTTCTCAAACTTGGTAGTCAGCATCTGAAGCCTTGACATTTTTACTTTGGATGTGCCCTCATGGGTAGTTTTGAGGGTGTCACACACTTCCTTGGCCAGTTCACATTGATGTACTAGTCTGAATATGTTTCTATCAATTCCATTGAACAAGGCGTTTAAAGCTTTGGAATTACCCAGGGCTAACTCATCTTATTCTTTGCTCCATTCTTCCTCAGGCTTCAGACTGATTGTCCCATCTTTCTCAGTTATGGTGGGATGGTTCCATCCTTTGTCAGCAGCTCTCCAAGCCTTTTTGTCCAGTGATTTTAAGAAGGAAATCATACGAGGTTTCCAGTAGTCATAATTTGTTCCATCCAGAATGGGTGGTCTGTTTCCAAAAACTCCTTCTTTGTCCATAGTTCCAGAAAGTGATATCCCTATATCTCACCCAGTAATACAGGCAGGGTGCCTGCTCTGATACCAATTGAAATTCTGGCAGCAGATACTCAATGTCACAGTGAATGTTATGACACCGTATCTGACTTTCTATAAGACAGTAAATAAAAACAGTAAAGAACACAGTCAATTGTTTACCCAGTTCAGTGTGAAACAACACCTACTCTGGGGGCTACCAAGCCAGGGAGGAAATCCACTATAAGAGATATTAATTCAGGAATAAACCAACCAGTTTATCTCCTTCACTTAAGACCTACCCAATGCAACTTCAATCTAAGTTCAACTTAAACCTGAGTTCCTACTCACCCCCCCTCAATCACAGCAGTGATACTTAAAACAATTGACTAATGAAATAATGAAGACACTCTTCAGAACATACACTTGATTATGCTTCACGGCTTTTTAATCAAGTAACACAAACACTCGTGCTTCACAGCTTTGAGTGATACATAAACCTAACTTGACTTTGCTTCAAAGCTTTAGTCAAGAGACACAAACACTCTTGCTTCAAAGCTTTGAGTGATACAAAAACCCTTACAATCAAAACCTATTCCAAGTCACTTATCACAATGATACTTGCTTGGATTACAGCAGTTAAAACTATACAGCTCCTAATTGATCTTCAGTCAAAAGAGTTACTTTGCAACCAGCATTCCTGTTGAATAGATATGCAGTTGTTTCTTCAGTTAGGGTTTCCACAAAAAGCTAGGGTTAATTAGGTTTAACCTTAAGACTTGGTCACAAGACTTTATCAACCAGATTAGGGTTGAGCTAGGTTAACCTAAAGTCCACGTGAGATTCTGTTCTGGAAAGAATGAACCAACTTCCTGAAAAATCTCAGAATTAACCAAACTGCATATTTGTTAGATCAGTACAGGATGTCTTAACATTTGTTATGACATCAGAATTCCTGTTTACTGATTTTGGTAGAAGGCAATAAATGTGATCATTGCAAAATGCTCAGATACACACTCATAAACAGTAGCTACTGTATGCCATACTTTTTCTACATAAAGTACCTAATAATCCAGAATGTTATGACATCAGTCATGACATTTACACACCTGGTTTTACCAAAAATACATGCCAATAACTAAACACTTACAAAAGGTGTTCAAAAGATTGTATTTGAAGTACCAAGATTAAAGACATCAAAATCATCACTCATAAAATTATAAAACTACCTAAAAAATAGTCACTCAATAATCCATGGGTTTTGTGGGTTGGGTTTCGGTTTACCCATAACCCAATTATTTTGAATGGGTTTTCATTTTTGAAAACCGTGTTCATCCAATGACCCGCGCTAACCCATTTATTTGGGTCGGTTTGGGTGGGTTTTACCGGGTTTGTTGGGTTTACCCAACCCATGTACATCCCTAATATTTATCATTGTTAATAGTTGCCATTTTGTGTCTCAAAACTGGATCTTTTTTTTACACGATTAAGTGTTTGATAAAAAATGATAAACCATAATCGGACCTCTAATTCCAATTGAAGGTTTAAAGAAACACAAGAAAGGGGAGTTTAAATTGGGTTTCAAGATTAAAATTATTTCCCACCCTAGAATACAAATTGCAAGGCTTATAACAAAAATAAATGTGAGTACAAACTTTATCGTCAAATGTTTTGAATGAAGTCAAAATTGGAAAAAGCTTACACTTCTGAGTATTGGGTAGTATCCTTATGTCTTATGGCACTCCTCTACATTATAGTTCTTAGGAATCATTAAAATGCATCTTGAAATTGATCCAAGTCATTAAAAATAGTTTTTTGCATGATTTTTAACTGCACGTGTCGACAAATCTGTATTTCTGGTTGACACATGTAACCCATTATTAAAGCCTATAGCCTTTGTAAGTCTTAGGTCGACACATGCATGATTCAGGTCGAGACATACTGAAGCTTTTCTGAAATTGCAGAAATTCTTATTTTTTGTGTCGACACATCCATTTTTCAGATCAGCACATTTACTATCTTTTTAAATCCTGTAGCTTCTGACTTGTTTCGGTTGACACATGGCTTCTCATAGGTCGACACATACATTTTAAAATTCACATATGTGTCAACACATATGATACATAGGTAGACACATACTGTTATGTTTAATTAATTTCTTTTTAAATCTTTTTATTCTGAATTTTCCCATTTTGCCCTAAAAGTTCCAAAATTATAAATACTCTTTCATGCATCATTTATAACTCTTTGAAAACCATAAAATTAGACTATTTATCTCTTCATATTCAACCTCAAATCTATGCATACACACTGACATTACATTTTAATGATGTTTCATTGGGGTTCCATCTATACGAGGATTGCTAGTGTCCAATTGTGTATTGGGTGGAGTTTTCTAGGGGTTTTGATCCAGGAAAAACTTCATGTTTGTCCTCCAAGATCTTTGGTTGATTTGGGGGTTTTCGTGCAAGACGTTCGAGAGATAAATGTGGTAAAGTGAAAAACCTTGGAGTGCTCAAAATATTTTCAAGAAACCTTGGAGTGTTTGAAATCTTTGCAAGGAAGTAACTTGGAGTACCTGATAGAATCAAAGTCTTGTGTTGCAATAGTTTGAAATTGATGGTGCGCGAAATCTTTGGAGATAAAGAACGTAAAGGAGTAACCACACACGAGGACGATAATGGGTAACTGTGAAGACAAATTACTTGTGTCACTTTTATTTTTGCTTTTTACTTGCCTTTGAAACAACTGACCGAACAATCATCGAGAGAAAATCAATAAAGTCGCCATTTGTGATACAATGGCAGAACTGACTGTTTAATACTGGATTGCGTTTTTTGTTCGCAAATGTCGTGGTAAGAAAGAGTTGCCACCGACTTTTCTTTATCCAGCAAAGGAAAGGGTGAAAAGAACCGAAAAAGACCTTTTTTGAGATTTCCTGAGTAAGGGGGTAGATTATGGAAAAGGAAGGTGTTAGCACCCTTTCCATCTGTGGTTTTCCACGGGCTCTTAGGTACTTGCTCATTTTTTTGAAAATTGTTTGTGTGTTTGTGTGTTTTTAAAGTTTTTGTTTGCTTTATGGTAACTCTTGTATTAGTCCTCAAGAGTGTGATAAAGCGTTTTTTTAAGTAGTTTTTGAAAGTGTGTAAATGTGAAAAAAGATGTTCTTGAGCAAGTACCTAATAGTTATCTACCTACTCAAAAAAAGATGTTCTTTTCCTCCTATCCTTTAGATAGTGCTATCCTACTATTAGTGAGTAGGTAGCCCTATCGTTGGATGTTGAGGGACTATCGAAAGAGACGTTATGGTCATTAAAGGCAACATGTAAGGATACCTTAGCATTTCAAAGGGACTATCATCGTATAGGTAATATCGAGGGAAAAGATCATTTACCGAAAGGCAACTCGAAGGACGTTTAGGGACCATGATCTTTTATGATGACTTTTATACTGAGGGTCTTTGCTAATATATCCCTACGTTCGAGGGACATGACCATTGTTAGTCGAGGCAACCGAAGTGGTGATACCCTAGGGGTGCGTATGTGCTATTGTTTTTTATTTCAGATATATTAGTCTTTGTTTTTAGTTTTCTAGCGATTGGTTTTATCTTGTTCATGCAATCCTATTAGCCATACATCTAACAATTAATATATGTAAAAAAGTATAAAGTGCGGGAATGTAAATTCCTACTCTATTACATGGCTTCGGGGAGAGAGATTTAATTACAAGTCCAAAACCGGGAGAAATATAAAGGAAAACAATAAAAATGCCTTATAGTTTGGCTACATTGATATGTACAGGAATATAAAAGTGCAAAAGAAGAAAATGCGCGCGAAATAGGAAAATGTGTAAAGGAAACTTTTTGATGTTTTTCGAATTAGTTTTAAAAGAAAAGAAAAGGCATGTTTTTTTGTTTGGTTTTTAATTTACGAAAATATTAAATTAAAGTATAATTAATAACATAAAATAAACCTAATTAATATTTTTTGGTTTTTGAATATTAAAGAAAATAAGAATTATGAAATATAAAACCTAGTTCTACTTAATCATTACTTTACGAAAATATTAACTAATTAATTAATTAATTAATGATCTATTTAAAAAAAGTTAATTATTATTTTTATGATTTTTTGGTTTTAAGGTTAATTAATAAAAACAAAATAAAAAGAAGAAATAAAACATAAAGAATAGAACAAAAAACAAAATAAATGGGCATGTATCCTGCGCTATGAGCACTGTGGTTCGGTGGGAGAACTGACTTGAGGGTTTTGCGTTTGATTGCAAATGTTGCAGTTAGCAAGAGTCGCCATCGACTTTTATTTTATCCAAAAGGAAAGGTGAAAAAGCATAGGAAAGACCTTTGAGATTGTTTCTTGAGTTCGGGGGATAGATTATGAAAAGGGAAGGTATTAGGACCCTTTTCATCCATGGTTTTCCATGGGCTCTTAGTTACTTGCTAGATCACTTGCTTTTGTTTGAAATTATGCTTTGTGTGGTTTTTTGAAAGTATTTTGAAAAGGCGCCATCGTTTAGGCAAACTTTGTAATGATTCTCGTTCGTAAGAATGTATACAAAGTGTTGATCTTTTAAAAATGTTTTCAAGTTTGAAAGGTGTTTTAGAAAGTATAGCTGATTATTTTTGAAAATAGCAAGGATGTTTGTTTTGAAATGGAGAAAGTAATTAGGAGCAATCTACCTACTCAAATGTCTTTCTTGTTCATTTTCTTTTCCTTTGACATTGTTGTCTTACCATTGATTTGGTAAGGAACCCTATCTTTGGATATAAACGTGACGGGCGTGTGTCATTGTATAACCATGATTAGCAATGTTGCAAGGTATCTTAGCATTATTTTTGAGGGACTAAGATCATTTGTAAGGTAACTTAGAGAGCGTCATCGAGGGACTATGAACTTGTATTTGCTTGTTTTTTACTAAGATACCTCGCATGCGTAATATGGCCATTTTGTATAAGGCAACCAAGTGGAATAACCCTAGGGGTGCTTGCGTGCAAATGTGTTGTTTTCATGCTTTGTTTTTGTCTTGAATATGAGTTGTCTATTTGTTGTTTTTATCTCATCATGCACACCCTAATTACTAACAATACATGAAAGCAATAAAAATACGGAAAAGTAAAGTCCTACGCTATTACAAACATTAGGGGGATGGGGTGTACAAATTCAAAAATGGGGATTGCAAATTAAATCAAGTCCTAAGTTACTATTACAACCATATTGAATGGATAATAATGTACAAGAAACATAAAATGAACTGTTTTGTTTAAGAACAGAGATAAGTTTTGTTTAAGAAAATATTTTTCATCTTTTTGTTTTAATAAGTAAGATAAAGCATGTAAAAAATGAAAAAAGGTTTTTTGGTGTTTTTGATTAATGAAATAAGAAGTGATAGCAAAAATAGTGAGGAAAAAGAAAATAGAATCAGTGTATTGCTGACTAAGTGAGATCAGAAGTTCTGACTTTGGCGTGCTGCAAAAATAGAAATCACATTAGTAGAAATAAGTTAAGTCAAAAGTTCTGGGTCCACTGGGAACAAAGAAGATTTCAGAAGTTCTGATACCACTGGAAAAACTTAGTCTCCCTATCCATGCTAGTCATAGCATCTGCAACTTGGTCATTTCTCAACAAAACAGAAGATGCGCATATAACAGTTATGGCAGGTTTCATAATGTTTCAAAAACATGAGATATCAGAACTATAAATCAGAAGCAAAGCATGAATTTGCTAATCTTAATTCTGAGTTCTAATTTCTTCAAGAAGTTCTGAACTAAAATTCTCTCTACTTAGCCAGGCAAATATATGAAACCTCAGAATGTGTACATCATCAGAATCAGGATGTCTACATTGTATTTTTGAACAAAGTTTCCTAAAAATGCCTAAGTAATATGATGAGAGTCAGCAGAGGCTTACCTTGCAGCTGGAAAATGTTCTGTGAGCTGGAGTCTGGCTCTGACCGCTTGTGATGTTCTGAACAACTTCCTCTCGTGTTCAGCAGGCTGGAAACTTTCAACTTGGGTTGTGAGTGATTAGAAAATTCTTGAACAGCCAAGGAGCAAAGTTGACTTCTTTGAGGTGGATATTGATGGTTAGTGTGTCACAGTTTAACTACAGAAGTTAGGATGGCTTTTGAATGTATATCAAAAACTATATGGGTGGTTTTGGTCGAGAAACACTTGAGGAAAAATGGAATTTGAATGCAAGAATCAAAAGCTAACAGGTTTTGTATTTTGCGTTTGCAGTTTTTGGACTCTTGGAATTTTAGCAGGGTTCAGGGCTTTTCTTTCTCAAATTTCTGACCCTTTTACGGTTTCGAATGGCTTTCAATTTATAGGCAAAGATATTGTAGCTTGGAGAGTACAACCATCACATGCTAGGGTGCTGCCTTGCTGTTGAAGCAAGTATGGTGGTTAGTAGCCTTAGGAGCGCCTAAGCTGGAATTGTAAGCAGGGATTAAGGAAAGGTAACTTTAAAAGCAAAAGCAACGCATGGGCCCAGCACACTTTTATACAAGAGTTTGCTTTTCCAAGACAGTAAAGGTACTTATATACCACACGTGCAGAAATCCTTTGAACAAAGACCCATAAGTGGTTGTGAGCATTAAATGATGATGAGATTTATCAAACCAGAAATCCTGCAACATGATATTCTACATCATTTCTTAGTTCTAGATCAGAAGTTCAGCTTCAGCGTGACTTAGAATAGACATCCAACTTCTGATCTTTGTATCTCCTTGCTCCAGTATGTTGTGAAGGAGCTCTCAGACTTTCCAGGAAGCTTGCAGCATGCTTTGTAACTTTCTTTGAATTACCCTTGCAAACTCTGACTGAACTTTGTGAAAACTGTCCCAGAAGTTCTGACCAAACTCTGTCTTGAAGGTGTCCAGAATTTGTTGAGTGCTTTAGTTTCATGGACGTGTCTTTGAACATTTATAACTTGAAATTCCAGCATTTCCAAGAGAAGTTCTGTTCTGTAATGTTTTAGATCTTATTGAAATCTAAAACTCCTGAGTTAAAAATTATTCCAGAAGCAGCTTGCATCATGGTGATTATCTGATCAGAAGTTCTGAGCTTGTCATATTTCTTAAACACTTAGAAAAATTCTAAGTATTTAGAAATTTGACTTTTCAAAAGTAACTTTTGACTTTTGAATTTCTAGATGAAACAAACTTCATATCTCAACATGTATTGATGAAATATGAATCTTGAAACTTGATTTTGATCAAAAGTCAAAATTTGACTTTTCAATGCGCAAATGACCATTTTACCCTCATGAATGACTTTCTTGGAAAATTTGTAAATCCAGGCTTGAAATTGGAGGGGAGCAAACCTGAGGATTTAGGGTGATCCTTTGAGAAATGAGAGGGAAAATTTTGGGTACAACAAGCACTAAATGCAGATCGTGTCCTAGCTATGGCACGATTGGATTTCAGGCTCAAACCTTGTGATTCTCACGCCTAAACCTCATAGTTTTAGGTCCTGTGCAACATTCAAACAAACCAAGGCATTAAAATGTACAGATAAATGAAATTCAAATTAAATTTTTTACCAAATACACAGGTTCAGATATGTAGTGTTATTGGTCGTGCAAGGGCCTAAGGATGGCCTGGATCAATTCCTGGGAATACTTAGAGAATGACTATAGTATTAGTTTGCCACGAAACGACTTGTAAGTGCGGTTGCACATTTTTGACGAATTTATGAAAATGGAGAGTTTGAGAGAGGGCTTCTGTAGCGTGGTAAGTGTCTTTTTTTTCTTTCTTCTTACGCTTGCAAATGGTCCAATATATATAGGAGGAAAGGAATGAATGGTCTTGAATGAAAAATCCATGCCATAATTCCTTGTAATAAAGTATTGATATAATATTCAAAAACTTGCCAAATTGATATTTTAAAGAACCATAATGCAAAATTTGAAAACTTTCCCTAAATGACTTTTGCGCAATTTCTTGAAGGGGATGAACTTGGACATCATTTTTTGCGTGGCTTGGGCCCTTGTGCAAGATAATTCCAAGCCCATTTGTGCTATACACTTCCCTTTGTTATTTAAACCACTTATTTCATGTTTTATTGAAAATAAATCCAAATAAATGGAAAATAAATGGATAAAAAGTAAGACCACAAGGGGAAGAACTTATGGGTCCTATAATATGCCATGGAGAAGTTTAAAACTTAAATAAATGAGTTAGTGCCTTGAAAACTCAACTTTGCTTGATGTAGGATTTTTGAATTTTCCAAATATTTCCCAACTTGGGGAAACCATAACTTGCTCAGTTTTTATCCCAAGGAGATGATATTGGACTTTGGAAATCTCAAGATGTCTACTTTAATCCCTCTTTTGATCATTTTTGCATTTGAAGATGTTATCTTGATGTAAAAGGTCTAGACAAAAAGTGTCTTTTGTTGACTTTCTGAAAATGACATGTAATGTATGAGCTTGCATCTTTCAAATGGTGCACTTCCTAAACTTGAAGATAAAATATGGATTGTAGGGAATTGGATTCTCTTAAATATGGGCTTTGGTTGGGGCCAAATGGACAATGTATGAGAAATTTGTTCCCAGTCAAAGTTCAGTTGACTTTTCCTATAGAAACCTTAATTTTGCAAATTTGACTTTTGATGATTTAGGAGCATTTCTTGAGGAATCATGTTCAACCCTTGATCAAATGATGATTATCACTTCAAAACGATGTTGTTGACAAAAAATCTTAAAGTTTGACTGTATATAGGCCACAATTGACTTTTGACCTAGTATAGTTGATTTTCAGGCATTTGGGCAATTGACTGTGCAAACTTGTTCTGCAAGGCATGAAACTTGTCATGGGAATTCTTGGAGGCATAATAGGACCATGGAAAGCAATTTAAGTCTTTGGAGTTGACACATCCTGATTGAAATGGAAACCCTAGTTGGGGGTTCATTGCCTTGGGAGGAGAATTTGTCTGATCAATTCTTGGGCATCCTTAGGCAAGTTGAGGACCTCAATAGGAATGTCTTGAGTAAACTGAGAGGGAAAATTTTGGGGTGCAACAAATTCCCCTGTTCAATCTTCTTAAACCTGAGGATGTAGATTGGCTTGCCTGCCTTTCGTGATCTGAAGGTGGAAGATGATTGAACACTAGAGTGCCCAGAAATTTGCACTCGCATGAAGTGAACGTCGATCAATAATATCGAGAATGGGCTTACAGATGCCATTTGGAAGGCAATGGAGAATCGTCGGAGATGGGCTTAAAGATGGCATCCAAAAAATATATCGGTTGCATAAGAGATTCCATTGCGAGAATTCTTGTACCTGCCGTTGAGGATGACTTCATCGAGGAATGTTGATTTATGTCCTCGGAAATAGAGTCTAAGAGCTTCGGTTGTCGATTACTCTACTGGGGAATTAACTCTTGATTGATGAGATAAAAGTGAGTTGTTATATGGTCGAGTCCGGGTTTTACGGTGACTTAATAGGGAATATGAAATTGATCGTATCTGGTCGGGTCCAGGTTTTACAGTGTTGTAAACTGTTATCCGAAGATAAAAGAGAAGGAACTTGTATAGGGCTTTCTCGGGACACGTCCATGTAAAACTGCATTAGGTAATTCATGAAAAGGAGCCTGGATAGTAGGGCTATGAGAAGGAACCTGGGTAGTAGGGTTACTTCGAAATAAAGCCTGGGTAGTAGGATTGCTTCGGAGTAAAGCTTGGGTTGTAGGGATGTGAGAAGGAACCTGTGTAGTAGGGTTACTTCGAAATAAAGCCTGGGTAGTAGGGCTGCTTCGGAATAAAGCCTGGGTGGTAGGGCTATGAGAAGGAACCTGGGTAGTAGGGTTACTTCGAAATAAAGCCTGGGTAGTAGGGCTGCTTCAGAATAAAGTCTGGGTGGTAGGGCTGTGAGAAGGAACCTGGGTAGTAGGGTTACTTCGAAATAAAGCTTGGGTAGTAGGGCTGCTTCAAAATAAAGCTTGGGTGGTAGGGCTGTGAGAAGGAACCTGGGTAGTAGGGTTACTTCGAAATAAAGCCTGGGTAGTAGGGCTGCTTTGGAATAAAGCCTGGGGTGGTAGGGCTGTGAGAAGGAATTTGGGTAGTATGGTTACTTCGAAATAAAGCCTGGGTAGTAGGGCTGCTTCGGAATAAAGCCTGGGTGGTAGGGCTGTGAGAAGGAACCTGGGTAGTAGGGTTACTTCGAAATAAAGCCTGGGTAGTAGGGATGCTTCAGAATAAATCCTAGGTGGTAGGGCTGTGATAAGGAACCCAGGTAGTAGGGTTACTTCAAAATAAAGCTTGGGTAGTAGGGTTGCCTCATTTGATCACGTAGATTAGTTGACCCGTTTGGTTTCGAGAACTGATTTTCCATTAGTTGTCTGCAGATATGACATGTATAGCTTCATGGATTTAACCTTGAGCTGTTGGAATTGTTGACGATAACCATATTTCCTAAAAAGGTACAGGATTAATTATATGTGATGCATGAAATGCATTGTGTGATGATGTTCTCAAAATAAATGAGATTATGCTGTATGCAATATGTATGCGCACGTCATGATGTATGAACATGAAATGCTATTGTGACATATCCGAGTCTGGGAAAATAAATCCCTGACTACTGCTGGAGAGTACTGGAAAATGAATTCCTGACCGTTTTAGAAAAAGTGGTTCTTATACTTCTGCTGGGGATGATGAGTAGAGATGATTTGTCGAGGATTTCCTCTTTCTGTTTGAGGATGTTCTGTCGGGGATTGACTCTGCTTGAGAATTGATTTTGCTTGATAATAACTCCGTGGAGGGAGATGCTTGTTGGAAGATTCTGCTGATTTAGAGAAATAAACTCTGTTGGGGAATGAGCTTCCACAATTTGCGAAATAAACTCTACCCGGGAGGAGGTTTTATGAACCGTTAAAACTAGGCTGGGGAAAACAGACTTCAGCTCTCTGAAGGAACTTTGCTGGAGAAAGTGATTCCTACTTGGGGAAGAAGATACCAAAACTTTGGTTGTTTTTACTCTATGGGGAACATAGACGTCACTATCATGAACGTTACTGGGGAAAGGAACTCCTTCTAGCAAACAACGTTTCCATCATGAACCTTGTATGGGTAACAACCTCAAACGCTCTCTGCTTTCTTGCTCGTACCTTGCTGAGGATAATGATCCAAACTTCAGTTAGAGATAATGATCCTGACCTTTGATGGAGGAACACCAATAATTGGACTTAAATCCCTAATGATCTGAGGATAACAATCCTTACTTCCCGACATTCATAAGTTGTTTATTCTATGCCAGAGCTCAACCTACTCAAACTCTGAAATGGAGGAATGCCCCTGCATAATACCTTGCCCCGGTCTGTAGGGCCTTTGAATAAATTTGCCTTGAGAGGACTTTCTGAGATCTGTACTATCAAGATAACCTACGACAGTATTATACACTTCAAAACATTGCTCCTGATTGACCAAAGCTGGAAGCAGTTTCAACCATGCTTGAGTGAATTCCCCTGCATCTTTAGATTATGAAATGATTATCCTCTGATAAACGAATTCTTAGAGAGATTCATCAAACCTCGACATAACTGGCCCAATTTGACTGCAATTTGAGGGATCGAATCCAAACTTGAATGCCCCAGATTGGATAATTTTGAGATATCTCCTCTTGACTTTGATTTCATCAAGCTGGCTGCATTCGACAACAAACAATGTTGGGAAAAAACTCGCTCATACCCCACAGAGTCTCAAGCATTTCCCTTTTAGGGTAATTGACTTACGTCTTGACAGAAGGCTAATACACAATCGTACTTCTCAACTTGAATTGCCTCATGCTCAAGCAGATACTTGAAGCAATCTGTCCCTTATGACCAAACTGAAAGTGATACACCATGGCTAAACGGAGACTTCCAGGAAATCAAAGCTTCCACAAATCTGTTTCAGATCATTTCTCAAATTAAGATCCTCCCCAGATTCTTTTACTCAGCAGAATCAATAAAAGGTCCGCCCCAAATTAAGGTCATCCTAGAAAATGATTTACCCCCTTAACAGTATCCTGAAGCAATTTGTCCTTTGAGATAATCAAACTTTTCATTTGATGCTCATTATGCAAGCTCACTTCATGCTTAAGCACTTGTTTATATGCAAAGAATGTTTTATTCCAAGAATGATAATTCTAATGAAAATCTTATGTTTGTCTTGAATTTAAAAGATTTTATTGAAAAGATGTCAAAACATCGAGCTTCTTTTTCTTGTACAAAAGAAAATAAAAAAAATGGAGTGACACCAATTCAAAAGTTTTAACAAGCCTCATAGGAGTCAGACTACCGTACTCTCGTCACAATATTGCTTTGAATTAACTCATGCTTCAGTTAAGACTTTCAATGGTTGTAACGTGGCTTGGTTCACGATTTTATAAAAAGGATTTTAAGGCTTAAAAATATTTTGTACCCACCCATTCTCCGTGATGTTCTCCATTCCTATGTTCAGTTAACTCGATACGAGCACTCATCTCTCACAAGGAGTTTATGATGATTGAGGAACCACTGAGGTTTCTTAGACACGACAGTCACTTCACCCTCTTTGTTTTGGTGTCTGATCACGCGACTTTGTTCCTTTGAGGAATTTTCTTTGTAATCCTTTTTTTCCTTTCAAGCTTTTCACTTTTTCTTTTCATTTTCCCTAACTTTTGTCTGGACAAATTCTTTTAAATTTTGATTTTGAAGACCAGCGGGATGCCCTAACTTTTGCCTAGGTCACTTGCTTTCAAGTTTTTTTCTTTCTTTTTGACTTAGAGGACTTTCTTTCTTTTCTTTTTTCAATCATTATTTTTTTATTTTTTGAACAAGTCGCGTGACCCTGAGTCTTTTGATTTGTTGAAGAGTTGTGACTGCCTTATTCCTTGGTTGATGAGGGATAACCATTGTTGTATCTTTATATTTTGTCCTCCTGACATGTGAAGGATAACCATTATGGTTGATCCTTAGATGCACACTCCTGATGAAATACGCTCCTGATGAGATTTGAATACTTGATCAGATTAACTGGACACTACCCTGCCCCTGGGTTAAAATGAGGGTTTTTTCTGAACAAAAAAGAAACTCCTACTTTAAGGCTCAAAAGGGTTAACAAGGGTCTATCTCCCTTATATATCCAGTGTTTGGTGATTTGAAACAATGCTTGTACATCGTCAGCAGGGTTTTGATTCTAAAGCATAATGTTTGAGATTCTAGGTATATTATTCATCATCCTCCCTCCAGAGTTATTTGGTTTGTTCACAAGAGTTGAGTATCAAAAGCAAAGAAAAACATTTAAGAGTAAATACGAATAGATTACTTCAAGACAAACATATCCAATGCATTGTGATTAATATTCAAAAATAAACAAGTTTTGCATATAAGAAAGTACTGAACAAAACAAGAAAGATTACAAATGTGAATGCAAATGGAACTAGAAAATTGCCATATTTAGGAGACTAGACTCCATATGGACTTATTGCTTCAGAAGATGCGCTTGGTAGTAATGACACCACTGAGTAAAAGGAGAACTCAAATCTGACCATCTTGTGTGAAATTGATGACCTTTGCATTAAGCAAGTCTTGCACTTCATCTCTGAATGGTTTAAAATCTTCATTTGAATGGCCATGTGCCCCAACATGGTAATCACATTGGATTCCCTCAAAAGATGTGATAAATGGTTTATCAGGAGAACTTGCATAGACTGCATCACAAAGTATCTTCTACTACAGAGAAGAAATTCCAACCAACTTCTACTACACAGAAGAGAAATCAACAATTGAATTCTAGGGCATCTCTTACTTTACAAAAGAAGAAACGTCTCCTACTACACAGAAGAAATATTCAGAAACTGTAACAAAGGATCTTCTACTACACAGAAGAAAATAAAATTCATCTCTTACTTCACAAAAGATAATTTTTAGCAACTGAATTTTGGGGAATCTCCTACTTCACAAAAGAATCTCAGTCTTCTACTACACAGAAGCAATATCCAGAAACTGTAACAAAGGATCTTTTACTACACAGAAGAAAATAAACTTCATCTCCTACTTCACAAAAGAGAAGTTTTAGCAACTGAATTCCGGGGAATCTCCTTCTTCACAAAAGAATCTCTGTCTTCTACTACACATAAGCAAAATCCAGAAACTATACCAAAGGATCTTCTACTACACAGAAGAAAATAAACTTCATCTCCTACTTCACAAAACAGAATTTTTAGCAACTGAATTCCATGTGATCTCCTACTTCACAAAAGAATCTTTGTCTTATACTACACAAAAGCAAAATCCAAAAACTATACCAAAGGATCTTCTACTACACAGAAGAAAATAAACTCTGAATGAAGAACCCGACCTTTGAGGTATTTTTGTTCTACACAACAGCATATATCCAAGAATTAGATATCTTATACTTCTTCATCATAGAAGCATCGCCCCACCTTCTACTACACAGAAGAAGCATTCAGCTGAGAAGAAAGAGTCTGAAACGGTTTTCCAAACAGGGATTGGACTTTGGAAAAGAAGCCAGATAAGTGCGGAAATTTATACTTCAACCTCTCATAGTATTCAATATCATAACCAGTTGCCCCAGAATGGGAGACACATCTAGCATTTGCATCGAAATCAGGAGAGAGATTTGTGGGAGGAGGACCCAAAGAATAGAGCTTTACCAATTAAATTTCAAACAGAAGAGGAAGTAAGTGGATGTAAGGCATTGAGATTGTATCACCATGATTCTCAGGATTCTTCTGTCTCTGCCGATAAGCTTTGTCCCATGGATTCACTTGGAGACCAAAAAGTAGTTTCTGGCGACAACATCCGGGAACACAAAATTTTAGATGAGACCCACAAAGTATTTCATGATTTGAAAAAGGTCCTATAGGATGGGGATGAATGACAACTTTTGTTGCAACAACATATATAAGATCACTTTCCTTTGCTGACATTATCTTTAGAACTTCCATACCCGACTCAACTGGGTCTCAAAATGGTTATTTTTTCTTTAAGGATTTTTTACCAAGGGCCATTTCTTACATGTCCACCATACACATCCCCATCTGACCTTTCATCTCATCCAATTCCCCACGAAGTTGTTCCATGTATTTTTCGGATTACGGAGTGGTGAAAAGTTAAGATTCACAGTTCTGAAAAGAATAAGGTCTGAATAAGAATTTTCCCCAACTTCGGGTACCTATTATGAATGCATGAAAATGCAAGAGTATGCATGTAATGTATTATCGTTTCCAGAAATCCTGAAATGATATGCATATGCTAGTCAGCTTTTTTCATATACATTTTTTATACATTCCTTTTTTTTTGGAAAAATAAATATGCCATGATGCAAGTGCAATAACATGGAATCAAGGTTTCCACAACACTGATTGTCTGTTGTATTATTTCTTAATATGCCGAGAATACCAAGATTAATGATCTGGAATATAACCAAAGAACCATAGTCACCAACAATAATCCAGAACAGAACCATAAGAACCACAAAGTCACCAACTATACCTATAAGATTCGATCCCGCCCCACTCACGAGTGAAATCTAGGTCAGGGTAAGGTCAATGGTAACTTAGAATCCTGGGTTCGCCTAAAAAACTATGGTCGTACACTTACGTGATAACAATAGTACCTTATTTAAACCTCATATGAGCATGGACGACATGACCGCACTAGAAAGATCTACGTCCACTAGCCGTCATGTTCCACTCTATTCCTATGTGTTCCTAAGAGTTTACAACTTTGACCTGGGTATTAGGCCTTGTACCTCAATAGTAACACCCACCCAAGAGGAAACACAAAAACCACCATAACACCAGTATAGGGAAAGAAATAAAATTCAATACATACATATGCTCAGATAAACATGCACAAATGAACAAGCTATAAAGCATAAAAAACACCCAATGAAAATAAATCAACAAAAGCTAGGAGTGACTCCGGGATGGACCAGAAATTGGTCAATTTATCCCCAGTGAAGTCGCCAGCTGAAACAACCAGCCGAACAATCATCGAGAGAAAATCAATGAAGTCACCATCGAATGTTTTTTATCTCACGAGAAGGGAAAGGTGAACATTGAGTAAACCTGAGAAGCATGAAATCAAGGTCTTGGGATCGAGAGATGTGGGTAAGGGAGTCGATTACACAAGGGGAAGGTATTAGCACCCCTCACGTATGTGGTACTCCATGGGATCCACTCTTGTTGTTCTAATCAAAGGGTGTGTTCTAATCTAAAGCTTATGAGCTAAAGAAAAATGCAAAGAGGGATTAATGCACAAATAATATAATTTGAGGTTTTTTATGTCGAAAAATTGAATTCATCAACAAATCGATTCCAAATTGCATTAACTCATGAAAACACAATTAATTCTCCTCAAAATGTTGATAATTAACATTTAGATCCAAAATTCGGTATTCGAAATCAAATTAATTTTACCAATTAAATTCAAGATCCAAATTGATTAAGACATTATTCAACTAATTCCCCACTTCAACATCATTAAAATCCAAGAATCAAGTATTATTCAACAATTCAAAAATTCAATTCAATGAAATAATCAACACAAGTGCAATTTAATCAACAATTAAAATCAATGCATAAAGTAAAATCAAGATGAATTCAAGAATCCTTACCGAAAGAGATCAGAGAAAACGAATAAGAGGAGGCGCGATCCAGCAGAGAGGAAGAGCGGGAGACATCTGCAGCCAACCGGTAGCGCGTTTTGTGCGAAGCGGAGAAGGGAGTATGTCACCCGAAGTCGCGACAAAAGGGGAAGGAGGCAGTCGAAGGTTGTGTGCTGGTGATAGGGATAGAAGACAGAGGTCGATCACACAGAGGCAGAGGGAGGAGCTAGCGGAGGAGAGTGAGGCTGAGTTCTTGAGTGTTTGTTGATTTTTTGTTCTTGAGAAAGTTTGAGAGAAAGTTGAGAGAATTTGTGAGTTTGATTTGAGAAATTGGGAATAATTAGTGTGATTGTGTTTGAAATTTGAGTTTCAAATATTTATAGGGTTGGCTCTAAACTTGAATTTTCGGCTTATTTCATGCACAACGCGAGATCAAACCCCAAGCTCATGACATACAGTGCGAAATCCTGTCGCGCGGCCTGAAACAAAAACATTGATGACAAAATTTATGACACGACACCAAAAGAATCATCTTGTTACGATAAAAATCGAGCAAGTTATGGTGCTCTGAGCGGTGAGAAATCGGTGTAAAAATTCATAGTGCAAATTTTTCCAGCTTATTTTGTATACTGCGTACGAACAAACCACAAACTCATGATGTTCGGTGCAGAATCTGGACAAGCAACCTGAAACAAAATTGTCGGTGAAAAATGTGTGATGTCGTGCCTAAAGAATCACCCTGATACGGAAAAAAGTAAGCAAGTTATAATTTTCGAATGGCGAGAAACAATGAACTTATTTTGCTGTCTGGAAAATTCCCGCTTATTTATGTGTGCACTTTAGGAAGCAAGCCACAAACCGAAGTCTTCTAAGCACGATCCGAACTCGAGACCTGAAGCAAAGTTATAGCTAATGAAATTTTTTATATCACACTTCAAGATCATCTTGAGTCGGTAAAAATTGAGAAAGTTATTAATTTTTCAATTTGGAGAAACGGTACGGTAGGAAACCATTTTGGAGTGCAATTTTCTCTGGTAATTCGTACTTTCAGAGATCTTCTGTAAAGAATTAACTTCTGACCTGAACATATGAGTCGAAGATGAAATCAAGACATATTTTTTTCCCCAAAGAACCATCCAAAAACGTCAAACTGAGCGAAAGTTATGAATTTGTGAACATCTCAAAAATAGCGGTTCAAGACACTATTTTCACAGTATTTTCAGTGTATATCTTCAAAGTATTTGCATATTCAGAGATCTTCCTGAATGAATTGGCTTCTGAGTCGAACCCAAAAATTGAAGGAAATAACAATATAGTTCACATGCTTTAAGAACCACTCAATAATTATTTTCCAGTCAGAAGTTACGAATTTTTAAGCATCCAAAAAACCAGTGAACCAGCAAATCTACTGTATAACGCATTTTCAGGTGTTTTTCGCATTTGAAAATATTCCTCACAAAATTAGCCTTTCACCTGAATATATGAATTGGAGGAGACCTCGAAGCGATTCTAAATATTGTAGAATCATTCCCAAACCATTTTCCGATCTCAAGTTATGAATTTCTGAACTTTAAACGCACAATATTGAATTTCTTTCTGCACTGTCTCAAATCGATTGAAACACTTGACTTTCTGCATAATTCAAAGTGTGTTGAAACTCATGGGAGATTTATATGGTGATATCTTGATTAATCCCTGATTGGATAGCTTGGAACACGTATGGCGTGCATTAAAATGCGGAAACCCCGAGTTTTGCTTCACATTGCTGCTTAACAGAACATCCATCTTTCACAACTTTCTCTTGCAGAGAAATGGCTTGATTCCATGAATTTAGATCCAATGACATGTTGATCGAGACTTTATGAGTCTGTCGGGGTACTAACTGCAAGTATACAGTTCAATCGTTCTAGTTTTAAAAGATTATCGAACCCACAGAGACTGCGGATCAATCGCATACGATCTAATGCTACAGTTTGTTTAACTAAGCGATGAATATTCGATTTTTTTGGGGGAAACAGTTTAATTAAAAATAATAGTAATAGTTATACCGGTATGTGATAGTCGGACTTCGAGAATTCGGTGAATCGCTTGGCCTATAAAGTATTTCGGTAAAAACTAATTGTTTAAAAACTTGAGGCATACACTCTCGTGTTCATGAAATAAGTTATGCTACTAAACCTAGTGGATGCAATTTAAATTTAATAACATTTTTTGAAAACAATTTGAGTTTAATTAATTTATTAAAACACTCTCGTGTATTTAAAAATTAATGTTTTGTTACCACTATCTGGGTTGAACCCCAGCTCTCGCATGCAGGTTCTTGCCTTAATTAATTTCCCACTCTCATGGCAAAATCGTGTTAATTAACCTCTCACTCTCGTGACGAGGGTAGTTAAATTAATCTTGGAAATTGGAAACCAGAAATTGTTTTATAAATATTTTTGGCCAAGGTATCACCGAATTCTTTCGGTTCTTAAGAGTCACATACCAGTACGAATAATTTAGTCGGTCATAATATATTTAATACCAATGCAATTCAAAATATATTCCATAGAAATAATTGGCATAATACAAGAATGACTAAATATTAATTGCAATAAAAACCTGGAAATAACGTTGCTATGGTAATCTTGGAGTGTTATAATATTCCTTAAGCTTGATTGCAGTAAATAAATTGTGTTAATTCTTGAATGAAGAATTAACACCTAAGACTAAAGCTTGAAATAGAAATTACAGTAATATAGAAAAAGCTCAAAAACAAGGAAATAGAAATAATGCAGAAAAATAGAAATTTGGTCTGTAGAAAATTCTTCGACCCCTGCAGCTTTACACTACCACACATATATATAGCAGAGGAAATGGCAGTTGAAAGTGTCTTGAGAAGAGGCTTGAGTGGCGTGAAAATAGGATGCATGGTTACTGAGTGGAAGAAATATTGGAGAAGGATTCTGCCTCACGTTGCCCACGTCTCTACCAAAGCATAACGTTCCTCTTTACGCGCGTGACGGTCGTCACAGGTGGGTGACGGTCGTAATGCGCTTAAATAGCACATTACGCTCGTCAACAATGTGTTACGAGCGTTATTTCTAGTTCGGGAGGCGTGACGGTCGTCACAGGGTGTGACGGTCGTCACAGGTGCAAAAATCTAAACTTTGTATTTTTAGTTCTTTTTCTCTTTGTCTATTGTCTAGCCTTCTTCATGTTGTCCTTTTCCATTGGTTTGAGTTGAAAAATGTTATACCTGTAAAAAGACAAATAAACTCGGAATAATCGGGGGTTAGACGACTTAATGTAATATAAAATCGGTAAAAAGCATAGTAATTATACGATACGTTTTCTAGTTATCAAATTCCCCCATACTTAAACCTTTGCTTATCCTCAAGCAAATAGTCATTAAAAGGTCGGACAAGTTTTGTCAAGCGCATATGCATGACATACCTTGGATTTTTTAAAGCAATTTTGGGAAATCCTCATCAGTTGGGCCAATACTTGACTGAAACACTAAAGATACGCTAATGACACAAGCAATAAGCTTAGTCGTAGGCTTCCATTTAAAACGAGCTATCCAACAGTTCCGTTATAATTCTGCCCAGAGTTCCTCGTATCTATTTCACCCGGTTTCGTTCTGGCGCAATCACATTAAGCCCTTTGCCTTAGCACGTACGTAGTGGAGTAACCGGTTAGTGACTTTGATCCTTTTAGCACGGGGTCTGGTACATGAATGTGGCAACCCTACATATGTTATCCAAGTTGGAGGTTGTGGGGGATCGGGCCGTAGCACGCCCTACCGAGTTCAGAACCAGATACCTCTGAACCAACCAACACTGGATTCCTTCATTATTTGCTTAGCTCTTATATGTGACCGTATATTTTGGTGCACAAAATTTCTTTTCTTTTAGCAGCGAGATAGGAAGGATATTTTTAGAATCAGGCGTCAAACACTTATATTCATCGATTCTCCACGTGGTTTGTGTCAAGACGGTGCTGACTACTAGTATAAACTACTAGGGGTTACTATAGAACTAAAAACTCTAGATGTCGGTATAATGGTTATTGAAACGGATCGCGTAAATAGGAAGTCTACAATGTCATAACCGTATCAATCTTGTTATGTCGTTTTCGGCTTCCTCAACTGGGATTTCGTTAAAATAGGTATGTCGGGCTAATGCGAAGATAAAAAATTTCGGTATGGCTAAATAAAGCGAATAATTTGAATCGAGACATATCGTAAAAATTTACTAGTTTATAAAAGATGGAAAGGTACCTCTCCCATACTAAATCCGACATTGTCCTCAATGTTGCGGTATATAGGCGGGGAAGTACAATTACAAAAACAAACAGAAAGGAAATGAAACAGAAAAAAGTAAACTACATAGAAAATAAAGAAAAACTACTGGTGACCACGTCCTCTACTCCTGGTGCAAGAGCGTCTGGTAGGAGTGGCTTCTGTGTCAGTATCTTAGAAACCAAGGGTGCTGACATCCATCCCTAAGGCATTAAGCTCTGACAGGGCCTCATCCAACCTCTCATTCATGTTCCGCTGCCCAGTCAAGATTTGAGTGTTTTGAGCGCATAGATACTCATATTGCTCCTGTTGTCTTCTTTCAAGCGTTGTGCTCATTTAAAAACTGTAAAAAGTAGACTTGTTTAAAATGAAATCATAAACTGCCTAGAAACATAAAACACAAGGTAAAAATAAGTGCTGATTCTGCTGCTTCATCCCAGTCGCGTCTTCAAGTCTTCGAAAGCTGCATGTATGTGAGAAAATTGTTCCACAGTTATATCAGTTAAGCTTATCACGTCCATACACATACCCTTCAACTCGTTCTTGATTCCATTGATGTCCGTCTGATAAACATCCAGCGTAGAAAAGATTTTATTCAAATTTTCAGCATATTCCCCTTTTGTTATTGCAGGGGCATCAACTTCCTCTATGATGTTGTTACCATCATGGTAACCAGGAGGGGTCTCGGGGTCACTCTCATCAGACATTGTGGTATCATAAACTTGGTAGGATTGGGGTGTCTCAGGTGTCAAAGGGTGGTCGGGAGGGTTAAGCTACTACAACCAATTGTCGCGATTTTGGGCACTTGTTTTGGCATGGTTAGGAAGTGTAAATACCGTGACTACTTCGTCCCTTATCAAGTAATCGAAGGGCGCAAGACCTAGGTTACCTATTATTCGTAGGTGGAAACAAAAATCAATGTTTATAGGGCGGATTGAAACAAATTGTGTGCACCTATGTAGCTGGTATCTAAGTCTGAGGGCGTTACCAATCATGGTAACAAGGCCTCCTATGATGATTGGCTCGCTAGGGTTCTCGGCAATGCGGGTAAATGTCTGCATTAAGAATGGAACTGCATTTACAGGTCGGCCCTGGGTCATACACTGCAGCAAAAATATCTCATCTTTAGATACGGCATTGCGGTTCTGTTCTTTGCCGAAAATGGTATGTGCTAGAATCTTATGGAAATAACGGATAGTGGGGTTATGTATTTCATTATTATCCATGCTATCTGGCTCAGGGTGGTAGTTCCCAGTTTAAGTCCCCCAAAAGTAGTCTAGCTCAAAATCCATTAACTCTGCCTGGGTGGTAGAAAAAGCAAAAGGTCCGCAAGGGAATCCTAGAAGGTTGGATAATTCTTTATGGGTATAAGCAAATTCAATACCAAACAACCCGAAGGCTATAAATCCCTTTCTAGTTCCGAAACCGCGCTCGAGTATATGAACTAAAGAGCTCAGAAACTCAAGGGTGAGCTCGCGGTATGTAACAAACCTAGATTTAATATGGGCTTTATCCACCCCAGCTGGCTAAACAGACAATGGACACTATCCTTAATGCCTAAAGTGTCCATTGGTGGTTCATCATAATATAAGGTCATACCAATATTTCTGTGTGATAATTCCTCAAACCTCCTCATTTGGTTCCTGCCTCTAAAAGTGGTTTCCATAGTAAATAGCAAAGGGGGAAAGAAAATCAGGGGAGAAGGTAGGATAGAAAAAGACTTTTTCAGAAAACTTGTAAAGTTGATTGAAAATCAACAGCAGTTGTATAAATTTTTTTTTTAGAAAAGATGAAAAAGAAAATAATGAAAATAATGCTTTAAAAGAAAACGAATATAGAAACGGAATAGAAAGTTAAAGACAAAAACAAACAGAAACAAACAGATGGGTCGCCTCCCATGCAGCACTTTGTTTAACGTCAAAAGCCTGACGAACAGGAGTGCATGCACTCATGGTGGTTCTCTCGAGGATGACTCCTCGGTTGAACTTTTAGTAGTTGTCATTTTCCATGGCCACTTATCAAGCCATCTCACATATCCCTCACCTTTTCTTTTCTTTCTTATGTGGGGTGGTTCATTCTTCTGAACTTGTGGTGGTGGTTCTGGATCTATCCTAAGTATCAACTTTTCAAGTTTGGGCTTAGTGATTTCATCCACCACCTCAAAGGTTAACCTTACCTTCTTAACATTAGTGTGGATATTTTCCAATACCTCCACATACGTTTTAGATTTGGAGTCTATCTGAGCTTCCATAAAACTTTTCGAGAAAGGAAACAGTGGGGTATAGGGGTGAGGCATAACAATAGGTGCTCCCTTTTCTACCTCTTCTACAACCTCCCTTTTAGATGGTGTTGGAGGATTTTTCTTAATATTTACTCTTTCCTCGTCTGAACTCTCCTCATCCACATCATCACTCTCCTCAACCTCATTATCGCTCTCCTTAGGATTTTCAACTTGTTTTTCACTACTGGTTGTTACAACATCCAATTTCTCCTCAGGGAAGGGTCCTAGAGGGTTTTGTTCAAGCTGGGAGATTTGGGTCTCTAAGGCTATATTGTGGGTCACGAGCGACTCAACCACTGTGGTCAGTTGCCTAAGGTTTTCACTGTTTTGAAGACTTTGTTTTCTAAACTCTTCGTTCTGGACAGTTTGTGTCTCTACAAAGTGCTCCATCAGAGATTCTAACCTAGAGTAAATTAGCGTCGCACCGGAATCCTCCATTGATGTTTCGAAGTTGAAATCATGCGATTCTTCTGATTCTTCAAATTGAGTTAGAGTCGCATTTTGTGTTTCCATAAAGCGCTTTGTCATCATTGATATTTCATTAAAATTTCCAATTAATATTTCGAGGTCGGATTTATAGGATACTTGCGTCTCCTCGAAATATTGGGTGTAGTGATTGTAGGGGAAATTTGGTTGAGGATAAGTTTGGTTGGATCTATATATTCTTGCGATTCCTCAAAATTTTGGGATTGATAGTTGGAAAGGTAATTCGGGCGAGAATGAGTCTGTGATGCATTGAAATTCTCCAATAGTATTTCGAGGTCGGATTTATGGGATTCTTGTGATTCCTCGAAATACTCAGAGTGGGGGTTGTAGAAAAAATTTGGGTGATACATAGTAATTGGGGCAAGATTCGTAGATGCAAAGACTCGCTTCGGGAGTGAGTATTTGGCATACAAATCGAAACAGGGTTTTTGTTGCCTAGTCTAAACGCGCAACAGAAGAATCGTACTTAATTGACTAATCAGTCCCCGACAACGGCGCCAAACACTTGATCGAGACTTTATGAGTCTGTCGGGGTACTAACTGCAAGTATACAATTCAGTCGTTCTAGTTTTAAAATATTGAGACTGGGGATCAATCGCATATGATCTAATGCTACAGTTTGTTTAACTAAGCGATGAATATTCGATTTTTTTGGGGGAAACAGTTTAATTAAAAATAATAGTAATAGTTATACTGGTATGTGATAGTCGGACTTCGGGAATTCGGTGAATCGCTTGGCCTATAAAGTATTTCGGTAAAAACTAATTGTTTAAAAACCTCAGGCATACACTCTCGTGTTCATGAAATAAGTTATGCTACTAAACCTAGTGGATGCACTTTAAATTTAATAACACTTTTTGAAAACAATTTGAGTTTAATTAATTTATTAAAACACTCTCGTGTATTTAAAAATTAATGTTTCGTTACCACTATCTGGGTTGAACCCCAGCTCTCGCATGCAGGTTCTTGCCTTAATTAATTTCCCACTCTCATGGCAAAATCGTGTTAATTAATCTCTCATTCTCGTGACGAGGGTAGTTAAATTAATCTTGGAAATTGGAAACCAGAAATTGTTTTATAAATATTTTTGGCCAAGGTATCACCGAATTCTTTCGGTTCTTAAGAGTCACATACCAGTACGAATAATTTAGCCGGACATAATATATTTAATACCAATGCAACTCAAAATATATTCCATAGAAATAATTGGCATAATACAAGAATGACTAAATATTAATTGCAATAAAAACCTGGAAATAACGTTGCTATGGTAATCTTGGAGTGTTACAATATTCCTTAAGCTTGATTGCAGTAAATAAATTGTGTTAATTCTTGAATGAAGAATTAACACCTAAGACTAAAGCTTGAAATAGAAATTGCAGTAATATAGAAAAAGCTCAAAAACAAGGAAATAGAACTAATGCAGAAAAATAGAAATTTGGTCTGTAGAAAATTCTTCGACCCCTGCAGCTTTGCACTACCACACATATATATAGCAGAGGAAATGGCAGTTGAAAGTGTCTTGAGAAGAGGCTTGAGTGGCGTGAAAATAGGATGCATGGTTACTGAGTGGAGGAAATATTGGAGAAGGATTCTGCCTCACGTTGCCCACGTCTCTACCAAAGCATAACGTTCCTCTTTACGCGCGTGACGGTCGTCACAGGTGGGTGACGGTCGTAATGCGCTTAAATAGCGCATTACGCTCGTCAACAATGTGTTACGAGCGTTATTTCTAGTTCGGGAGGCGTGACGATCGTCACAGGGTGTGACGGTCGTCACAGGTGCAAAAATCCAAACTTTGTATTTTTAGTTCTTTTTCTCTTTGTCTATTGTCTATCCTTCTTCATGTTGTCCTTTTCCATTGGTTTGAGTTGACAAATGTTATACCTGTAAAAAGACAAATAAACTCGGAATAATCGGGGGTTAGACGACTTAATGTAATATAAAATCGGTAAAAAGTGTAGTAATTATACGATACGTTTTCTCGTTATCACATGTATGTGTGCATATGGTGATGAAGTATAAGCCAATTAGGATTAAAATAAAGAGGGAGAATTTTGGGGTACAACAACTTTGATACTCATTTATCAATTTGTCAGATAGCATTGCATTATCATTTAAATTGTAAGAATTTTTCTAATCAATTTTTATTTTACCTCAAGTTTTGACATAACTTATTACCACTTTTAATTATAAGTGGTTTTGTGTATCAACACAATCAAAGGAAAAATTCTAAAAATTCACTTACCAAGTGTTTGATAAATTGACTAAACTAGTTCTTTTAATATTACCATTGGAAATAGCCTTGCTAAGTGAAAGTAATTAAAAAATAAATTAGTTTCAAATGATTCAAGCTTATTAATTCTATTATCATTCATATTCCATTTTTTATTTTGTTTTACAGTTTTCATATCCGAGCTTCCCAATGACGTTCGTATAGACGACAATTTAAAAAAGCTTTCGCGTCGTACTTTGATAAAAAAAATTCAAAACCAAATTTATTTGAAATTTTAAAAGGGGTATCTATTCACCCCCTCTAGATACGTTGCTTTCGTCTAACAAGTGGAATCAAGATCCCGATTCATTCCAGCTTCAACACTTTTAGAAAATGGCTTACGAACCTAAAGGGGATTATAAAAGAGCCCCGATTTTCATGGGAGAAAATTATAGTTTTTGGAAAGCTTGTATGCAAATTCATGTCAACTCATATCACAAAGGTGTTTGGGATGCTATTCTAAATGGTCCAACATGGGTGACATATGTCGTTGATGGTGTTACCATACCAAAGCCGTAAAAATTATGGAATGAGAAAGATGAGAAAAAGTGATCTTGCGACTGGAAAGCAAAGAACATCATTATATCTGCACTCGGTGTAGGTGAGTTCTATCGTATTTCCCATTGTGAAACCACAAAATCTATGTGGGACGCTCTACAAGTGACCTATGAGGGAACTAATTAGATCAAAAAAGCTAGAATTAATACACTTAATCAAGAGTTCAAACTCTTTCACATGAAGCAAGGGGAAACCATTGATCAAATGCAAAAGAGGTTCTCTCATCTTATTAATCGTTTAAATTTATTAGGAAATCCTATTTCCAATGCTATTGCTACTAACAAGGTGTTGAGATGTGTTACTAGAAATTGGAAACCAAAGGTCACCGCGATCAATGAAGCTAATAACTTTGCTACACTCGATCTCGTCGTATTGTTTGGTAAGTTAGAAGAGCATGAGCAAGAACTCAATTGCTTAGTCAAACATGAAAAAAAAATTGAGAAAAAGAAGAAATAAAAAGGGGCCGTCAAAGAGGAAGTATTGAAGTCTAAGGCTCTCAAAGCTTCAAGATCAAAGTCCTCAATATAAGAGCTCTCATATGATAGTGAATCTAGTAATGAAGATAATTCAGATGATGAAGAGATAGGATTATTTGTAAAAAGATATAATCGATACATTCGAAAGAACGGTGTCACACGCTCCGACGATAATCTTGTCAAAATTAGAAGAGAATCCTCCTCCTCTAAAGATGAAGACAACAAAAAGGATAAGTCAAAGGATATGTGCTATGAATGCAGAAAACTGAGTCATTATAGACCAGATTGTCCTTCACTTGCTAAGAAGAAAGGATAGGGTCAACGAAACAACTATAGAAATCCTAGACAAGCCTATGTTGCTTGGGATAATGATAGTGAGGTCTCAAGTAATGAAATCTCAAGTGAGAGTGATGAAGAGGAAAACTATTGTTTCATGGAAAATCATCGTCAAAGCAAGAAAAAGGATGTAAGTCATTATAAATACTTAAATGTTGCAAATTTATCTTTTAATAAGTTAAAGAATCAATTTGAAAATTTGCAAAAAGAAACTTTATATGCTAACAAAAAGTTGGTCATCCAAGAAATGTTTTTACATATTTGGAGGCCAAGGTTGAAGAAACAAATAAATATTTTGAAGCATTAAAGAAACTCATGGTAAATGGTTCAAATTATGTAAAGGAGGATGAATAATATTATAAATTTGGATGTGAAACATGTCAAATTTGGCAACAAGAAGTGAGTAATCTTGAAACCAAATTGGACAAAATACATCATCCTACTAACACTATTTCTATTGGATGCTCAAAGGTTGAAAAGCCTCATAAGAGCTATAACTTGATTAAAGAAAAGTCTAACAGCATAAGTTACTCTCATCATAGATTATTTTCTCACTATTGTTGCAAAAAGGGCCACACTATTGAAAGATGCAAGTTTAGGTGCTTTTTGATACCTAAAGGCAATTTCCAATGGTTGCCCAAAAGCAACATTTATTTAACTCACTCCAAAGGACCCAATAAAAATTGGGTACCTACCACTTTTGTTTGATTTTTGTAGGACGAGTGTCTTGACGCTATGACGAGAAACTGGATTCTCGATAGTAGATGTTCAAGACACATGATGAGAGACATATCCCTCTTCTTCGACTTTGTGGCAAAGAAGAAAGGGTTTGTATCCTACGATGATCATAAAAAAGTTACGATACTCAGAAAAGGTAGTATAGATAATCCCTCAATTGTTAATATCTCAAATGTTATGCTAGTTGAAGGTCTTAGACATAGCCTTCTTAGTATTACTCAATTATGTGATGATGGTTATAAAGTAACTTTTGTCAAAGATTATTGTATAATTGAACACAATGAAAAGAAGGATTATATGTTTAAGGGCGTGAGGGTTAGTAATATCGATATGCTTGACTTAAGAGAAATTTTCTTGAACAATCCTCAATGTCTTATTACTTTGAGTGAAGACTCTTGGCTATAGCATAGACGTTTGACTTATGTCAACTTTGATCTACTTAATAAAATTGTTGCAAAATATTTAGTAATCGTTCTACCAAAAATGAATTTTTCAAAAGACCATATATGTGACGCATGTCAAAAGGGTAAGCAAACAAGGGTCTCTTTTAAAACAAAAAATTTTGTTTCAACATCAAGACCACTTGAGCTCCTTCACATGGATTTATTTGGTCCCTCACGGACTAAAAGCATAGGTGGTAATTACTATGGTCTTGTAATTGTAGATGATTACTCAAGATTTTATTGGACATTTTTCTTATGTATCAAAGATGAATGTTCTCGGCTTTCACACATTTTACCAAGTTATCTCAAAACAAATTAAATTAAAAAATTGTTGCTATTCGAAGTGATCATGGAGGTGAATTTGAAAATCACCTCTTTGAAGAATATTGTGATAAATTTGGCATTGAACATAATTTTTCAGCTCCTATAACTCCATAACAAAATGGTGTTATGGAGCGTAAGAACCGTGTTATAACGGAGTTGGCAAGAACAATGCTCAATGAATATGGTCTACCAAAATTGTTTTGGGCCGATGCTATTAACACGGCTTGTTATGTCTTGAATAGGATACTTATTCGTCTGATTCTTGATAAAACTTCATATGAACTTTTGAAAGGTAGAAAATCAAATTTATCTCATCTTTATGTTTTTGGATGTTAATGTTTTGTTTTAAATAATGGAAAAGATAATCTTGGAAAATTTGATGCAAAAGTCGATGGAGGTATCTTTCTTGGATACTCTCTATCTAGTCAAGCATATAGAATTTATAAAAAAATATTACTTATTGTTGAGGAGTCCGTCCATGTTACTTTTGATGAGACCTCCCCAAAGAGTGTTGGGAAATGTAGTTCTTTTCATGGTGTAAGTGCATCTAAGGAAGACATACTCAAAGATACCAATAAAGGAGTTGATCAACCTAAATCGGTAGTGAAACAACAAGACGAACCGTCATCGGATGATAAAATCAATAAAGTCGCCACCAAATGTCTTTTATCCTGCCGAAGGGAAAGGTAAACATCTAGAAAACCTGAAGAGGGGGAAATCACGGTCTTGCGATCGTAGAGATCAGGTAAGGGAGTCTGTTACACGGGGGAAGCTATTATAACCCCACATGCTCGTAGTACTCTACGGTATCCACTCATGTTTGTTCTAATCTAAGGGGTGTGGTCAAAATCTATGTCTAAGGCTTAAAGCTGAAAAGGGAATGCATGTAAAGAAAATGTGGGGAAAAGAAAGGAATATTTACAAAGATATGCTCGATTAGGCCCCACAAAAGCCTCCGCCTACGTATCCCTTTTTAGGAATCAGAGCAGTCGTAGTTTGACTCCCATATTTTAGTTGGTTTGTGTTTTTTAGTTAAAAAGACAAAAGCAATAAGCAATAAGCAATAAGTGAACATACATGGATAGATATCCTAATGTCTTAGCTCGAGGACTAACCCTACACGAGCAATTCTAAGGGAACTATGTTATAGCAAATAAGTAAGAAAACAAGGCACATATGCGGAATTGCCTTAAATTAGTCATTAAATAAACCAGAGGGATTCCTGATATATATCAGCAACGGAGGTCCCTTTCATGCATCTTTATTCCTGCTTGACATGGCAAGAAAAGCAATAAAATCCTACTTGACATGATCTCTAGAAAATCATTAAAATGCATAGATAAGAATGAGGTCACAATGATACCTAATGGAGTAGGTCCATTGCCTCTTCAAAGCGCATGAGATAAGAAAACTCTATAGAACGCCTCCTTGAACCTCCTCAATCAACCACTAATTAGGCATACCCAGACTGCATCAACGATCAATGGCAAGACCATAGCACAAGTGTCCACAAGATAAATGGAATGATGGGTATGGGGGAATTAAATCGGGTTATGATTAACCAATGGGTGTACTTGATTAATCTCGTGAGAGTAGGTGCTCCTACTCTCAACCATGAGACCCTTTGTTCATGGAAACACTTTGTATATGGACTAAAGTGGTTGATTCAAGTTATGATTAATCAAGGGAAAAACTTGATTAATCTCGTGAGAATGACCATGCCCAAACTCAACTATGAGACCCTTTAAGAGAATACTTGGTATGTGGACCAAGGGGAGAGAAGAGAGTTGTTTCAATGCATAAAAATCAAAAGCCCATACAAGGTGGCTATATGCATACTCTTAGAAAGTGGGACTAGCGTGACACTAATAATCTAAACGACCAATTGAAATAATTGATCGGGTAGTTGTCGATGTAGAAAAGCCCAGTACCAAACTATGAAAGTGTGTAAGTGTGCATTTGTAGGTGGGTACCTTTTCATTGATGATGGGTCCAAGAGGAGGCCATGTGTTTTAATTGAATGATTATTCATAATAACAATATTTAAACATATAAAGAAATATCAAGGAAATGAAATTCTAAGTTATTAAAAACCATATGGGAACGGGGGTACAAGTTTTCGAATGGGGACGTATTAAATCAACAACACGATTAAAAGTCTAAATAAACAAGAATACAACCAAATCGAATTTAAATTGATTTAAATAACCAATTAAATTAAATCATTTTATTTAATAAAATTAATTAACAAAATAATTAATAATATTAAATATAACTTCTTAATATAATTATTTATTTAAAGAAATAAAATATTTTTGTATTTTTTTTATTTGATAAAGAAAATCATTAAACGAATCAAACAAAAAAATAAGGAAACTAGAATGGGCCTGCATGAAGTAATTCTGAGGGGTGCAGGATAGCAAATTCGTGAGGCCCAAAACAGCAAGTCCAAGTAGAAGAGTCTGTTGGATTTGGTGCGCTGCGGCCCCATGGGTGTATCGTAGGGAAGCACTTCAGGAGCATTGAATCAGATCTAGAGAGATTTGATGGCTGATGAGGAGCGAGGGATCATAGTAGGTGAGGGGTGTCACACGTTGGATCATGTGGGGTCCATGTGATCCCATGTGAAGCTTCAGTGAAGGTACATCATGGAAATCACACTTGGAGCGTTGGATGAAGGTGAGAGGAGATCTGAGGGTTGAAAGCAAGTGAGCACATAGTATACATGCAGAGACGCCTGCACAGAATCATAAAAGAGCCACAACATCCATGACACTTGTCACCGCCGGATTAGTTATGCAATCAAAATCTTAATTAACAAAATTAATATGTTAACTCATAATTAAAAAAAAATTATCTCTCTCGTTCAACCCTGTTTACTGGCTTCTCTCTTCAGCGCTCTATTCGCTGGAAATTTCCTCACGGCGGTGCTGACGGCAGATTGCGGCGTCTTTGCTCTGATCCTGAATTTTCTTGCACCAATAGCTTCGTCTCCTTCTCCTCTTTGCTAATATCTGGCTCATTTTCGCAGGGGATCAATGATTGAGCATAGATTTTGAAAGGGGTTTGGAAAACCCTAGGAGTCCAGATTCATGGTTCCTTCGTAAACAACAACTTTGGCGGCGGATCGATGATGAAGCGCAGCTTCTGAGGTTCTCCGGTGAGATCCTTCTAACTTTCCACTCTTTTCTTCTTTATCTTTCTCGATCTGAAAATCTGAAGGGTTGTATTTAGTGAAAATGATGAGAATGTTTTTAGGGATTTAGGTTGTTTGATAGCTTGTTCTGGCCTTCGTATTTGTGAATGAATTTTCATTTCTGTGAGAATGATGATCTCTCTTGAGGGGTTTTCAATGAACAATGTTTTAAGTGTTTTGAGATAAGAGAGGTGATGAACTTTTTAGGGTTTGTCTTGTTGATGTTGTGCAGCTTTTGTGGTTTGTTTAATAGTGAATTCCCCTCTGAAACTTGTGCAATTGAATGGTTATATAGTGATACCATTTAGGGTTTATGTGTTGATTTCTTGATTAAGATAGCAGGCCTGTGAGAATTCTATTTTGGGCTTCTTGAAATCCTTTAATTGTATGTTGTAATGTTAACTTTGCTGCAGCAATTTGCTTTCCTGTTGGGATTTCATAACTCTAATATGTTAATTTCTTGAGATGTGAACTTTGGCCATTTGGTTGTTAGGTTGGAACTCATGATTTTTTATGATAACAGGCTTCTGATAAAAATTTGTGTTGGGCTTCACCTTTCTGATATGTTATTTTCTGATTTGTTGCATCTGGGAAAACTAGAAACTGAATGTGTTGGGCTTGGAAAATGCGAATCTGACTTGCGATTTTGAGTGTTATTTTTTATGTCTAATATGCCCCTTTTTTATCTGATTGTTGTAATTGGGCTGGTCTTTTAATGAGTTTGCACTTTTGATTTGTGATGCTTCTTGTTGGGCTTGACAGTTATTCTGACTTGCTACTTTACTACATGGACCCACAATGCTACGTAACTGATGAAATTCTGAGTTTCTTTGTCTTTTTACACCTCCCTTTTTAAACCAAAACTAAACTTTTGTGATTTGCAATAGGAGAATAGGCCCATGATTATGTACTGAGATTATGATTATTGCTTGAGAAATAATATATGAGGCCTTCTTGTTGGATTTGTGAACATGATTTTTGAAACACCCTAAAATTTGATTCCTATCACAAGACCCTAGTGATGAACTTATGAAAATCTATTTGAAAATCTTCTTTTCTCACTTTCTTGTTCAATGTTTCTTTGCTGACCAATTTTTTCTCTTGTTTCATGAGTTGATTATTGATGAGCTTGGAAAGGTGATAGAGGAAGACTTGAATAAAGCAAGACAAAGTTGAATAAGATTATGGACAAGCTTGAGGATCAATGGTGAAGTTTTGCATAAAGAACGTGATGGTTTGAAGAAGCCACAAAAGTTTTTTTTTATATTATTAGGACTTATAACCTTTGTAGAAATTGTATGACTAAAGACAACTTTGTAATAAACTTGTAACTTCAAAGTATAAGACTTGAATGAATGATGTTTGAAAATTTATAAAAATATTAAACTTGGAGCTTATGCCATGGAAATTGAATTATGAATTCCATTTGAAGTTTTAGTTTAGGATTTATACTCTTGCATCTTGATTCTTCTAATTGAAAATTTTAGAAATTTGGGATGATGAACCATCTTGAAAACAAATTAAATTCCATGAATTTAGAATTTGGCCCTTGTAAACTTAATTCCCAAAAGTCAAACTATGTTTTCAAGCGAAAACCAACGACAGACTCAAATAAATTTCCTTGTATTCAAGTGTAAAATTGAATTTCCACTTTGCAATCCTGAATCAAAAGTACCAATGAGATGAAAAAACCAAAAGAAACTTCCTAAGAATTTTTGAATAAAGAATTAAACTTCTATTGAATTTGACCAAAATCAAAACCCTTATCCATGCTTTAAACTCCCCAGACGATCCTTCAAATTATGCACACGTCAAAAATATGTATGAGATAGATTGAAGCTTAAACCATGTACCAAAGATTTATGTACTTCACTAATAAACCCACTCTACAAGAAAACCTTTTATCATCTCCTGAATAGGGAAATGAACCTTAACTTTTGACCAAAGAGAACTCCAACTGAAACAAGTTTAGTGTAGAAACTCCAAACCAAAAGAAAACCCTAACTCTTCGAGATTCTTGGATATCATACATCAAGTTCTTATTCAAATGAAAGGAAAGTCAAACGAGAGAGATACAAAATACAAGCCATAATCTCCTGATGATCCTCAATTGATGAGTGAAAATGTACTGAGACAATACCCACGATGATGACGCTTCAAGAATTTTGTCAAGAAATAAGTCACAGATTCAATTCAAAATCATGGTGCAAAATCCAATAGATGGCATATCCTGAGAAACCTTAGTAGCTTAAACCAATAGATGAATGAGGATATGAGATCCATCTTGGACTGATTGCCAATACATACAAATTCCAAAGCTTAAAGAAAACTATGAGAGCCAAAAATACCTTGATCCCATCTCAAAAATGCATGAGTACGCATGATGAAACATAAGCCATAATCAAGAGGGTAAATTTTGGGGTGCAACAGGTAGATGCTGAGAAGGATGAATATGAAAACCTAGAAAATAAAAATAATTAAAGTCATGAATAAAATGATGGTCTTCCATTGGAGTGGAGAACCTCCAAGGATCACCCAATCGACAACATTATTGGTGATATCACCAAATGGGTAACAACTCGCTCTAAAATAAGTAATTTTTAATATCATCATGCATATGTATCATAAGTTGAACCTAAAAATGCTAAGAATTCCTTACTTGATGAGCACTGGCTTATGTCCATGCAAGAAGAATTAAATCAATTTAAAAGAAATGATGTTTGAGACCTTGTTCCTCGTCCATAAAAACATCAAATTATTGGCACTCGATGGGTATTTAGGAATAATCTTCATGAACATGGTGTGATATAAAGAAATAAGGCTCGTCTTGCGGCTCAAGGGTATAACTAAGAGAAAGGTATTGACTATGAGGAGACTTATGCTCATGTTGCCTGACTTGAAGCTATACGCCTTTTATTAGCATATGCATGTTCTAGGAATTTCAAATTATATCAAATGGACGTAAAAAGTGCATTCCTTAACGGATACGTAAGCGAAGAAGTGTATGTTGCTCAACCTCTCAGTTTTGAAAATTATCAGTTTCCTAATCATGTGTTCAAATTAAAACGTGCATTGTATGGTCTTAAACAAGCCCCTAGGGAATGGTATGACCGACATAGAAAGTTTTTGCTTAAACAAGGTTACTCTAGGGTAAATTTAGACACCACACTCTTTATTTAACATCAAAGAAATCATATTTTACTAGTTCGAATTTATGTTGATGATATCATTTTTGGATCAACTAGTATGCATCTTGTCTAGGAGTTCTCTAAGCTTATGTAGGGAGAGTTTGAAATGAGTCTAATGGGAGAATTAAAGTACTTCCTTGGACTACAAATTAAGAAACTTGATGAAGGAACATTTTTGTGTCAAACAAAGTATTGTCTCGGATTACTTAAAAAATTTGGGATGGACAACGGTAAGGAAATTGACACACCTGTGGCAACAAACGGCAACATGGATAAAGATGAAAAGGGTAAGGATGTTGAGGTAAAAATGTATAGAGTTATGATTGGATCTCTACTTTATCTTACCGCATCTAGGCCAGATATTATGTTTAGTATTTGTATGTGTGTAAGATATCAATCGACTCCTAAGGAATCAAACTTAAAAGTCGTTAAGTGCATTCTTAGGTACCTAGTTGGTACATCTAAGTTTGGACTTTGGTATTCCAAGGGAAAATATTGTACCTTGATTGGTTACTCTGATTATAATTTTGCTGGTTGCAAATTGGACAGGAAAACTACTAGTTGAACATGTCACATGTTTTCAAAATCCTTGATAAGTTGTCATAGAAAAAGGCAAGTTTTCGTCGCTTTCACAACAGCCAAGGCGGAATACATGGCAACTGATAGTTGTTGTACTCAAATTATGTGGCTTAAACAATAACTACTTGACTTTGATATTAAACTCTCACGTATTCCTATCATGTGAGACAACACTAGTGCTATTAATCTAACCAAAAATCATGTATTACATTCATGCACTAAATATATTGAGATACGCCACCACTTCCTTTGTGACCATGTTAAAAAAGGGGATGTTGTGTTTGAACACGTTGATAGTAAAAATCAACTTGCTGATATCTTCACTAAACCACTCGCAGCCGAACCTTTTGTCAATATACGTGGGGAATTGGGGATAATTGATATCTCAAATGTTTCCTAATCCTATACTATTTCTTGCACTCTATGATTTCACTCTAATCTTGTGTTTGAGTTCTTTACATTATGTGAGTAAAACTTTGATCTCAATCAAGAGTGAGGTAATATCGTTTCAATTTCTCCTTAAAAGTAAGATTTTCCTTGATATATGTTACTAGATACTTCCAAAATTGCTTGATATTTTCTCAAATGATGAAAACCATGAAAGTACATTTCCAATTTTTTTATTAAAGACCATTGTGTGTTCTTAATACATGTGCTTATAATGAATTCATGTATTAATTCTTTCATATTTTTATACATTTATTCTTATCATGCGAACATGTGCTTCTTGTTTATATTTTATTCTTCACACTTGTGCTTGAATTATTTGTTTGCTCGATATTTGAAATATATGTTACTTGTTGTCTTTCTTATATGACATATATCTCGTCTTCATTTTGGTTTTAGTAGTTATATATTTGTGTTGCTATGCTAGGCACATGCGTGTGCGTGTGCATGTTGTACCCCAATTTTTTCCCTAAGATCCTTTCATCATACCATGTTGATTCATTCACAATAAGATCACACTAGGATTCTTGGTTCCCCTCCCTATATATAGTTGTGCCCTTTTGAGGAATCACCAAGCACCTTGACTTATGTTCTTTTATGATCATGAATATTGTTTTTGTCTTGATTTCTTCTTTCAACTAAATAAAATGCAATGTTAGTTTATCTTGCTTGTTATCCATGTAGGTAAAGGCAATGGGATTTAACAAGTTACCCCATGGGTTCATGAGTTTATTTACATGCCCTAGTCAATAAAGCTTGAGAAGTTCAAACCTCACCATTGGATTGGTTTTGGAAGAATTGACATGGCAAGGTTTTTTTGGTTTATCACATTTCAAGGTTATCATATTTGGTTGAAAAGCACAAGGGATTGATTGGAGAAGTTGTTATGGTTGGACAAGATTTTAATCCATTTGGTCACAAGTGCATATTTCTCTCAATGTTCAAGATATGGAAGTGGTTTTGGTGGCTATGATTTCTCATTATCATCCTCAACAACTTCTATTTACAAATCACGTGTGTTGGTACAAGAAGTTTGTTCAAAATTGTCAAAATTCCTCAAAGCATTCTCTTGATCTAAGGAGCTAGGGTTTTGAACTTCAAAGGAATATATCTTGCTCATCTCTTGGTATTTTTGAGTGATTCCAAAGACATCTTTCTCTTTAAAGTGTTATTAACAAATCACTTCAATAGTTTCAAGGAGTTGTCATGAGGAAGAGACTCAATGAAGAAGAAAGATTACAAGTCCTCCAGATGAATCCTCAATTTTCCATGTGTGACTTCAAATGATCATAACTTTGTCAATTTTTATCACCTTGAGCCCATTCTTTTTCCATAATGATTTTGAAGGTGTGAACTTTATGCCTTCTTTTATGTGCAAAGTGAGAAAATGGATGCAAGTTTCCTTAAGGATGCAAAAGATTATAGGTCATTTCATGATTTTTTGCCAACTTCAACAATTTATAACTCTCTCAAATTTTGGATATTTTGAACGGTTCAAGTTTAAAAATGTCATTCAAGAGATCTTTTTCATGCCATATTTTTTGGTCAAGAGAAAATTCCAAGTGAAAGGACATGTTTAATTGCAAAACATTATAGGTCATTTTTGAAGAAGAACTTGAAATATTTCTAAGTATGGAAAGTCAACTCTTTTTCTCCAACTTTGACTCAACACAACTTTTAGATCAAGCATCCATTTTATTCCATTCTTTTTCCATTACAAAGCTTGTAACCTCATATTTCTAAAGCATCAAGAATCATGCCTTAAGACCCCTTGAGCTGAGAATGTCATTGTTTCAAAAGTGGTAACTTAGAATTGAAGTTTCATTGCAAGTCAGAATTTGAATTTCATGTTACAACCTCTAAACCTCAAATTAGCACGCGTTTTTTGTCTAAACATGATTAGCCAACTTTCCCAAGTGGATTAGTGCATCAAAACGTGCGTTTTGGATGAGTTTTGACAAAAGAGAAGTCACACTTTCTTCATGATGCAGACCCACACGAATTCCCTCCAAATTGCATCATTCAACCTTCCTTTTGATCCCATTTGCTTCTCCTATAAATACATGAGCAATCCCATTCATTTTCTCAAGCTTGGATAGCCAGAATCATCCTGCCAAACTTGTTCCATAACTCAGAATTCAGTAACTTCAAAATCCATTCTCAAGCCTTTTTCAATCTAATTTTTCCATCAATTCACCTTCCTTGATCTTCCCTGAAGCTAACCACATAATTACATTCAAGAATCGTGCCCTATACTGCTCCATAGAAGTCTAGTTTCAGAGCTCTGCAACTCAACTTCAATAGGTAGATTCCTTCATCAATTCTTCAAAACTCTGATATCATTGTGTTTCTCTCATTGCCCTGGTTCTAGTCGCAACACTTACCTTTTACTGGAAATACGTTTTGACCATGAAATTTCAAATCCCTTTTGAAAACTTTCCTTCCAAATTGCTTGAGCTACAGTTTATATAAATTTGGCGCGAGGGTGTGGTTGTCTTTGTCTTGAAGAGACGAAGCGAACGACATAGGTCTGAGCTTCTGATTTTACAGTTTGAGAGACCTGCAAATCACGTTAGCTTGAGGTTGAAGATGACCTACGTGTCATCTTCCAACCAATGATGGCACGCCACTTGTTATTTTTGAAAATCTGATTTATATTTGATTATGTACTTTATTCACTAATGACCATCATATGCACAGTGCGCCAGATCCCTTGGATTTGATTACTAACGCATTTTGACTCTCATCCAATGGTCCACATAATTTTACTTTTATTTTCTTTTCTGATTTTTAATATTTTAATTGTTTTATATTTCAAAAAATCATAGAAAATTCATTTTAAGTCCAAAAAATCTGGAAAAATTATGAAAAAATATTTTGATTATTCTCTTTCTGATTTTTATTTTTTCACAATTTAATTTTGTGTTTTGGTTTTTTTTTATACATTTACACTTTATTTGAATTGTTTTAAATGTTTAAAAATACTTTTATACATTTTTAAATTCTGAAAAAATTATGGAGTGATCCAATGATATTGTGACAAATATTGGTGACCTTATTTTATTTTTGTTTCTTACCTTACTATTTTTTTAAATCATTTTTAGTTTATTTTACCCATTTCTTTTAATTTTAAAAATAGTTTCTAACTTTAAAAAATTACCAAAAAATTTGTAAAATTATTTGAGCCTTTTTCTGATTTTTCATTGGTCTTACTTTTTATTTCTTGATTAATTTGAACATAGTTGATATTTTTCTCTTTATTTTCTATTTTTAAACATTATTTTTAAACCCTTTTGTATGTATTAAAATGTAATATTATTTTGTGACTATTTTCTGGCTGATCTTGGGTTAAATTTTGGATCATGAACTTTATTAACATCATTGGATCCATGGTGTTGAGTTAAACTCCACAAAGATGGATGAATGATTTTAATAATATTTTGATTACATTTAATTCAAAAGTGGTTTGTATACTCTCTTCAATCCCTCTTCATCTCATCCCCATCTTATTGCACTAAATGTTGTTGGAGCATGATCTCTATATCATATCTCAGAACAAATGGTGCATAGATTACTATTGACCGGCCTCAAAAAAGGTGCAACTTCTATATAAGTCCACTTACGATTGCTTAACATAGCGCTAAATTTTGTCTCGATTCGAATAAATGATCATTCGTGGCCCAAACTTATGTTTGCAAGCCCAAGTATGTTAATTTGATCTCTTTGATCCAATAACCTTGAGATTCATTGTGTGGAGGCTTTGGTTCTACCAATCCTCTAATGGATCTACAACACCTTTGGTCAAGGCGGATCACTTAAACATTGTTGATCATTAAATGGCACTTGTGAGAATTCCAAATGGATGATATAATTGACAAAAAGCAAATGCAACTTGTTGTGTGGAGGCTTTGGTTCTACCAATCCTCTAATGAGTTCCAAATGCAAGTTTAAATATGATCATCCAACTAACCACTAATCACTAATAATTGACTTTATCCTTTATTTTTATTATATGCCCTTTTTATTTTTATGCACTATTTACTTTTAGCATTTACATTTCATGCCATTTTCATATTTGCTTATTTGAGTATTTACTTTCTTGTCATTTTTACTTTGCTCACTTGAGCTTTTATTTTTTTAAGATACTTAATAATCAACATAAACCATAAAAATCTTTAATGGTACTTGGACTATTTGGTTACTGTCCTTGGCATTATGGAGCATGGGACTTTTTTTCTTGGACTTAGGATTAGAAACCTTGGCCTATCTTGGAAGACCTTGTGATCTTATCTGATTATTTTGTCTGGAGTTCTTGAGGTTTACCTTAAGACATTGGGTTGCTTGTTTGTTTTTGTGTGCAGGTTTTTGTGCTTACACCCTTTGTTTGTAATATGGAATTCACCCGTATACAACCGTTACTCTGCCCAATTTTTATGAAGACTTAATACACTCGAAGTTTGGTTCTCTCAAGAGGTCTAGTATTTTTTTGCTTGATTGGTTTCAATCCAAGGAATGGGAATTATATCTTGGCTCATAATGTCAAGTATTGGCTTCTTGTTGGTTAGATGGTTCTTATCCCTAGCTTTTACCTTATGCTTTAGGATAGTCCCTTCTTCTCCTCCCATCTTCTTTAATTTCAAAAACCTTCTTCCTCCTTTTGAAAACTCTTCTTGTTTTTAAACTTGAACCACTTTCATAATAAACTTGGACTTATGTCCATGCATTTTCAAAATATTTTCATAAATAAACTCCAATAAACTTAATAATACCTTGACATTTTTGTGAGAAGACTAAAAGTCAATCAATGTCATTTCAAACCATTTCGCCACTTTGGCTTTTATCTTTAAACTTTTCTCAAAAGATTAAACTCTTGTCAATCCTTGTAGTGATGCAAACAACTATACTTCTACAATATGTAGTGAAGAGAGGTATTTTCCACTTGGGTGTTGAGTGAGGCATTGTTGATTTTAAGATCCAGGCCATATCCTCCACTTTGAAATGATGCAAATTCTCCTTTCTCATAATTGTGGGTAGTAGGTATGTTTTCCACACGGACAGTGATGATGATGTTTTATCTCATAAAATTAACCAACACACTTGTGTTTTAAAATTTTAAAAGAGGAACTACGTGTACCCTGATCCCCTATTGCATGAAAAGGTGGTACGTAGGAACTAAAGGTTCGCAACTACGGCGGGTGCAAAAATCATAAAAATATATTTCTTTTCTCACCTCCACCATCCATTTTTTTATACAACATTTTTCATAGCCAAATATATAGATTTTACAAAGAGGTTCCTGCGGAGTACCGTAGATGTTTAGGGTGCTAATAACTTCCCTTTGCATAACCAGACCCCTTACCTTGAATCTTTCCCCTTCTTTTTGGGTTATTTGCTCTTTTCCCATTCCTTTGGAAATAATAAAGCGCGGTGGCGATTTTGATTTTGATTTGTATAAGTCAAGTCAATCCAATGGCTTAGTCTTAAAACATTTCAACCGCTACAGTGCGGTGTTGGGAGTTCCATTATAAAGCGTTACTTGTCTATGACGCTACAACTTCACATTATTATCATATCTTGCTTATTTAGTATATGTAATGTTTCTTGATTTTTATTTAAAATCTTTGCATCATCACATATATACGAGGATATGTGTTTGTTGCTCTTCTATGCAAAATAGCCTTTGATTGTTGTATTAGTACTATTTTTGAACCATGTTACTTCTCACAATTTGTTATCTTTCTTTTTTATGTTATCAAAGGGGGAGAAGCAGATGCAAGTCGAAGTAGGGAAGCACAAAGTCAGAGGGAGCCTTCAATAAATACAACAGAATGGATCGTCACAAGTTTTTCCATCATAAAAAAGGGGGAGTAGGTGAGTATAAACTTCATCGTCAAATGTTTTGAATGATGTCAAAATTGGAAAAATATTTCACTTCTGAGTGCTGGATAGTATCCTTAAGTCTTGTGGCACTCCTTTGCATTAGAGGTCTTAGAAATCATTAAAAACATCTTGAAATTGATCCAAGTCATTAAAAATTGATTTTTGCATGATTTTTTACTGCATATATTGAAACATCTATATTTCCGGTCGACACATGTAACCCATTATTAAAGCTTGTATCCTTTGTAAGTCTTAGGTCGACACATGCATGATTCAGGTTGACACATACTGAAGTTTTTTCTGAAATTGCAGAAATTCTTATTTTATGTGTTGACACATCCACTTTTCAGGTCGATACATTTACTATCATTTTAAACTTGTAGCTTCTGACTTGTTTCGGTCGACACATGGCTTCTCATAGGTCGAGACATACATTTTAAAATTAACGTATGTGTCAACGCATACGATACATAAGTCGACTCATACTGTTATGTTTGGTTAATTTCTTTTAATATTTTTATTCCAAATTTTCCCCTTTTGCCCTAAAAGTTCCAAAACTATAAATACTCTTTCATGCGTCATTCATAACTTGTTGAAAACCATAAAATTATCATATTTTTATCTTCATCTTCAACCTCTGATCTATGCATACACACTGACATTACATTGTAACAATGTTCCATTGGGGTGCCATCTAGACGAGTATTGCTAGTGTCCAATTATGTATTGGGTAGAATTTTGTAGGGGTTTTCATCCAGGAAAAACCTCGGGTTTGTCCTCCCAGATCATTGGTTGGTTTGGGGATTTTCATTCAAGACGTTTGAGAGGTAATTGGGTAAAGTGAACAACCTTAGAGTGCTTAAAATCTTTGTAAGAAACCTTGGAGTGTTTGAAATATTTTCAAGGAAGTAACTTGGAGTACCGAGCAGAACCTAATTCTTGTGTTGCAATAGTTTGAAATTGATGGTGCGTGAAATCTTGGGAGATAAAGAACACAAAGGAGTATCAAGATCAAGATAGTAATTTTTCATCTATTGTGTTTTGGTCTCTCTCAAGATCAAAAGTGGAGAAGGGGTTGAATCAACAACAAGCTTAGGGTTTATGGAGTTGCTCTTGAACACTTCTCTTATATCAACAATTTTTCATAGTAAGAATACGTACCCACACGCAAGTACGAAAGTGGGGAACTTTTAAGACAAATTTCTTGTGGTGCTTTTATTTTTGCTTTTTACTTGCTTTGATACTCATTGATCAATTTGTCAAATAGCATTGTATTATCATTTGAATTGTAAGAATTTTCCTAATCAATTTTGATTTTACCTCAAGTGTTGACATAGATTATAATCACTTTTGATTATAAGTGGTTTTGTGTATCAACACAATCAAAGGAAAAATTCTAAAAATTCACTTGCACACCAATTGTTTGATAAATTGACTAAACTAGTTCTTTTAATATTACCATTGAAAATAGCCTTGCTAAGTGAAATTGATTAAACAATAAATAATTTTCAAGTGATTCAAGCTTAATAATTCTATTATAATTCATTTCCATATTTAATTTTGTTTTACAGTTTGCATATCGAAGCTTCCCGATAACATTCATATAGACGACAATTTGAAAAAGCTTTCGCGTCGTACTTTGATAAACTTTTTCAAAACCAAATTTATTTGAAATTTTTCAAAGGGATGTCTAATCACCCCCCTCTAGATATGTTACTATCGTCTAACAATAAAGACACAAGTATTTTTATCCTCGTTCACTGTTAACTAAGCTACCTCCAGTCCAACCTCCAGAGTGATTTTTCTTTCTTTAATAAGGTCTTAATTTACTAATCAATAAATTTGATTACAAGGAAAATAACAATGATGTAACATAAAGTCCAAAGGTCTCAAGGTCTCAAGTATCAAAGCTTCTAATCCTAAGTCCAAAAATTCCACAACTCTAATATGCCAAGGATAATAACCAATATTACATAAAGAGAGGCTTAAGTCTTTTAATGTTCAAGTTGGCTATTAAGTGTCTTCAAAGAAAATAAAACAAAAGCTCAAGTGAACAATGGTAAAATGACATAAAAAAATAAATGCTCTACTGAGAAAAAGGAAAATAGCATGAGATATAAATGATAAAGATAAAAGTGCATAAAAGTAAAGGCATAAAGCAAAATTAATTGTTAATATGTTAGAAGTTAGAAAATAATTGTAATTGGTTAATGGCCACAAAGAAGATCAATGGTGATTGAATGATAGTATTGGACCAGAGGTAATGAGAACTTATTAGAGGATTGAAAAAATTAAAGCCTCCTAACAACAAGTCTTAAAGGTATTGGACCCAAGCTAACCAATCATCCATACTTGGACTTACAAACATAAAGTTTGGATCACGAATGATCATTTTCTGAATTGGGACAAATTTAGTGCTATGTTAAGAAATCGTAAGTGGACTTATGTAGAAGGCACACCTATTTTGAGGCTGATCAATAGCAATGTATGTACCATACATGTTAGAGACATGGTAAAAACCATACTCCTAAGACATGTAGCACAAATCAAATCCAAGGGTCAATACCTAAGTCGTGATAAAAGGAAAAATAAGAAGAAAAAGAGGAAATCCATAATTAATGATTAATGATGAGTGAAGATCGAAATTAGACCTAGGTTGATGAAAACTTATTAAAGGATTGATAAAATCAAAGCCTCCTAACAATAAGCTTCAAAGGTCTCAAACCATGGTTCAGTAATCAATCATACTTGGACAATTTCAAGCATAAAGCATGAGCCACTAATGATCACTTAAAGGAATCAAGAAAGGGATTAGATGAAGAGATAAAGGGGAATGAGATGTCACATTGGATCACATCCTCAAAATTATTTCATCTTCAAGTTCAATCACTCATAATTGATGAATTAAAGCACTAAACATATCACTAATTCAAAGCACCAAGAATGAATTAAATAATTCACTCTAAGATAGATTTGAATTAATGAATGTTTATCCAACTTCATCTACATCCTAAGTCCATTGAATTTGAAGAGAAATGGACAATCAAAATTGAAATCAAAAGCAACAATCAAAAGAATGGAGTAGGAAAAAGAAAAGGAACCAAAACAGTCCCAAAACAAGTCAAAAAATTGCATTCTACCTTCAGGAAATCGATTTCTCCATATAGGGGAATCGATTTCCTGCACATATTTTTCAAATCTGGCGTAAAAACAGTGAAAGAAATTGATTTCCAGTATATGGAAAATCGATTTCTGATCGATTTCTGCTGTGATAAAACCAGAGATCTGCATTTTAAAAAGAAGATTCTTGATCAAACATTTCATCAAACACCTTATGATCTTGGATTTGATTGAGCATGAAAATTCCATCAAATTATGAGAAATTAGCACTAATGGAATCAGAAAAATATAGCTCAAAGAATCAAACCACAAAGATCAAGAGATCACATTGTGAAAGATGAAGATCAAGCTTAACAATGGTGGATCCAAAATTTACCATTCAAATATTAATTATGATTCAAATCAGCTCCAAGAATCAATCTTCAAAGCTTTGATTTTGAGAATTAAAAAAGAAAACGTGTTTGAATGGTGATTTAGCTTAAAGATTAGTAAGCTTTAATGAAAATCTTACTAACTTTTATGGAAATTGAGTTTTGAGTGATTTTGGGTAGATGAAGAGAGTTGAGAGAATTTTTAGCAAGGTGAATTTGGCTATCAAAATCTTGATGAATGAGTGGAATGGGGGATCTATTTATAGAGTTTAGGCTTGGGATTATTGGTGTTTTGGAGTTTGGTTTGAAACTAAAATTAGGCTTGGTAATTAATTTTGGAGCCAAAATTAAGATCAAGTGGTGAACATGTCTTCAAATGAAGGTATATGATGGAATTTAATTATGATGAGGCAGGGGAATCATTTTTGGATGATCAAGAATATTCTCAAAAAAAATGAAATTGGAGCCACATGCTACAAACTTGAAAATTTGCCTTTTTTTTACCAATTTTCCCTACGAAATCGATTTTCACTACAGGAGAAATCGATTTCCACATTAAAAACTTGAAATCCTGGCGCAAAAACAGTGAGGGAAATCGATTTCCACATAGGGGGAAATCGATTTTTGCAGGGAAAAAGTAGCAAAAAAGCTCTGTTGGTTGGATGCTTTGGTTCGACACCTACAGAACATAAATACACAAGAAGAACAAAGCATATATTTTTTGTATTTCGATTAAAGGTCAGTAAAATATAAAACACACATATATATACCAGATACACAATCAAGGTGCTTGGTGATCCCTCAAGGACAAACTTAAATATAGGAGAGAGTAGAAGAGATAATCAATCCATATTTGTAATCTTGATGCATTGTGATGATATTAAGTGATGAGGGATCTTAGGGGAAAAAATTAGGCTATAACAGCTTCCCTTATTTAAGTGCCTTCTATCCGGAGATACGAATGTTAAAATCTTTGTCTCGATGCTATTGAAGGTACTTAAATATAAAACAAACCTTATTTTTGGCCCTAAGATGCCATGTGTGGTACGGTGGGAGAACTGACTTGAGGATTTTGCGTTTTATTGCAAATGTTGCGGTTAGCAAGAGTCGCCACCAAATTTCTTTTATCCAAAAGGAAAGGTGAAAAAGCACAGGAAAGACCTTTGAGATTGTTTCTTGAGTTCGGGGGGTAGATTATGAAAAGGGAAGGTATTATCACCCTTTTCATCCATGGTTATCCATAGGCTCTTAGTTACTTGCTAGATCACTTGCTTTTATTTTTAAGTTGTGCTTTGTGTGGTTTTTGAAAGTATTTTGTAAAAGAGGCCATTGTTTAGGCAATCTTTGTAATGATTCTCGTTTGTAAGAATGTATACAAAGATGTTTGTCTTTTTGAAAATGTTTTCAATGTTTGTAAGATGTGTGTGTTTGTTTTTGAAAATAACAAGGATATTTGTTTTGAAATGAAGCAAGTAACTAGAAGTAATCTACCTACTCAAAATGTATTTCTTGTTCATTTTCTTTTCCTTTGATATTGATGTCTTACCACTGATTTGGTAAGCAACCCTATCTTTGGATGTAAATGGGACAGGCGTGGGTCATCGTATAACCATGATTATCAATGTTGCAAAGTATCTTTAGCATTTTTGAGGGACCAAGATCATTTTTGTAAGGCAACTTTGAATAGCGTCATCAAGGGGCTATGATCTTATACTTGTTTGTTTTTGCCAAGATACTTCGTATGCGTAATATGGTCATTTTTTATGTAAGGCAACCAAGTGGAGTAACCCTAAGGATCTTGTGTGCAAGTGTGTTATTTTCATGCTTGATTTTGTCTTGGATTAGGGTTTTTCTATTTGATTTGTTTTGATCTTGTCATTCAAACCCTAATTACTAACATGGTATATAAAAGCGGTAAATTGCGTAATTTAAAGATTACTACGCTATTACAACATTGTATGGGAGGGGGGTATACAAATTATGAATGGGGATTTGCAATAATATAAACCTAATTTAATCTATTACAACCAAATCGAATTTGTACAAGTATTTAAATAAATAATATAAATTAAATATGCAATGGTATGTATATGCAAGAAAAAATATTTTTGTTTTGTTTTCCATATAAAGAAGAGTTTTGAATTAAACCTAATAATATTTATAAAAAAAAGGAAATTATTTCTTAAAAAGTGGTTAACCCCAATTTCTAACTTAAGAAAATCAAGTTCTTTAAATATTATTTTTGTGTATTTTTTGTCTTAAAATAATAAATAATATTTATGAAAATATTTAGTCTTTTTATATGTTAAGAAAAAAATATTTACAAGTGTGAAAAAGAAAATAAAAATTAACCTAAGTCTATTTTATTTTACAAGTGTATTTAAGAAAAATAGTTAATGCATATAATTTAATAAAAATATTTTTTATGTGAAAATAAAATAAAATAAACAAAAATGAAATATTTAACATTTTGATATTTTTTTATGATTTTTTATAATATTTAAGAAAAATATTTAATAAAAAAAAGGAAATAAAAATAAATAATAAAAATGTATGGGCCCAGGGGTGTCCTGAGTAATCAGGATGTAAACATTAGAAGAAAAAAAATGAAGCCCAATGGAACAAAGCCCAGCGCTGCAAAAATGAGAAAAATGGAAAAAAATGAGAAAATATGCAAAAGGCAGGCACCAAGGCTCGAATCCATGACCTTTGCATTCTCAGTGCGCTGCCTTGCCATTGGGGTGGTTGTACATCCATTAGTTCAAATGAAACAAGAAAAACATAACACATAATGCCTCCTTGCCTTGTACTTCATCTTCTTCCTCAAGTTGGCCAGAACCTCTGTATCTTTCTCATTTCTCCATGAAAATGGAAACTTCCAACATGAAAATGATAGTACTCTTTCTCACGATTTCAACCATGTAACTCATGTAAACTATCAGTCAAAGATCAAATCTAATTTCAATGGCCCTAATTTTAAACCTAATTTTTTTACAGAAATTTGAAATCTAAAATTCTCTATATACAATGAATATAAATGAAATCTATGAACATGGTTGGTTTTAGCACAAGGATATCTACATTTTATGTTCACAAATTGTGACCAATAGATGCTTGTATGAAGACATAGAAGTGGGAGTTCTTACCTCTTTCAGCTGAGATCGTGAATGGAGTTTGAGTGAGTTTTATGAAGGCCTGAAGACTCCTTTAGCTTGCCTGAACCTCCCTGAGTGTGTTCCAATCCTTGCCTTGCTTTGAAAGTGCCTGAATCTCTCTATCCAAGTCAACCTGCAAGCTTGTAAAACAAAAATGTCAGATGGAGAAGGAGGAGTTATAGTGAAGGGGTGATGGTCTGGAACACTTAGATATGAGGTAGGTTAAGTGTTTGACTGATTAGAACTTGAAACGCAGGAGTGTATTTTGGGATTGCTATGCTTGGTATCAAACTGCAAGTTATGACAGATTTTTGGTGATAGGGAGTTTTAGAGAGTTTCTGGCCTTGAGAAATCGTGTGTTAGGTTGCAATGTGTTTGTTTATAAGTATATAGAAGGTTTCAAGTCAGCTCCACAACATATTTTTCAATTGTAGGCTTTTTGCTCTATTGCTTGTCCTTTAAGAAAACTGAGGAGACAACTCTCCACATGCTTGTACAGTCCTGCTTGGAGTTGGTACAAGTCCTAGACAACTTGCCTTTGGTTTATAGGACTTGTGTGCGCAGAGAAAACAGGTCCAATGCTCAAGGAATGCAAAGTTGCAAAACTTATGCTTTTCTAAAATGGCAATGGCAACTTTGTGCCATTTATGGAATTAAAGCTTGGACAAAGACTCTTGTGCTTGGATTAAGGCTTTATCAACTGTGTAAGCATTAAATTATGAAGTGAGAAACAAGTTTGAGACCTTTAAAGCAAGGATTAGGCAGCATAGGTTCAGATTTGAATTTTGTTCTTCATGAAATGGCTTGAAATTAAAGTGAGAAATTGCCAACTTCATCTCTTCGATTCTCCCTACTCAAAAATGATCTCAAGGAGTTCTTTGACATTTTGGAAATCTTGCAATGTTATCTATAATTCATCTTTGAACTGCATTTAAAGATTCATCTTGGAACTTGGTGAAAAACTTCCATGAAGTTAGGTCAAAAACCTTCCTAAATTAGGGCAAAACATCACTAAGTTATTTTAGTTTATGAGCATGTATTCACAAAATTATATCTTGAGATCCAAGCATCTTTAGGGAAAAATGTGTGAAGCAAATCTGTAGATTTCATGGAGATCTACAACTTTCATGTCGGGAACTTCCTTTGAATCATCTTGCATCATGGTGGAAATTTGGCTTAAAGTTGAGAAAAAATAAGAAATTTTCTATACTTAGAAAAAATCCTAAGTTAAGAAATTTTCAAATTTTAAAACAAAATCTTCAATCTTTGATTCCTTGATGAACAAGTTTCACATTTTGACATGTTTTGATGAATTGTGATCCTTGGCATTTGATTTTGACCAAAAAGTCAAAGTTTGACTTTTCAGTATACAGTTGACTGCAAATTTCATCTGTCGATTCAATGGATTTGCAATGTTTTGAACCATGTCATTAGGTCATGATGATTCAATTGAGCCCTTGGAATCATGTTTCAAACCAATTGGTCATTTGCTAGGTCAAAAACTAGAAATTACCCTTTCTCAGCCAAAACCCTAATTTTGACCATTTTGCCCTTTTGATGATTTGATCAAATTTCTTGTGGATTGTGGTCCAAACTTGATAAAATGATACATATGAATCTAAAATGTTGATGCGGATAAAAAATTATGAATTTTGACTGTAAATTGGCCATGGTTGACTTTTCCCCAATATAGTTGATTTTTAGGTCAACTGTCCAATTGACTGATCAAAAATGTGATTCAAGGCTTGAAACTTGACATGTGTAATCTTAGGGGTCCATAATGATACTTGAAAGCCATATGAAACATTGATAGTCCAAAAATCCTTGTGCAAAGTCAAACCCTAATTTTGGTCATCAGTGCATGAGGAGGTGTCTTGAGCTGATCAAACCCTGATGCAGTCTTGAGTTTAAGAGATCTTGTGGGGAAATCTTTGATAAGTGAGAGGGCAAATTTTGGGGTACAACAGCTGCTCATGTTCAATCTTCTTAAACCTGAAGAGTTAGACTGGCGAGTCTTGCCATTCGTGACTCGAAAGTGGAAGATGATCTGACACTAGAGTGCCTATAAATTTGCACTCGATGATGTGATGATAGAAGGAATGGGCTTACAGATGCCATTTGGAGAAGTGATAAAAAATTCCAGAGATGGGCTTGTAGATGCCATCCAAGAGTGATTGTTGAATTGTAAGTTGTAAGTATCAGAATGGTGTCTGTGTTTGGAGCGTATATGAGCTGTATCTAAAAGGTTGTATCTGAATGAGTATCAGAATGGCATTCGTGTCTAGAGCGTATCCATATTGTATCTGAAAGTTGAATCTGAATGAGTATCAGAATGGCATCCGTGTCTGGAGCATATCCGTACTATATTTGAGAGTTGAATCTGAATGAGAATCTGAATGAGTATCAGAATGGCATTCGCGTTTGGAGTGTATCTGTACTGTATCTGAAAGTTGAATCTGAATGAGTATCAGAATGGCATCCGCGTCTGGAGCGTATTCATACTTTATCCGAAAGATGAATCTGAATGAGTATCAGAATGGCATCTGTGTCTGGAGCGTATCCGTACTGTATTTGAGAGTTGAATCTGAATGAGTATCAGAATGGCATCCGTGTCTGGGGCGTATATGTACTGTATCCGAAAGTTGAATCTGAATGAGTATCAGAATGGCATCCGTGTCTGGAGCGTATTCGTACTTTATCCGAAATATGAATCTGAATGAGTATCAGAATGGCATCCGCGTCTTGAATGTATCCGTACTGTATCATGATTGCATATTGTCAATGGTAACTGCTAATCTTATCCTGAAAAGAGTAAAATGTTAGCTAAAACACAAAGTTATGTTGCATGAAATGTATGATTCAATGTATTTGCTTTATCAATGTTTATGATATATGGATGTAATGTATGCGCGTGTAAGCTGATTTGCTGTATTGCTGCTTGATTGAGGAAACTAAATCCCTGAATGCCGCTGACAGTATGTTGAATTTTCATGTCTTGAAGTTTAAGTGTTGATGAATTCTTGTTGAGAGAAGTAAATTTTGTTGTAAGGGCAGTGTCATGTACTGCTTGTGAGATCTGTTTGGGGAATCCTGAGAAATTTGACGATTTCTACTGGGGATTAAAAACTAGAAGTTTTGTTCCGCTGGGGATTTAAATGATGTACTGCAGGGGATGACTTATGGAACAGCCTAGAGACATTTTCCTATTCTTTCAACCTATCAGTAATTATCTTCTCATTTTGTTTATTTGTAAACAGTAATCATGTTCAAATGCATATTTTCATCAATGAATCATTGGACGTTTTTGAAAACAAAACACAAGCGTAAAGAAAAAGACAAATAGTTTTTGCACTTTCAAAGGGGTATCTTTGTATTGACTTTGAATAAGTATTTTTTGTACAAGGAGACCAACATTCTAGTAAGAGAATGTTGTCGTAAAAGAGAAGAATCTTGATACAAAGAAAGGATAGCTACGTGTAATAATCCTATGGGGTTTCCATTCTGCTATAGCCTTTGCATTCTCCGAGTATCTTTGTCTATTTGCCTTGTCCGAAGATGATTGAATTGATCAGAAACTATGAGTTTGTCAGTGGAAGCCAAAGGTTGTCCGTCAAGTGATCCGACAGGACATAGTCATACGTTTTAATTCCCTAACTTTTGCCTGGACCGCCCTTTCGGGTTTTCAGTCCACCGGGAAACCCTTTTTTTCCCAAGTCACCCTTTCGGGTTTTCAAATTGCCGGGTGTACAGATTTTTTTTCCAATTTATCCCTAATTTTTGCCCGAACCTTTTGGTTCGCCGGGTTGCCTATTGTTTTGCCTAGGTGTGTCAACCTAGATGGTCTCTTATGCGTAGTATCTTTTGACTATGTCCGCGTTCGCAGGGTGTGGCAGGTCGTCACCGTCCATGGTGGTCAAGATCATTGCCCCACCTAAGAATATGTTCCTGATTACAAATGGTCCTTCATAGGTAGGAGTCCATTTTCCCTTGGGATCACTTTGAGGCAAGATGATACGTTTGATCACTAGATCCCCAACTTGATATACTTGGTGTCTGACTTTCTCATTGAAAGCCTTGATCATTGATTTTTGATACATCTGACCATGGCAAATAGTAGTAAGTCTCTTTTCATCAATTAAGTTCAGTTGATCAAGTCAAGTCTGGATCCAATGGTTTTCATTCAATCCTGCATCCTTCATAATTCTCAGAGAGGGGATCTAAACCTCAATAGGCAAAATAGATTCCATGCGGTAAACCAAAGAATAAGGTGTTTCCCCGGTTGACGTGCAAGCCGTGGTACGATAACCGTGGAGAGCAAATGGTAGCATCTCATGCCAGTCTTTGTATGTGACTGTCATTTTCTGTATGATCTTCTTAATGTTTTTATTTGTAGCTTCGGTAGCACCATTCATCTTTGGCCGATAGGGAGAAGAATTGTGATACTGGATCTTGAATTGCTCGCATAAAGCGGTGATCATAGTGTTCTTGAGATTTGTACCATTTTCAGTGATGATCCTTTCCGGGATACCGTACCGGTAAATGAGATTTTGCTTGATGAAGCGGGCAACAACATTCTTAGTAACAGAAGAGAAGGAAGTTGCTTGTACCCACTTTGTAAAATAGTCAATGGCCACTAGGATGAAGCGGTGTCCATTGGAGGCTGTCGGCTTGATCTCTCCAATCATATCAATTCCCCACATAGAAAAGGGCCAAGGAGTCGTCAAGACATTCAGAGGAACCGGAGGTACGTGCACCTTGTCAGCATAAATTTGACACTTATGGCAGGTTCAAGAGTGTTGATAGCAATCTGCTTCCATGGTAGACAAATAATAGCCTGCCTGTAGGATTTTCTTCGCCATCGTATGCCCACTGGAGTGGGTGCCAAAAGTACCTTCATGTAATTCAGCCATGATCTTTTCAGCTTCAACCTTATCCATACACCGAAGCAAAATGGAGTCATGATTGCGTTTGTACAGGATGCCATTACTAAGGAAGAATTTAGCAGAGAATCTCCTTAAGAACTTCTTATCATTGATTGAAGCTCCTTCTGGATATTCTTGAGCCTCGAGATACCTCTTGACTTCATGAAACCAAGGTTGGTCCACTACCTCTTCAGTATTAATCTCGTGACAATGTTTTGGTTCATCCATTCGTTCGATGGTGAGCTGGGGAGCCTCGTTATCCCAATTAAGTTTAAACATGGATGACATTGTGGCTAGAGCGTCTGCTAGCTGATTTTCTTCTCGCGGAAAATGCTCGAAGGTAATCTTCTCAAAATGTGGTAGTAATGTCAAAACATGTTCTTTGTAAGGGATGAGGTTTGGGTGCTTAGTGTCTCATTCCCCTTTGATCTGACTGATGACCAAAGATGAATCTCAAAACACGTCTAAGGATTTTATTCCCAAGTCTATGGCAGCTCTGAGACCAAAGATGCACGCTTCGTATTCCGCCATGTTGTTTGTACAATTGAAGCAAAGTCTGGAAGTAAAGGGAGTATGACACCCTTCCGAAGATATGAGTACAGCGCCGATACCATTACCAAGTGCATTGGATGCCTCATCAAAGAATAGGGTCCATCGGGATCCTTGTTCAGGTCCGTCATATGGCCTGATTTCTTCACAATTGTCTAATGTCATGATGTCTTCAGCCGGGAATTCAAACTTCATGGACTGATAGTCTTCTATAGCTTGATGAGCAAGGTGATCAGCCAATACACTGCCCTTTATAGCTTTTTGGGTAGTATATTGTATGTCGTACTCCGTTAGGATAATCTGCCATCTCACTATTCTCCCAGAAAGAGCAGGTTTTTCGAAGATGTACTTTATCGGATCCATCTTAGATATCAATAAGGTAGTATGAGTCAACATATATTGTCTTAGCTGGCGAGCAGCCTATGCCAGAGTGCAGCAAGTTTTCTCGATCAGTGAATATCTGGTTTCACAATCGGTAAACTTTTTGCTCACGTAATAAATAGCATGCTCTTTTTAGCCAGACTCGTCATGCTTCCCCAATACACACCCCATTGATTTTTCTAAAACAGTCAGATATATGATCAACGGTCTTCCCTCGACTGGTGGAATCAAAACAGGAGGCTCTTGTAAGTACTCTTTGATTTTGTCAAAAGCAACCTGGAATTCATCATTCCATTTGACTACTTGATCTTTCTTCAATAGTTTGAAGATTGGCTCACAAGTAGCTGTTAGGTGAGAGATGAATCAGGCAATATAATTCAAGCGTCCTAAGAATCCTCTGACTTCCTTCTTAGTACGAGGAGAAGGCATCTCTTATATTGCTTTAACTTTGGCAGGATCAACTTCAATACCCTTGTTACTGACGACAAAACCTAGGAGTTTACCAGACCGTACTCAGAATGTGCACTTGTTTGGATTCAACCTCAGCTTGTACTTCTTCAGTCTCTCAAACAGCTTTTGCAAGTGATCAAGGTGCTCTTCTTTTGTTTGCGATCTGGCTAACATATCGTCTACATAGACCTCTATTTCATGATGTATCATGTCGTGAAATAAAGCTACCATGGCACGTTGATAGGTTGCCCCAGCGTTCTTCAGTCTGAATGGTATCACCTTGTAGCAGAATGTGCCCACTGTGTGACAAATGTAGTTTTCTCCATGTCCTCATGTGCCATTTTGATTTGGTTGTAACTTGAGAATCCGTCCATGAAGGAAAACACTTTGTGTTGGGCCATATTGTCAACCAGGATATCGATATGGGGGAGTGGAAAATCATCTTTAGGGCTTGCCCTATTCAAATATCTGTAGTCCACGCACATTCGTACTTTGCCGTCTTTTTTAGGTACGGGAACAATGTTGGCAACCCATTGAGGGTAGGAAGTGACAACCAAGAATCCAGCATTGAATTGCTTCATGACCTCCGCCTTGATCTTTTCTAACATTTCAGGTCTCATGCGGCGGACTTTTTGTTTTACTGGCGAACAATCTTCTCTTGTAGGCAGACGATGTACCACGATGTCCGTATCAAGTCCCGGCATATCTTCATATGACCAAGCAAAGATCTCAACATAATCATGCAACAGCTGAATCAGGCGCTCCTTGACATTGGGCTCCAGATTGGCACCCACCTTGACTTCTTTTTTATCCTCCTCGGTACCCAGGTTGATTGTATCCACAGGTTCCTCGTGAGGCTAAATGGTTATTTCCTCTCGTTGTAGTAGTCTGGCCAGTTCCCCTGGTACTTCACAATCTTCCTCACCTTCGTCTTCGGCTTGGTATATTAGATCCTCAGAGTCACCAAAGGCCATAGCAGTATCGTTACCCATGGGATCCAGAATGGAAGGGTACCTACATTTGTGAGTGTGGGTGTGTGTAAGGGTATAGCCATCCTTAAAAATAAAATGTAAAAGAAAAACAATGAGCACAAAAGTTTGTATGCGAAAAGCGCCCATGATTCATTGAATTTCATATGAAGATGAAATAATAACCCTTACAAATGGACCATTGTGCCTCGGGCAAGACACAAGGTTTTAAGTGTGCGAATTGTTTTTGAATATTACAAGTCTAATCAAAATGTAGAGATAAATTACTGAGGGATGAAAGTTATTGGGACAAAGTCTCTGGCCTCCCAATTGCGAAGTCCTCCGCTGACAGTTGGAAATATCCAATCCTCCAAGCTGCAGCCCTCTTCACCATCTTCTTTCGCATTGACCTCCCGGTTGCTAATCTTCAAGGGTGGCCCTCCAGCACGGGCACAACGTACAACCTTCTGAGCACTTGAAGTGAACCCTAATCCAAACTTGTCAAATTTATACGGAATATCTGGAAGTTGCCCCCAGATGGTGCATCCACCCTCCTCTACTACTGCTTTGGCGTCCTTCAGAGATGACATCCGGAGTGGAGGTCTTGTAATCTTAGGAATCTGGGGCACAGTCTTTGTCACTGCTACCTCTTAGGGGACTTCTTCGAAATGTTGAAAAGGAGTTTCAATGAACTCGCCGTCCAATTCAACATACCTGAAGGAATTTAGGTGGCTAATCATATATTCTTCCTCTCCATGGACAGTGATAATCTTCCCTTGGACCGGATATTTCAACATCTGTTGCAGTGTAGATGTGACAGCGCTGGCATTATAGATCCATGGCTGTCCTAGCAGACATGAGTAAGAGGGGCGGATGTCCATTACATAAAAGGTTGAATTAAAAGTCTGAGTCCCAACCTTTATGGGGATATCCACCCCCCCGTGTACCATCCTCTTTGAGCCACCAAATGCCCTTACGACTATGTTACTTGGCTTTAACATCAGTCCTTCGCAGTCCAGTCTATCGAGAGCTTTCTTTGGTACAACATTCAAAGATGAGCCAGTGTCCACCAAGACATGGGCCAGAGTTGTGCCTCTACATTCCACAGAGACATGTAATGCCTCATTGTGCTTTCTTCCCCTTAGTGTCAGATCAGCATCTGAGAAGCCTAGGCTGTTATCCGCTGTCAAGCTGGCCATGCAATCTTGAAATTAGTCAGCAGACGTCTCTTGAGGCACATGGGCTATCTTTAGGAACTTCACCAAGGCTTTCGCATGTGCCTCGGAACACAGTAGCAATGCCAGCATGAAGATTTTGGAGGGAGTTTACCCCAAATGTTCAACTATATCGTAGTCGCTCCTCTTTATAATTTTCAGGATCTTCTCCATCTCTTTCTTGGAGGTCTCAGGGATAGCCAGTGATTGAGCCTTCGCCTGGATAGGCCCCACTTGAATACTTTTTCCTCTAGTTTCAACAGCAGGAGTGTTGGTAGGAATGACAACATGGGTTGTATCGTCTTCGTCAATAGGAGCACTTGCAGAGATAATTATCGGTACGAAAGTAACCTTGGGAGCAGCCACGGGTCCAAAAACTGCCTTTGGGGGGGAAATCTCTGGAGAAAAGATCCTACCGCTTCAGGTAATCTTACTAGTTCCGGCAATATTGCTAATGTCGGAATCTTCTTCTTCTAGGTTTATCTCTTTGGTGGCCAGCCCATCTTGTTTGATGCCATGGTAATAGATGTCCCCACCGTAATTCCACGGCACAGTTTTGTCTGATTCATATGGAACTGGACCAGGCATTGTGATTATAAGAGGAGTAGTTTTAGGAACCGATGTAATTCTAACGGGTCTTTTGGGGACCCTGGAAGAATTGGTGGAGATGGTAATGATTGAAACGTCTTCAACAGGAACAGGTGAAACAGGAGTACTTTCAAATAGGATCTCGTTGTTGTCTATCAAGCTTCAAATGCCTGTTTTCAACACAGTGCAACAGTTGGTGAGGATAAGCAGAGGTAGCAGTCTTCATTACAACCCGGGAATACACCGACTTTCAACAAGTTTATCTTAATGATTGGGAGTGGAGTCGCGAGTCCATCAATTGTGGTAACAAACAAATATTCTTCAATAGCATTGGTGTTGTGACCATGTCTGAGCATAGGAGCAGAAATGAAGTTTGGCTTCTCGGGCGCGTCAAACTCAATTTCTTTCGCCTTTATAAGGTCTTGAATTTTGTTTTTCAAAGCCCAACAATTGTTAGTGTCGTGACCCGGAATTTCGGAGTGATATGTGCAACAGGCATTTGGGTGATAATGAGGGGACACTGTGTTTGGGTTTTTTGGAGCTTCTTTCAAAGTTTCCAAATTAGATTTCAGAAGATGCGGTAATACTTGGAACAGAGTCATATTGATTCTGGTGAATTGCTGGACTGGCCTTTCCACCCTCGATTGATTACTTCTTGGTTGATCAGATGTAGGCTTTGGGATCATAACAGCTCCTACCATTGGTCGGCGTTCGGCTCTCCCTTGGTTCCTTTATGGATATACAGCAGCTACTTCTTTCTTCCCAATAAAAGGCTTCCTCGTAGCTGTATAAGAAGATGAATCCTTCTGAATTTTCCATTTTTTATGCCAGCTTGCACCCTCTCTCCGGTCAGTATTAACTCAGTAAATCCTGCAGATGAGCTCCCAATCAAATGGTTTAAGAAAGGGCCCGACAGAGTGCCTAAGAACATGTCCACCAATTTCCTTTCAGACAGAGGGGGTTGAACTCTTCCAGCTAGATCTCTCCATTTCTGCGTGTAATCCTTGAAACCCTCATTGGAAACCATAGCCATACTCTGAAGTTGAGTACGGGTAGGCGCCAAATCAACATTATATTAATATTGCTTGTAGAAAGCTGCGGCAAGATCTTCCCAATTATGGACGTTGGCCCTTTCCAGTTGGTAAAACCAGTCGAGTTGTGTTCCAAATAGACTATCTTGGAAACAATGCACCCACAAGTCTTTATCAGCGGAGTGTGGTTGGATCTTTCTCACATATGACCGGAGGTGCATCTTAGGACATGACACTCCATCATATTTTACGAACAAAGGCACTTTGAATTTCGGAGGAATCACAATTCCTGACACTAATCCCAGTTCTTCAAAGTCCAGGCCTGGCACCTTTTATATTTCCATAGCGCTCAAACGCTCTTCCAGATGTCGGTACTTATCATCAGCTGGAGGATACTGTTGCTCATAGTAGTCTTCCTCTTCTTCCTCCTCTTCAGATTCTGATGGAACCACTGTTTATTTTCCTTTCCCCTCTCCTTCACTGGATGTTGTTGCAAAATTCAAGGTTCTTCTAGTCTGTCCCTGAAACCTTCTCCCCCTGTTTAAAACCCCGATGACTTTCTTTGTTTTCTTTTTCCTTTCTTCAGCCAGCAGAGTCTTCAACTCTTCTTGCCCCTTGGCTAGGGTCATGAGCAACTGTTGAAACTGCGTGTTCTGAGCTTGGAGATCTTTGACTGTCTGTTCGAGATCCATATTACTGAAATAAACAGTAGAGAGATGAGGAAACTCGTTGCAAAAGACCTGTTTATGTTATGATCAATGATATGTGCATATGCAATGTTTTCAAGGATTTCAAAGATTCAAGTTCGTTTTAGACAAAAGGAAACACACGTTATATTAATAAGATAAAGTTTGAGTACATCAATGCCCCTTGGGAAAAATAATACAAAACTCTAAGATAAAAAAGTAGTGCGCATCCTCTTTGGTTCAATGTAGGCATTTAGAGTCTGCTCCTCATGAAGTAGCCTAGTGAGTTCCAAAACCTCCTTCTTGCTTGCGTAAAATTGGGCTTCGAAAGTATCTCTCTCCCCTTTGAGATGTATCTAATCCCTTTGTAGGTCTTCAAGAGATGTGGGCATGTCAGGATGTAGGATAGTGTATGGAACTTCTCCCTCCTTAACAGGCTCAATGATCACCGGAAGGATGGAAGGATAAGGCATCATGAGACTTTGAGCACGGTTTCATACCCATTTAAGGTAATGCTCAAGAGGGATGGAATTCTTGTGTCCCAAAGTCTTGTTATCCACCTTGTTTAGCATCCTCCAAGCTCGGATGAATCTCTGGCGAAGACCTTGATCGTCGTTGTCGTAGTCGAATACCAAACCTTGAATCAGTATCACGTGTGGGCCATCCCTTCGGGCGTAACCTAACTGTCTTAAAGCTAAGCATGGGTTTTAGGTGATGCCTCCTCTAATGCCAAGTATAGGTACATTAGGGAATTCTCCACAACGGTCAACAATGATAACACTCTCTTTGGATCGGGAGCACCAATGAATATCTGAATGTTTGAGCATCATTAACCTTTGTGACCACCTTGAACCTTGCTCATTCTTTAAGACTGATTGGGGAAGATGAGAAATAAACCATCTTGCAAAGAGAGGAGTGCAACACATAAGGACACCTCTTTTCCTCATTGTGCGAGTGGGAAAAGAGTGTAGGATATCCCCTAGCAACATAGGCACCGGATTGCGTGACATGAAGATTTTGACGATGCTCACATCTATGAGTTGGTCAGGATTGGGAAATAGGACCATCCCATAGATAAGAAGAGCCACAATTTCCTGAAAGGCTTGCAAGTCTAAGGAATTCCAACAGCTTTGGGCTTTCTCAAACAGGAACTTTGCTAAGAAGCCTTTAACATCACTTCTAGTTTCCCAATGGGTTGTGACATCAGATGAGTGCAAGTGCAGAGCTTGAGCAATCTCTTCTGGCTTTGGGTCTCTTTCCGTACCGTTGAATGGTAGTTGATTGAGAATGGGAATCCTCAAGAGTTGAGAGAATTCTTCCAAAGTAGGCACAAGCTGATAGTCGGGAAATGTGAAGAAATGGTGCAAAGGATCAAAGAACTAGAAGAGCACCTTCATCATATCCTCATCTGTGTTGGAGGTGACCAAGTTGAGTAGACGACCATGCCTCTCGGTGAATGGAGAGTTCTCAGGGATCCTTGAAGCTAGCTCCTTAACTTATGGTGGAATTCTTACAAGGTTGACTTGGATAGTTTTCCTGCGAAGTGAATCCATATCCTACAAAACAAGAACAAAGATGAATCTCCAAAATCCTTGAAATGGTTAGTAGATGTATATGATGTTCATGATGTCCATGATGTTATGTACAAGTATGCATATACAAGCAAAGCAAACAAGTTCTTAGTTTAGGCTTGCATGGGGTTTTATAGGTAAGTACCCTCTTGAAGTTTAGTTGGCTTAAACTCGTCCTAATAATAGTAACCGGGTTCTAAGGAGCTCAATATCACCGGATTGTTTCTTTGGTCATTATTTCAGCTCAAGCCTCTTTAATGGCGACCGAAATATCCCAAGAAACCAATCCTCAATGAGTGTAGTATCAAGTATCTACCAACTTCAGACTGCAGCAAAGCCAGTCATCTCACTATATCCTATAGGCCAAGTTGGTCAAGTAAGGGTTCTAGAAAATCATTACTGCTTCATGACATCACTCAGCGGTCCCGTATTCTCTTTGATTGACTCAAAGGCTACCGGTACCCACAAATATGTCGCACTAACATAGCTATTGCTTAGACCATGTCGGTATACCCCGCACAGAACAAAGAACCATAATGTAAAGCAAACAAGTCAAACAATGTAAGCAAATAAATGTGATCTAGCCCTAAGGTAACCCCAATTTTATAATTCTCCCCAGCAGAGTCGCCAGTTCTGTGGTACGGTGGGAGAACTGACTTGAGGGTTTTGCGTTTTATCGCAGATGTTGCAGTTAGCAAGAGTCGCCACCGACTTTTCTTTTATCCAAAAGGAAAGGTGAAAAAGCACAGGAAAGACCTTTGAGATTAATTCTTGAGTTCGGGGGGTAGATTATTAAAAGGGAATGTATTAGCACCCTTTTCATCCATGGTTATCCATGGGCTCTTAGTTACTTGCTAGATCACTTGCTTTTGTTTTGAAGTTGTGCTTTGTATGGTTTTTGAAAGTATTTTGTAAAAGAGGCCATTGATTAGGCAATCTTTGTAATGATTCTTGTTCGTAAGAATGTATACAAAGATGTTTGTCTTTTTGAAAATGTTTTCAATGTTTGTAAGATGTATGTGTTTATTTTTGAAAATAGAAAGGATAGTTGTTTTGAAATGAAGCAACTAACTAGAAGTAATCTACCTACTCAAAATGTCTTTCTTGTTCATTTTCTTTTCCTTTTATATTGTTGTCTTACTATTGATTTGGTAAGCAACCCTATCTTTGGATGTAAACGGGACAGGTGTGGGTCATTGTATAACAGTGATTAGCAATGTTGCAAAGTATCTTTAGCATTTTTGAGGGACCAAGATCATTTTTGTAAGGCAACTTTGAATAGTGTCATCGAGGGGCTATGATCTTATACTTGTTTGTTTTTGCCAAGATACTTCGCATGCGTAATATGGCCATTTTTTATGTAAGGCAACCAAGTGGAGTAACCCTAAGGATGCTTGTGTGCAAGTGTGTTATTTTCATGCTTGATTTTGTCTTGGATTAGGGTTTTCTGTTTGATTTGTTTTGATCTTGTCATTCAAATCCTAATTACTAACATGGTATATAAAAGCGGTAAATTGCGTAATTTAAAGATTACTACGCTATTACAACATTGTATGGGAGGGAGATATACAAATTATGAATGGGGATTTGCAATAATATAAACCTAATTTAATCTATTATAACCAAATCGAATTTGTACAAGTATTTAAATAAATAATATAAATTAAATATGCAATGGTATGTATATGCAAGAAAAAAGATTTTTGTTTTGTTTTTCACGTAAAGAAGAGTTTTGAATTAAACCTAATAACATTTATAAAAAAAAGAAATTATTTCTTAAAAAGTGGTTAACCCTAATTTCTAACTTAAGAAAATCAAGTTCTTTAAATATTATTTTTGTGTATTTTTTGTCTTAAAATAATAAATAATATTTATGAAAATATTTAGTCTTTTTATATGTTAGGAAAAAAATATTTACAAGTGTGAAAAAGAAAATAAAAATTAACCTAAGTCTATTTTATTTTACAAATGTATTTAAGAAAAATAGTTAATGCATATAATTTAATAAAAATATTTTTTATGTGAAAATAAAATAAAATAAACAAAAATGAAATATTTAACATTTTAATATTTTTTATGATTTTTTATAATATTTAAGAAAAATATTTAATAAAAAAAGGAAATAAAAATAAATAATAAAAATGTATGGGCCTAGGGGTGTCCTGAGTAATCAGGATGTAAACATTAGAAGAAAAAAAATGAAGCCCGATGGAACAAAGCCCAGCGCTGCAAAAATGAGAAAAAATGGCAAAAAATGAGAAAATATGCAAAAGGCAGGCACCAAGGCTCGAACCCATGACCTTGACATTCTCAGCACGCTGCCTTGCCACTGGGGTGGCTGTACATCCGTTAGTTCAAATGAAACAAGAAAAACATAACACATAACGCCTCCTTGCCCTGTACTTCATCTTCTTCCTCAACCTGGCCAGAACCTCTGTATCTTTCTCATTTCTCCATGAAAATGAGAAACTTCCAACATGAAAATGATAGTACTCTTTCCCAAGATTTCAACCATGTAACTCATGTAAACTAACAGTCAAAGATCAAAGCTAATTTCAATGGCCATAATTTTAAACCTAATTTTTTACAGAATTTTGAACTCTAAAATTCTTTATACATAATGAATATAAATGAAATCTATGAACATGGTTGTTTTTAGCACAAGGATATCTACTTTTTATCTTCACAAGTTGTGACCCATAGATGCATGTATGAAGAGATAGAAGTTAGAGTTCTTACCTCTTTCAGTTGAGATCGTGAATGGAGTTTGAGTGAGTTTTATGAAGGCCTGAAGATTCCTTTAGCTTGCCTGAACCTCCCTGAGTGTGTTCCAATCCTTGCCTTGCTTGGAAAGTGCCTGAATCTCTCTATCCAAGTCAACCGGCAAGCTTGAAAAACAAAAATGGCAGATGGAGAAGGAGGAGCTATAGTGAAGGGGTGATGGTCTGGAACACTTAGATATGAGGTAGGTTAAGTGTTTGAGTGATTAGAACTTGAAACACACGAGTGGATTTTGGGATTACTATGCTTGGTATCAAATTGTAAGTTATGACAGGTTTTTGGTGATATGGAGTTTTAGAGAGTTTCTAGCCTTGAGCAATTGTGTGTTAGGTTGCAATATGTTTGTGTATAAGTATAGAGAAGGTTTCAAGTCAGCTCCACAACATATTTTTCAATTGTAGGCTTTTTGCTCTATTGCTTGTCCTTTAAGAAAAGTGAGGAGACAACTCTCCACATGCTTGTACAGGCTTGCTTGGAGTTGGTACAAGTCCTAGACAACTTGCCTTTGGTTTATAGGACTTGTGTATGCAGAGAAAACAAGTCCAATGCTCAAGGAATGCAAAGTTGCAAAAGTTATGCTTTTATAAAATGGCAATGGCAACTTTGTGCCATTTATGGAATTAAAGCTTGGACAAAGACTATTGTGCTTGGATTAAGGCTTTATCAATTTTGTAAGCATTAAATTATGAAGTGAGAAACAAGTTTGAGACCTGTAAAGCAAGGATTAGGCAGCATAGGTTCAGATTTGAATTTTGTTCTTCATGAAATGGCTTGAAATCAAAGTGAGAAATTGCCAACTTCATCTCTTTAATTCTGCCTACTCAAAAATGATCTCAAGAAGTTCTTGGACATTTTGGAAAGCTTTCAATGTTCTCTGTAACTCATCTTTGAAATGCATTTCAAGATTTCTCTTGGAACTAGGTGAAAAATTGCCATGAAGTTAGGTCAAAAACCTTCCTAAATTAGGGCAAAACTTCACTATGTTATTTTAGTTTATGAGCATGTATTCACAAAATTATATCTTGAGATCTAATCATCTTTAAGGAAAAATGTGTGAAGAAAAGTTGTATATTTCATGGAGATCTACAACTTTCATGTTGGGAACTTCCTTTGAATCATCTTGCATCATGGTGGAAATTTGGTTTAAAGTTGAGAAAAAATAAGAAATTTTCTATACTTAGAAAAATTCCTAAGTTAAGAAATTTTCAAATTTTAAAACAAAATATTCAATATTTGATTCCTTGATGAACAAGTTTCACATTTTGACATGTTTTGATGAATTGTGATCCTTGGCATTTTATTTTGACCAAAAAGTCAAAGTTTGACTTTTCAGTATACAGTTGACTTTTGATCAGTTGACTGCAAATTTCATTTGTCAATCCAATGGATTTGCAATGTTTTGAACCATGTCATTAGGTCATGATGATTCAATTGAGCCCTTAGAATCATGTTTCAAACCAATTGGTCATTTGCTAGGTCAAAAACCAGAAATTACCCTTTCTCAGCCAAAACCCTAATTTTGACCATTTTTCCCTTTTGATGATTTGATCAAATTTCTTGAGGAATTATGGTCCAAACTTGATCAAATGATACATATGAGTCTAAAATGTTAATGTGGATCAAAAATTATGAAGTTTTACTGTAAATTGACCATGGTTGACTTTTTCCCCAATACAGCTGATTTTTAGGTCAACTGTCCAATTGACTGATCAAAAATGTGATTCAAGGCTTGAAACTTGACATGTGTAATCTTAGGGGTCCATAATGATACATGAAATCCATATGAAACATTGATAGTCCAAAAATCCTTGTGCAAACTCAAACCATAATTTTGGTCATCAGTGCATGAGGAGGTGTCTTGAGATGATCAAACCCTAATGCAGTCTTAAGTTTAAGAGATCTTGTGGGGAAATCTTTGATAAGTGAGGGGAAAATTTTGGGGTACAACACCATGCAATAATTATTATTACAAATGTAAAAGAAAAACTCCACAGGGGAAACAAGACACCACCAGGAAAAGTAAAATAATATAGATGAAGATACGACACAAGAAAAACTAAAAAAGGGAGTTCTACCAGGAAAATAAATAACTGGGGAACAACACGACTCTGGGGATAAACTTGAATAGGCAAAGCAAACATCACAGTTAAATAAACAAAATGCAAAGTAAGAAGTTTAAATAGGGAAATCCTTAACCATGCAAGCCACGTGCCAACAAGGAGGTAAACTTTAAAGAAAGGATTACCAACTTGACTGGGAAGGGAAACTTGAATCCGTTGGAGGAAAGACAACTACGCCGGAGAAAAGAGGGCTCAAATCTACTTGGGTAAAGCCCAAAGAGTTGACAAAGGACACAAGATAACATCATCTCAATAAATGATGGCAAAGCAAAGGAACACACCGACTAATAAATGATAGTAAACTACCAACTTAGGGTTAAAGGTAGAAAAGTAATAATATATCGACTCAGAGATGACGGTAGACTACCAACTTAGGGTTGAAGGTAGGGTCTTCATTGATAATAGCAAGTTTTCCAACAATTCTAGTATTCCACCTAGAACAGGTCTCAACTCCTTCTTTAACCACGGCATTCCACCTGGAAAGGGTAATAAACTTCACCTGACTTTTGGATTTTGCCAAGAATGGTAAAAGTTTATTCTTTGATCATGATATCACTTGAAAAGGATAATAAACTTCCTCTAACTTCTGGATTTCATCGAGAACAGGGAATAGTTTCTTACTTGACCAAGATATCACTCAGAAAGAGTAATAATTTATTGTAAGGATCTCCCAACGAATTGTCTCTATCATATTGAAGAGACCAACCATGCATCAGAGTAAACAACCTCAACAACAAACTATCTCTATCATATCAAAAAGATCAACCATCCATCGGAGTAGACAACCTCAACAACAAATTGTGTCTATCATATCAAAGAGACCAACCATCTATCAGAGTGAACAACCTCAACAACGAACTATCTCTATAATATCAAAGAGACCAACCATCCATCGAAGTAAACAACCTCAACAACAAACTATCTCTATCACATCGAAGATACCATCCATCCATCGGAGTAAACATCATCAACAACAAACTGTCTCTATCATATCGACGATACCAACCATTCATCAGAGTAAATAACCTCAACAACAAATTGTCTCTATAATATTGATGAGACCAACCATTCATCGGAGTAAACAACCTTAACAACAAACTGTCTCTATCATATCTAAGAGACCAACCCTCCACTCGAGTAAACAACCTCAACAATGAGTTGTCTATGTCATATCGAAGAGACCAACCATCCACCAGAGTAAATAAGACCTCATATCTGGACAATATACAAGATGTTTAAATAAAGAGGATGCCACTTGCTACCAAACATGCTGGGGACCCATAAGTTTTATCAAATAAAGAGGCTATTGTTTGCTGGAGGAAAGTTGATAACAGACTTACGGGGGAAATACAAGTTCCTCAAATAAAGAGACCGCCTCTTTCCATTATGAAAAGTATTGCAATAACATTGCTGGAACTGAATTTTGACTTCCTGGGGAAATATAAACACATTCCTACTATGGAGATAAAGTCTTCACGAGTAAAATAAATGCACTCTCAATATAGGGCTCACTACTTAGAGAGATCAAAATGACATTGGTATAAGGGACCAAAGTTCAAACCAGGAATAAACTTGAGTGAAACAGTCAAAGGAGGTGAATACCATCTATCAAAGGTCTGATAGTTTAACAATGGTAAGCACAAAAAGGTTATGGATAAACCAATCTTGAAAGAAAGATAACTATTTCTAACAAGGACCAAAGCTCAATCTAGGAATAAACTATAAATAACCGGTCAAATAAGACTCTTCCCAACAAGGGAAAAGCTCAAATGGGGATTAATTTCATCCACGTAATAAGCTGGGTAGGAAGGCTGAAGCAAAATTCTTCTACGAGGAATAAACTCAATAGGGAAATGGAAAGGATATACACTTTTGTAATTGCAAGCATCTCAAGTCATATTTAAAGCATGTGTTTTGATGAAGACAACATGGACATCAACTTTCAAAGGATGTGCAAAAATCTTATCAACATCAAATAAAAGTCTTAAAGATTATTGAAGATTATTGAAGAATTATTGAAGAAATCATCAAATGTCAAAATGGTATAAATAATTCTTTAAATCTTGAATATAGATGTTCACAATATGCATTCATCAACATATACATATTCCATAACTTTAACATCAAGAAAAACTTTGTTTGAAATATCTTTCAAAATGTATTTTTGAAAATAAACCTTTAGGAACCGGTTCCTCCCTAACAGGGAACCGGGTTCCAGAATTTCTCAAAAAACATGTCCCTGGTTTTTGTACCAGGAACCGGGTTGTACCAATAGGGGAACCGGTTCCTGCGTGATAAATTTGAATTTCAACTTATAACGTTCACTAAGAACCGGGTTCTGTCAGTGTCGGAACCGGTTCCTAGCGAACCAATGCAGCTTTTACTTTCTTTTTTGAACATTTTTCAAGTGGTATCTTTTCATGAATGCATTGCAACTTTTCATATGAATTGGCATGAATGAAGAGGTTCTTACAACTTTATAAAATGCATATTTTCTTATTTTCAAACAATGTTCAATGTTCAATACTTCAATTTTCAAATTAACAAATATACTTCTTCATTAACAATTTTATCATTTACTCACATTTGAACTTAAACTTTCATGTGTTCATAATTTTGTGAAACTTGCCATATACACTTTCATTATCATTTCAAGTTTCATTCATACATTGTGAACATTTATATAAATTGTTGAGAATTGTTTTTATCTTGAAGAAGAAGATCAATTGAAGATTGATAAAGCTCTCCATATACTTCAAACTAAATCATTGTATTACTTAAAGATTTTCCCTTACTATCCAGGATTGTTGGAAGTAAGTGTTGTGATTTGAAGAGGATTGTTCTTCATTCACATTAGTGTTTGTTTGGTCTTAAAGGTGTTAAGAACCTTTGATCACCCTATAGGTTAGATAGTAAGCATAGGCTGTACAATCATTCTAACTATAGTGAAATATCTTTCGTGTTGGAAAGGGGACTGGAGTACTCTCGGATTGTGAGGGGAACCAGGATATATCACCGTGTTCTTTACTTTTCCGCATTTATCGCTTCCATCACCATAATCAAGAAAAGATAAAGATATAATCAAAACCTTCAAACACTTAACCGAAAAATTACTACCAAGCATTCTCATAAAACCGAATAAATTTTATAAGACCTAATTCACCCCCCCTGTTAGGCACTCTGAGACTTACAATTGGCATCAGAGCAAGTTATAGGTAACTTGTTCCTAAAGATCCAGAATGGCTTCCGCAAATCATCAACTAGTTTTCAGAGATGGTGGTAGTAATAACAAGCCTCCTCTATTCTGTGGTGAATATTTTGCCTTCTGGAAAATATGCATGAAGGCGCATTTAGAAGCACAAGGAGAGGAAGTATGGGATGCTGTTGAAAATGGTCCATTTATCCCAATATCAGTAATCAATGGCATTGGTTCTGTAAAGCCCAAAACTGCATGGGACGACGATGATAAAAAGAAAGTTCTCTATGACAAAAAGGCAATAAACCTTCTTCAAGGTGCACTCAGTATGGACGAATTTTTCCGTGTCTCAAACTGCAAGACAGCAAAAGAAATATGGGATACCCTGGTTCAAACTCATGAAGGAACGGCTGAAGTAAAAAGATCAAGGCTAAATACCTTGAGTCAAGAATATGAACTATTTCGAATGCAGCCCGGAGAATCCATTCTTGACTTACAAAAGAGATTTGTGCATTTGACAAATCACTTAAATGCTCTTGGTAAAACCTTGACAAATGATGAACTCAACTTGAAAATCCTTAGATCATTGACTAGGGAATGGCAACCAAAGGTAACGGCAATCTCGGAAAAGAAGAGTCTCTCCGCAATGACTTCCGCTACATTATTTGGCAAACTTCAAGAATATGAAATGGAACTCGGTAGACTTGAAAAACATGAAAATTTAGAGAAGAAATCCAAAGGCATTGCCTTGAAAGTTGATTCAAAGGAAAGTCAAGATAAAGATGCATCGGAGGAAGATGAAAACTTCTTGCTTCTTGTAAAAAGGTTAGGAAAATATTTTGGTCATAAAAATAATCTTCATAATGCTAACTTTGTCAAGAGGAAGAAACTTTATAATCATAAAGATAAAGAAGCCTCCACATCAACACAAGATGTCACATGTTATGAATGTGGAAAGCAAGGTCACATAAAGCCGGATTGTCCAAAACTCTCCAAGAAAAATGGATTCAAAGGAAAAAAGGAGTTCAAGAACAAAAAGGCTTATGTTGCATGGGAAGATAATGAGATAAGTTCTTCATCCGATTCGAAAAGCGAGGAATATGCAAATCTAGCATTAATAGCTTCACATCACTCTGACAATGAAGAAGAGGTTAGTAATGAATTTAATCTTTTTGATGATGATGTTCAAGATGCTATTGATGAACTCTTGAAAGAATGCAAAAGTTTATACAAAAAGGTGTCAAATCAAGAAAAAGAACTTCTAAGTTGTTTAGAAAAAATTGACACCATGACTAAAGATTTTGAACTTCAAAAATAGAATTTTATTAAAGAAAAAGAAAACTTTGCATGCTCCAAGTGTGAATCAAATGTCTTTCAAATTGTTCAATTGAAAAGAGTCATTGAACGATATGAAAAAGGACAAATAGGATTGGAAGGATTACTAAGTCAACAACGTTATCCAAATGATAAAAGGGGTCTTGGTTATGTGAATTCTAAGAAACCAAGTAACAATCCCACTGTTTTTGTAAAGGCTAGTAATAGTTCCAATCCCAAGAAAGTAGAAAAGAAGCAAGTTGTTCATAATCATCAAAAGAAAAAGGCTAATGTATCGAAAAAGAAAACATTTCCTAAGAAGAAATCTTATCCTTCTAGATATAGAAGTAACTTTGAACCTACTTGTTTTTATTGTGGTATTAAAGGCCATACACCTAATGCTTGCTATGTTAGAAACTTTAGTATAGCAAGTGGGCATTATGTGTGGGTGAAAAAAGAACTAACTATGAAGGACCCAAGGCAACTTGGGTACCTAACAAAGAATAATTTGTTTGTGTAGGTATGCTTGAAATCCACATCAAATGTTTGGTATCTTGATAGTGGATGTTCAAAGCATATGACAGGAGATGTACACCAATTTTCATATCTAGTACATAAAGCCAAAGGGTATGTCACCTATGGAGACAACACCAAAGGAAAGATTCTTGGCGTTGGAATAGTTGGCACACCTCCAACCATTCAAATTGAGGATGTTCTCTATGTTGAAGGATTAAAGCACAATCTTCTTAGCATAAGTCAACTTTGCGATAGAGGGTTCAAGATCAAATTCAACAAAGATGAATGTCTCATTATGGATGAGGCAACCAATGAGGTAAAACTCAAAGGTATAAGAACTAACAATATTTTTATGATTACTTTAGATGATTTGTCTCTGAAGGTACAATGTCTTATGGTAAACAACAATGACGCTTGGTTATGGCACAAGAGGATCGCTCACATTCACATGGAGCACTTGAACAAATTGGTTAAGCATGACTTAGTTATTGGTCTACCAAAGATGAAGTTCATCAAAGACAAATTATGTAATGCATGCCAAAAGGGCAAACAGACCAAAACAACTTTCAAATCTAAGAATGTGGTGTCTACTACAAGACCACTGCAATTGTTACACATGGATCTCTTTGGTCCATCAAGAACAAAAAGCTTCGGAGGTAATGTATACGCTTTAGTCATTATTGATGATTTTTCTAGATATTCTTGGACTTTGTTTCTTGTGCAGAAAAGTGATGCTTTTAAAGCCTTTAAGAAGTATGCTAAGAAAATCCAAAATGAAAAATCACTAAAGATTGTATCCATAAGAAGTGATCATGGTGGAGAATTCCAAAATGCTCAATTTGAAGAGTTTTGTGAAGAACATGGTATCTCTCATAATTTTTCAGCACCTAGAACTCCACAACAAAATGGAGTAGTTGAAAGAAAGAATAGGTTTCTAGTGGAACTTGCAAGAACAATGCTTAGTGATGCAAATCTTCCTAAATATTTTTGGGCGGATGCGGTTAGTACGGCATGTTATGTTGGAAATCGAGTTATCATTAGACCTATAATAAAGAAGACTCCATATGAACTCTTCAAAGGAAGAAAGTCAAATATTGCTCACTTTCACATTTTTGGATGCAAGTGCTTTGTTCTTAACAATGACAAGGATAATCTCGGTAAGTTTGACGAGAAATCCGACGAAGGTATATTTCTTGGTTATTCGCTTTCTAGTAAAGCATATAGAATTTATAATAAAAGAACTTTAACTATTGAAGAATCTATGCATGTATCTTTTGATGAAACTAACCCCTCTTAGGAGGAAGTAGTTGTTTGTGATGATGATGATCCTATAGATTTACCCCCGGAAGATCTTTCATTTGATCAAATTAAGAAATCACCGGAAAATTCAGAAAACATTGTTCAACAAGATTCAAACACCAATGATCTACCAAAAGAATGGAGAACTCATAGAGACCATCCTATTGACAAAATTATTGGTGACATTAGCCAAGGAGTATCAACAAGATTGAATCTAAAAGATGCTTGCTTAAACATGGCGTTTGTTTCTCAAATTGAACCTACCAAAGTTGATGAAGCCTTAGGAGATAATCAATGGATTATTGCGATGCAAGAAGAATTAAATCAATTCGAGAGAAATCAAGTTTGGGAACTTGTTCCTAGACCAAGTGGTAAACACATCATAGGTACCCGATGGGTGTTTAAGAACAAACTTGATGAGAATGGTCTAATTGTTCGAAATAAAGCAAGGTTGGTTGCTCAAGGTTACAATCAAGAGGAAGGAATCGACTTTGAAGAAACATTTTCTCCGGTTGCAAGGTTAGAAGCTATACGTCTTTTACTTGCTTATACTTGTTCATTAAATTTTCAGCTTTTTCAAATGGACGTCAAAAGCGCATTCTTGAATGGATACATCAATGAAGAAGTCTATGTCAAACAACCCCCGGGATTTGAAGACTTCAAACATCCTTCACATGTCTTTAAGTTGAGAAAGGCTCTTTATGGCTTAAAGCAAGCACCAAGAGCATGGTATGATAGACTTAGCAATTTTTTGTGTGAAAAAGGTTTCGAAAAGGGTAAGGTTGATAAAACCTTGTTCATTAAGAAAAACCAAAGTAACACTTTATTGGTTCAAGTCTATGTTGATGATATCATTTTTGGATCGACTAACAAAGAAATGTGTGAGTAATTCTCATTGATGATGCAAGTAGAATTCGAGATGTCTATGATGGGAAAGATGAACTATTTTCTTGGACTACAAATCAAGCAACTAGAAGATGGAATCTTCATCAACCAATCTAAGTATTGCAAAGAATTATTGAAAAAGTTTGATATGGACAATTGTAAAGCCATGAATACTCCAATGGGCTCCGGTACATATGTTGATCAAGATGAATCTGGTACTCCAATTAATATTACAAAGTACAGAGGTATGATTGGTTCTTTATTATACTTGACGGCAAGCCATCCTGACATCATGTTTAGTGTTTGTCTTTGCGCTCGCTTTCAAGAAAATCCAAAGGAATCACACCTCATGGCAGTTAAAAGGATCATGAAGTATCTTAAAGGAACAATCAATGTCGGCCTATGGTATCCAAAAGGTAGTACTTGCACTTTAATTGGTTATTCTGACGCGGATTATGCAGGTTGTAAAACTGATCGTAAAAGCACAAGTGGTACTTGTCACATTATTGGAAATGCATTAGTATCATGGGCTTGTAAAAAGCAAGCATGTGTTGCTCTTAGCACGGTCGAAGCAGAATACATAGCAGCGGGTAGTTGTTGTTCACAAATTCTTTGGCTCAAGCAAGAACTCTGTGATTACGAACTTGATCTCGGATGCATTCCTCTTCGATGCGACAATACAAGTGCTATCAATATTACAAAGAATCCGGTCATGCATTCAAGAACCAAACATATAGATATTCGACATCATTTTCTTCGTGATCATGTACTTAAAGGAGATGTCGAAGTCACTTTTGTGGATACTCATAACCAACTCGCAGATATCTTCACTAAATCGCTTGCTCGAGAACCTTTCTTCAAAATCCGAAGAGAACTTGGGATTTTGGATGAAGGTGATATCTAATGTTTCTCTTAAGATGCACGTCTTAATTTTTATATGTATCTATTTCACTCTTTTTCCCCATCCTTTTTGATGTTAACAAAGGGGGAGAAGAGTATGCATGTGTGTTGTTTTGTCTCAAAGAAATTGCAGGCCCAAATAAATATCAAACTCTCTCCAAAATTCAAAGAATCATGGACTTAGGGGGAGCATACAATTTAGGGGGAGCCTTGCATTTGCTCAACATGTTTGCTACACAAAACAACATGAACATTTCAAGAAATCATTTTCAAGACTTGGTTGTCATCATCAAAAAGGGGGAGAATGTAATTGCAAGCTTCTCAAGTCATATTTAAATCATGTGTTTTAATGAAGACAACATGGACATCAACTTTCAAAGGATGTGCAAAGAGCTTATCAACATCAAATAAAAGACTTGAAGATTATTGAAGATTATTGAAGAATTATTGAAGAAATCATCAAATGTCAAAATGGTATAAATAATTCTTTAAATCTTGAATATAGATGTTCACAATATGCATTCATCAACATATACATATTCCATAACTTTAACATCAAGAAAAACTTTGTTTGAAATATCTTTCAAAATGTATTTTTGAAAATAAACCTTTTGGAACCGGTTCCTCCCTAACAGGGAACCGGGTTCCAGAATTTCTCAAAAAACATGTCCCTGGTTTTTGTACCAGGAACCGGGTTGTACCAATAGGGGAACCGGTTCCTGCGTGATAAATTTGAATTTCAACTTATAACGTTCACTAAGAATCGGGTTCTGTCAGTGTCGGAACCGGTTCCTAGCGAACCAATGCAGCTTTTACTTTGTTTTTTGAACATTTTTCAAGTGGTATCTTTTCATGAATGCATTGCAACTTTTCATATGAATTGGCATGAATGAAGAGGTTCTTACAACTCTATAAAATGCAGATTTTCTTATTTTCAAACAATGTTCAATGTTCAATACTTCAATTTTCAAATTAACAAATATACTTCTTCATTAACAATTTTCTCATTTACTCACATTTGAACTTAAACTTTCATGTGTTCATAATTTTGTGAAACTTGCCATATACACTTTCATTATCATTTCAAGTTTCATTCATACATTGTGAACATTTATATAAATTGTTGAGAATTGTTTTTATCTTGAAGAAGAAGATCAATTGAAGATTGATAAAGCTCTCCATATACTTCAAACTAAATCATTGTATTACTTAAAGATTTTCCCTTACTATCCAGGATTGTTGGAAGTAAGTGTTGTGATTTGAAGAGGATTGTTCTTCATTCACATTAGTGTTTGTTTGGTCTTAAAGGTGTTAAGAACCTTTGATCACCCTATAGGTTAGATAGTAAGCATAAGCTGTACAATCATTCTAACTATAGTGAAATCTCTTTCGTGTTGGAAAGGGGACTGGAGTACTCTCGGATTGTGAGGGGAACCAGGATATATCACTGTGTTCTTTACTTTTCCGCATTTATCGCTTTCATCACCATAATCAAGAAAAGATAAAGATATAATCAAAACCTTCAAACACTTAACCGAAAAATTACTACCAAGCATTCTCATAAAACCGAATAAATTTTATAAGACCTAACTCACCCCCCCCCCCCCCCCCCCCCTCTTAGGCACTCTGAGACTTACAACTTTTTGCTTAAGGTTGACATTATATTGGAGAGAGAGGATAAACACTTGATAGAAAAATAGCAAGTGTACTATTTTCACCGATGTAATAATAATAGGGAAATTTTCCCGAATGTCAATCTCAAGGATTGCGTATAATTATCGAGTTAAATTCACGTTCAATTAAACAAAAACTTAATTTGGATTTTGGTTTTGATATTGTAACAAATAACATAAATATAAAATGGTTTTTTCATAGATATGAGGAGCATTCTAGGGTAATGTGTATAAATTTCCATGTAACTACCTTGAATCCTGATCTCTTCAACAAGTTCATATCCTTCAATTACCAGCCCTTTAGGTTATCTTTCCCTAAGTCCTTAGTGGGAAAACCTTTGAACCTTCATCCTAAATCCTAAGTCCTTAGAGATTTCTGATGGATTTAAGCTATTGTTTTATCAAGAGTAATTAGGTAACTATAGAGTATCGCTAGTCTTAGGTTATATCTACTATAGCCTAATCATATAAAAACTTTAACAATCGTGGTTCAACTGATTGTTAACTATAAATCAATCCTAATTTTTATGATCAGGAAAGCATAAAAACATTGTATAACTAAATTGAATAGAGAAGACTATTGTATTAAGGAAATTCAATAATAAAAATCATTTACAGAGTCAAATCAGGGACACCCTCTAGCATTGGGGGTTTAGCTATTCATATTGTTCAAAATAATCACAAGATAAAAATTAGACATTACTAGTAATTGGATAGCTTTGATCTTTAATTGCTTCCGCTCTCCAAGAACCTTGATCTCCCTAATCTTCAGTCGTGTGAACTATTCTTTGTTCCCAAAAAGTCCCCTAATTTCTCTTCAAAACTTGGCTAAATAGTGAACAATCCATTTTTCTCGGTTGGAAATGCCCAAAGCGCCCCTCTAGGTCCCAAATAGTGAAAAGTCATGAAAGCACTCAAGATCAGCGTCACTGGCCAACACGGCCCGTGTAAGGTGAAACGGAAGCCCGTGTTGGCCTTCTGATAGTTTATTTTCTGACTTCTGGTTCAAGCACCCTGACAGGGGCCATGTCAGGTGACACAGGCACCCATGTCAGCTCTTTAATTTTCCTCTTTAGAAATAGCATTAATCTTGACACGGCTCGTATCAGGTGACACGGGTGGCTATGTCAGGAACCTTGTATCTTAGTTTTTGAGACTTCCTCCCAAACTCCAAATTTTCACTTTTCGCACCGATTTTCCTTGTTTTATTCCTCTGAGCCTTAAAACAACAAAATACACAACCAACACATAAAACATAGAAGAATGAAATAAAACACTTGACAAAATAAAGAAACTATAACTAAAATCAACTGTAAATAAAGGTGGAAAAACCACTGATCAAACACCCCTAAACTTAAATGATTGCTTGACCTTAAGCGACCATTACAAGAACTCATGAAAATCAAAGCAACCCGATACTCATACGTCAGACATCCATTCAAATTGATCAAAAAGCAGTATGTCTGATGTTCACATGAAGCGAAGATTTTGTGTAAGAACCTTTAAATACCGAGCTTCCTCTTCGGATATCTCTCTAACTATGCTTTGTACTTGAGCCTTTTTCTGAATTTTACTCCTTTTTCATTTGAACAGTCAAATTAATGCATTGAGTTTTTTTATGATCACCACACCCACAAGACTAATCAAGAAAAAATTTGTTCAGGCACCAAATAAGAGCTTTTCCTCCTTTTTAATTTCAGATGATATTTTAGAAACTTTTTAGTATATATATTGTCCTTTATGGAAGACGTTTGGGGATCAACCCCCCTTGGGTTGAATAATCGGGTGAGGGTTGTCCAACTTAGCGAGCTAGTTGCCTTTTACCACTTTTTCATCATTTGGTTCCAATTTTATTTATTTCTCCACCAATCATACATGCATGTGAATCTATATAATGCAAAACTATAAAGATATACTACTTCAGGAGTACTTCTCAGGATTCAAGCACTATGGTACAAATATACACGTTAGACTCGTATCACTGTCACATTATTCCTAACTTCTTACCTCTAAACAATCATCCCTTTATCTCTATATACTATTCCCAATCTCTATTTTTGGGCAAAATTTGGGAACGACTTCAAATCGTGGATTTACACAGCACTTAGCATAAAACCAACAAACAAATCGAAAAGAAAAGCAGTAAAAGAAAAGTAATAAAACCCCCTCAAACTTGAACTAATATTGGCCCCAATGTTTCAAAACAAGCTCGAGGAAGGTGACTCATAGAGGGAAATGCAACACCAATTGTTTCCTCCTAGCTTTCACCAGTAAGGCTCCCTTTTTATTACTTGTAGACAAACAAAACAAATACAAAAAGAAACTAAGTTATTTAAAAGTGTGGGTTTCCTCCCAAGAAGCACTTCGTTTAACGTCGCATGGATCGACGGTTCATTCCCCTTGTTAGGGTGGCATATATGACACAAAGAACACGTCATCTTTTTTATTTCTTTTGTTTAGTAGCAACCCCATGAACTTAATGTACTGATGATGTTGCTTCCAAATCATTTTCATCTTGATTTTATTGAGAAAGTCATAAATGACATCCAATACTTTGTCAATTTCCTGTCTTTCATCTACCTTGTTGTGAAAATAGTTTTTAGGGGGATTCTTTTGTTGAAGATTTTCTAGTTGGATGTCCATATCTTCACAAATTGGCAAATTTGTAGTTTCATCCAAAACTCGATCATCTTAAAGTTTCCTTATTTCTTCTTCCTCATCATTCTTGCTTACCTCAAATTCTTCTATTCTTACTGCATCTTTGTCATCTGATTTTATGCACTCTTCTTCTAGTGTCACATCTTCTTCTTCCAACTATAACTTTCGCCATAGTCTTACCTCCCTCCTATATGCTTTGAAAATTCCAGTCGCCTCTTCCAAAGTAAATCCCGAATCAAGCGTCCAACATGCAGGAGATACAGGTGGCAATGTATCAAAATATTACATGACTACAACGTTCAAACACTTGGTTAGTAGCAAACTATAGAAGAATTCATGAAGCAAACATAATCTGACCCTTTTTATATATTTTTTGTATAATAAAATAAAATGCAAATAATAATAAAAACACTTAAACAAAATTTTAGTTGACGAGCAACAAAATTTCAGTTGGACTAAATTTGAACTCTATTATTTGGAAGTCCCTGGCAACGGCACCAAAAACTTTATGGGAAAAATAACAAGTGTATTATTTTCATCGATGTAGTAATAATATGGAAAATTCCCCAAATTTCGATCTCAAGGACTGCGTACAATTATCGAGTTAAATTCACGCTCAATTAAACAAAAACTTAATTTGGGTTTTGGTTTTGATATTGTAACTTAACAAATAGACAAAATATAAAATGGATTTTTCATAGATATGAGGAGCATGCTAGGGTAATGTGTATAATTTGTCCTGTAACTATCTTGAACCCCGATCTCTTTAACAAGTTCATATCCTTCAATTACCAGCCCTTTAGGTTATCTTACCCTAAGTCCTTAGTGTGAAAGTCTTTAAACCTTCATCATAAATCCTAAGTCCTTAGAGATTTCTGATGGAGTCAAGCCTTTGTTTTATCAAGAGTTATCTGGTAACTATAGAGTATACCTAGTCCTATGTGATATTTATTATAGCCTAATCGTACAAAAACCTTAACAACCACGGTCTGGCTGATTATTAACCGTAAAACAGTCCTAATTTGTCTGATCAGGAAATCATTAAAACATTGTATAACTAAATTGAATAGAGAATACTATTGTATTAAAGAAATTCAGGAATCAAAATCGTTTATAGAGTCAAATAAGGGACATCCCCTAGCATTGAGGGTTTTAGCTACTCATATTGTTCAAAATAATCATAAGATAAAAATTAGACATTACAAGTAATTGGATAACTTCTATCTTCAATTTCTTCCCCTCATGAGAATCTTTCGCTCTCCAAGAACCTTTATCTCCCAAATCTTCAGTCGTGTGAACTATTCTTCGCTGCCAAAAAGTCCTCTAGTTTCTCTTCAAAACTTGGCTAAATAGTGAACAATCCATTTGTCTCGGTCGGAAATGCCCAAAACACCCCCCTTTGGGTTCCAAATAGTGAAACATAATGAAAGCACTCAAAATCAAAGTCACTGGCCAACACGGCCCGTGTCAAGTGAAACGGTCGCCCGTGTTGGCCTTCTGATAGTTTATTTTCTGACTTCTGGTTCAGGCACCCTGACACGGGCCGTGTCAGGTGACACGGGCACCCGTGTCAGCCCTCTAATTTTCCTCTTTGTCAATAGCATTCATGTTAACACGGCTCGTGTCAGGTGACACATGAGGCCGTGTCAGGCTCCATGTATCTTGGTTTTTGAGACTTCCTCCGAAACTCAAAATTTTCACTTTTCACACTGAGTTTCCTGGTTTTATTCCTCTAAGCTTGAAAACAACAAAATACATAACCAATGCATAAAACATATAAGAATGAAATAAAATAGTTGACAAAATAAAGAAACTATAACTAAAATCAACTGTAAATAAATATGGAAAAACCACTTATCAACACTCTGCAAAGAGGATATAATATCAAAAGAAACGTCAACAAATGCAAATAAACAATGAATTTTAATTTAGCTATGCAAGATGTAATGTATGAATGAACGGTGTCATGTATATGGTGACAAAAGAGACATATTACACTGGGGATAACCATACAAAACAAACTCGGGTAAAGACAACACTCGGCTAAATCGCATCCAAGATGGAAATCCCATAGGAGAGTAAGCAATTAACTAAGGAAACAATGTCCTACTTCAAGGCTTAATTTCTCTGGGAAAGGAAATGTTGCTTGAAGATAAACAAAGCTCAATCCTATAATCATAATCCACAAAGTTGCAGGGTAATAACAACGTCCTCTAAGCTTCATTGGGAAATAACACACAAACTTTGCAAGGGAAGATGATACCACATTTGTTGAGAAGAAAACACGCGACAGTAAGAATAGTGGTTGCACAAACTCCGTCGGGGAAGATCAAAGAAACTTCACGAGGATAACAAAATCAAAAGGAAACATCACCCTTGGCTTATATGAGGAAGTTAACACCACAACAACGAGTCAACTTTGTGGGGATTTTAAATTAAACTAAACACCAGGTGAGAGAGAACCCAAAAGTTGACAATTGTCTCAACACTTCTTAGAAAAGATAATGCCCTTGTCTGGCTACTTGGGAGCACAGAGAAGCAATAATGTCATAACTGGAAAAGATTAATATTTTGTAGGATATTCTTTATCAAGTCTAAACACTAAGGGAGAAATAATCCAATAACTGAGAAAAAGCTTCATAACTTTACAATCTTTGCTTGATTATAACATGGCTGGGGAAAAGAATCACACTCAGCTGGAGAAATCTGAATCAAGACTTAACTGGGGAATACAGGATCACAGGCTCAATGCCACACAATAATCTGGAGGAAACCCACCTTCTAAATAACAACCGTGGGGGAAACTATGTGCATAATCTGCGAAAGTAACCAGAGGAGGCTCCTTGAATGAAAAGAGGAGAATTTTCACGCTTTGGAAATCATCCATTCTTGGAACAACTTCTTTTATCCCTTTGTTTCACAATCTAAGTAAAAACATTTTGCAAAATTTTCAAAAACATGTTTTTTATTAATTTCTTTAATTCTTTTTGTTTTAAAAATTATAATCAATAATAAAATGAAATTTTTGTAAGCAGAATAAAATAAGAATTGCAAATAATTAGACAAAGGCTCAAACTTTATTAATAGAATGGTACTCTGCAAATGGCGTGACTCCATAGATGATTACAAAGTTTGAAAAATGGCAAGTACATGGAAAACGTACATTGAAATACAATGACCACTATTCTCCTTAACAAATTTGAACTCATGTGCTTAAGCTTCAGTTGAAGAGCGATTAGAATCTGAGAAGATTGTTGCTTCGATGATAAAGTCTTGTCTGTTGCAGTTACTTGCCAAGAAATCCCTAACTTTTACCTAGATTTCCCTTGTGGGTTTTCAACCTACCGATATAATTTATTCTGTGTATGTCTCTAACTTTTCCTAGACCGCCCTTTGGGGTTTTCAGCATACCGAGACGCTCATTTTTGCCTAATCCACCCTTTAGGGTTTTCAACTTAGTGAGTTATTCTTTTATTTCTTTAGACGAAGTATTTCTTGACTGCATCAGCATTCACAGAACGTGGAAACTCCTCACCATCCATAGTTTTAAGAATCAATTCACTTCCAGAGAAGGCTTTCTTGAAAACATATGGGCTTTCATAATTTGGAGTCCACTTGCCCCTAGAATTAGCGTTAAAAGACATGATCTTTCTGAGCACGAGGTCACCTTCCCTGAACTCACAAGGTTTGACCTTTTCATCAAAAGCTTTCTTCATTATTTTTTGATATAACTGACTGTAACACAAGGCAGTCATTCTCTTTTCTTTAATTAAATTCAACTGGTTAAACCTGTTCTAGACCCATTCAGCTTCTGACAACTTGGTTTCCATTATCACACGCAAAGAGCAAATCTCAACCTCGATAGGGAGCACTGCTTCCATGCCATAAACAAGAGAGAAAGGGGTGGCCCTATTAAAGTGAGGACGGATGTACGATACCCATGCAGAGAAAAAGGGAGATTCTCATGCCAATCCTTATATGTAACAACCATCTTTTGAATGATCTTCTTAATGTTCTTATTAGCAACTTCAACAATCCCATTCATCTTAGGCCTATAAGGAGACGAGTTATGATGGACAATCTTGAATTATTCATAAAGGTCCTTCATCATCTTATTATTCAAATTTAAGTCGTTATTAGTGATAATCCTGCTTGGCACACCATACCGACATATAAGGTTATTCTTAATAAAGTGCACCACCACCAACTTGGTCACATTAGAATAAGAAGTTGCTTCCACCCATTTGGTGAAGTAGTCTATTGCCACTAAAATGAAACGATGTCCATTCAAAGCCTCAGGTTCAATCATCCTGATCATATCAATACCCCACATAGAGAAAGGCCATTAGGAAGAAATAACATTGAGAGGAGTTGAAGGCACATGAATCTTGTCAGCATAAATCTTACACTTATGGAACTTCCTCTCAAATTTGTAACAGTCAGATTCCATTGTCAGCCAATAGTAACCTACCCTTAGCATCTTTTTTGCCATCGAATATCCTTTGGCATGGGTACCAAATAAACCTTCATGGATCTCACACATCAATATGCCCACTTTGTGTCTATCCACGCATCTGAGTAAGACCATGTCATAATTTCTTTTGTACAACACATCTTCAATGAGGAAGAAACTATCTTCCAACCTTCTCAATGTCTTCATATCTTTGTTTGACGCACCAAGTGGATATTATTGAGTCTGAAGGAAGTGCTTGATATCATAATACTAAGATTTATCATCCAGTGTCACCTCTGCAGCAAATACATGAGCTAGCATATAAAGATGTTGGATTATAATCTGAGGTACGTCTTTCCAAGAGTTTAATTGGTACATGGAAGACAATATGGCTAAAGCACCTGCCATATGATTCTCACCTCGAGGAATATGATGGAATTCAAATTTATTGAAGAAAGTCAACAACCTTCTTGCATAGTCTTTGTAGGGAATCAGGCCAGGGTGACGAGTCTCCCATTCTCCTTTAATCTGATTTATCACTAAAGTTGAATCACCATATACATCAAGAATCTTAATTATGATATCTACGACTTCTTCGAGACCCATGACACATGCTTCGCATTCTTCCATGTTATTGGTGCAATCAAATGTCAACCTTACAGTAAAAGGGATATGAGACCCATGAGGAGTGATAATCATAGCACCAATTCCTTTACCATAAGCATTCACGGCTCCATCAAATATCATACCCCATCAGGATTTAGGATTTGGACCTTCCTAAGGAAATAGTTCATCAGAATCTTTAATTTTCAAATACATCATATCCTCATCAGGGAAATCATACTTAACAGACTAATAATCATCAACCGGTTGGTGAACAAGGTACTCTGCCAACACACTGCCTTTAATAGCCTCCTGAGTACGGTATTTAATGTCATATTCAGACAACAGCATCTGCCAACGAGCAATTCTTCCAGTAAGAGCAGGATTTTCAAAGATATACTTAATTGGATCCATCTTGGATATCAATCAAGTAGTATGATTCAACACATATTTTCATAGACGATTCATAGCCCAGGCCAAAACACAACATGTTTTTTCCAAAATAGAATACCATGACTCAAATTCAATAAACTTTTTGCTCAAATAATAAATTTCATACTCTTTTTTCATGTTTTGTCTTGTTGTCCCAAAACACAACCCATGGAGCTATCCAACAGAGTCAGATACATAATCAATGATCTTCCTTCAACAGAAGGGATCAAGATAGGAGGTTCAAGAGTATACTCTTTAATGTTTTCAAAAGCCTTTTTACAATCACCTGTCCATACACAACCTTGATCTTTCTTTAGAAGCTTAAAGATTGGCTCACAAGTGGCATTCATGTGAGAAATAAATCTGGAGATGCAATTCAATCGTCCAAGGATGCCCCTGACTTGCTTTTTAGTTTTTGGTGCATGCATCTATTGAATTTACCTAACTTTATCAGGATCAACCTCAATACCTTTATGGATAACAATGAAACCTAACAACTTTCCAGAATAAACACCAAATTTACACTTATTCAGATTCATGGGGAGACGATACTTTCTCAAACGCTGAAACAAATTCAACAAGACTTCTAAATGCCCTTACTCAGTCTGGGGTTTGGCGATCATATCATCAACATATACCTAGATTTCCTTATGCATCAGATCATGGAATATGGTTGTCATATCCCCCTGGTATGTTGCACAGGCATTCTTCAACCCGAAGGGAATCACTCTGTAACAAAATGTTCCCCAGGGTATGATAAACATTTTTTTCATGTTCTCAAGAGCCATCTTGATTTGATTGTATCCGGAAAATTAGTCCATGAACAAGAACACTTTGAATTTTCATGTGTTATCTACCAACATATCGATATGTGGCAAAGGAAAATCATCTTTTGGACTAGCTTTGTTCAGATATCTATAATCAACGCACATGCGGACTTTTCCATCTTTTTTAGGAACTGGGACAATATTGGAAATCCACTGAGGATACACTGATGTCACAAGAAAACCAACATCAATTTGTTTCAGAACCTCCTCTTTAATCTTAACTGCCATGTCATGATGAGTTCTTCTTAACTTTTGTTTGATAGGTGAACATTCAGGCTTCAATAGCAGGCGATGCTCTACAATATCAATATCCAACCCTGGCATGTCTTGATAAGACCAAGAAAAGATGTCAACATGTTCCGTTAATAACTTATTAAACCTTCTCTTCATATCGGGATGAAGAAGTTCCCCAATCTTGACTTCCTTCAAATCCTCTTAAGAACCCAAGTTAATAATCTCCAACGGCTCTTTGTATGGTTGAATGATATTCTCCTTGCGTTCAAGCAACCGAGAAACCTCTTTTGGGATTTCAGTAAACTCTTATTCTTCGGCCACATACACAAGAAATTTAAAGTTGGGAGAGGGCATAGGTCATTATTTTCAATGGATTTTTTAATTAATTTGCACATATGATTATGCTTGATTTTAGAAATTGATAAATGCAACAAGTAATTATGCAGACTTATTTGCAGTTATTATTTATTTTGAAAGGTTTTTTCTTATTACCATTTTCTAAGAAATAGAAGAAAATAAAAACACAATTGGAATTCAAAAACACCTTTTATTAATGATTTTAAAATTCAAAACAAAAGACACACACACATACAATATCACTTTCACCTTGGGCAGAGTGAAAGGATTTTGAAAAACATAAAAAGACAAATTAATTCAAAATATGAATGCAACTGGGAACATCAACAGTGATCCAATTCTGGACTCTCACTCCATGCGTCACAAAATTTGGCATCTCCTGCTCTGGCTCATTTTCAATGATAGGTCGACCTCTAGAGTAGTTGGATGGAGATAACCCGCAATGTGGAAGATATCTTGATATGGACGGAAAGCAGACTTCGGCTTCACCAGTTCATTCTTATCCTTCTTTCGAAAGAAACCCAGACATGTCTTGTTCTTGTTCACGGGTGGATCAATAATCTGACCCCACACACTGCTAGGACCTTTCTGAACTACTTGTTGTGTATTTCTAAAAGAGGTAATATAATCTTCATTCTTCTTTATGTTATCAATAGACAAAGCTTGGAACTGAGTTCCAACAATAACTTCCTAAGATTCTACAACACTGAAAGAAGCCAAATGGGATACCAACAAAACTTATTCACCATTCACAATCACTACTTTTCCTTTCCGGACAAACTTCAATTTCTAATGTAAGGTGGATGTAACGACTCCTGCCTCATGGATCCAGGATCTTCCTAACAAACAGTTGTAGGTTGGGAAGATATCCATGACCTAAAAAGTGATTTGAAACATTTGTGGACCTATGTATATTGGCAAGTCCACCTCTCCAATGACAGATTTCTTTGAACCATCGAAATCTTTCACTACAATACCACTTTAGCGCATAGGAGTTCCTTGATATTTGAGTTTTGACGGAGTAATTTTTGGTATCACATTTAGAGTAGAGCCATTATCTATTAGCACATTAGACAAGGCGTCATTTTTGTAATTCAGAGGTATGTGCAAGGCCATATTATGATTTCTTCCCTCATCAGGCAGTTCATCATCACAAAAAATCATATTATTGCAAGCTGTGATATTTACCACAACACCATTAAATTGGTCAATCAAGACATCATGTTTAACAAAAGCTTGGTCCAAGACCCTCATCAGAGATTCCCGATGAGTTGAAGAATTCTTTAATAATGCCAAAATGGAAATTTTAGATGGTGTTTGCAGCAATTGGTCCACAATCTCATAATCACTCATCTTAATGATCTTAAACAAATCATTAACGTCCTTTTCCAATGCATCACCAGTATTCTTCCGTTCTACCTTCGTGGGTTCAGCACTAGCTTCAACGATTTTCTTACCAGTATCAACATTTCCTTGAAAGGTAGGAGCAAATACACGACCACTACGGGTCACCCGACTGGCCTCAGCAATGTTTTCAACATGAGATAAAGGATGAATTGGAATTTCCTTACTGTCTCCCAGAATAGTTACATTATACTTGTAAGGTATAGCCCTATCAGACTCATACAGAACAAGACCAGGTAAACAAATAACCACGAGAGTTACTACAAGCTTACTATAATATGAAATTTCCAAAGGAGTAGGAATGTCAAGGTGTGGTACAATGACATTCACCTCATCCTCTTCAGCATATTCAACAAGTATTTCAACATGAATTATAGAATCATTATCAGAAATCACACCTTCACCAGCAGACTCAAACTCATCAGCAGACTCAAACTCATTCATTGACAATTCTGCACTTCTTTTTCTATCGACGAGAATGGCTATTGCTCCTTATTTGAACAAACCCAACCCTTTTACTATCTGAAGATCGGCTTTCAAATGGAACAACCCCATGGCTTCTTTGCACACTCTGGACAACAACAACAGTTAAAATCAATCAAAACTTTTTGAACCCATTTCATGTATCTCCACATGAGCCACAATATTGAGTTCTTCAATCGTAGGTTCTTTAGAATACCTAGCATATACTTTAGCAGGAATTACTGTATTAACATCAATAGCCACAAACTTGTAAGAAGTTATAGACTCAACCTCATGGTCTTCAATTATATTAACCTCTTCATACTCGGCTCTCAGTCGGATGATATGGATAAGGCCCTCATCCATCATTTCCTAAAGATATATTCTTATTGCATCACACCCAAGAATATCTGTGTTGCAGATACTGCAACCTGCATGATCATGTGTATAGTAATTAAATTCATAAAGATCAGCATGCATTTGCACCAAATTACCACTCACCAAGTTTACATGAAAAATTCAGAACTCTCCAGGACATCCAAAAACCATGTTCACAACATTCCCCCCTTCATGCTTAGGTAGCGGATTGGCTTGCACGTTTAGACATATATCCTTGAAAGATAGTTTTGTACCCCAAAATTTTCCCTCTCATTTACCAAATATTTTCTCACAAAGATCTCTCTTGGTTCAATACTACACTAGGGTTGATCAACTCAAGACACCTCCTTAAGCATTGATGACCAAAATTAGGGTTTGAGATTGCACGAGGATAATTAAACTTTCAATGCTTCATATTAATTTCATGGATCATTATGGACCCCCAAGATCACTCATGTCAAGTTTCAAGCCATGGATCACATTTTTGCTCAATCAATTGAGCAGTTGAACTAAAAATCAGTTGTATTGGAGAAAAAGTCAACTTTGTACATCAACATTATAAACTCATATGTACCATTTGATCAAGTTTGTACCACAATTCCTCAAGAAATCTAATCAAATCATCAAAAGGGAAAAATGGTCAAAATTAGGGTTTTGACTGAGGAAAGGCAATTTCTGATTTTTGACCTAGAAATGGTTAAGTGGTTTGAGGCATGATCTCAAGAGTTCAATTGCATCATTTTGACCTAATGGCTTGACCCAAAACATTGCTCAAGATCAATTGGATTGATAGTGAATTTTCAGTCAACTAATCAAAAGTCAATTGTACACTAAAAAGTCAAACTTTGAATTTTTGGTCAAAATCCAATTTCAAAGATCACAATTCATCAAAACATGTCAAAATATGAAACCTATTCATCAAGAAATCAAAAATTCAAGATTTCATTTTGAAAAGTCAAAGTTTTCTAACTTAGAAAATTTTCTAAGTGTTTAAAACTTCATGTTTTTTCATAACTTTGAGCCAATTTTTCACCATGATGCAAGATGATTCAAAAGAAACTTTCAATATGAAAGTTGTAGATCTCCATGATATATACAACATTTCTTTACACAACTTCTTCTAAAAATGCTTGGATCTCAAGTTATTGATTCATAAAGTCATGGCCTTTAAATTAAACACTTAGTGAAATTTTGCCCTAGTTTTAATCAGGATTTTGATCTAACTTCATGACACTTTTTCATATAGTTCCAAGGGAAATTTTCAAAAGTGATTCAAAGAGGGGTTTTAGAGAACATTACAATATTTCCAAAATGTCCAAGAACTCCTTGAGATCATTTATGAGCAAGGAGAATCGAAGAGATGAAGTTAGGGTTTTCAAACTTAAATTACAAGCCATTTAATGATGAACAAAAATTCAAATCCAAGCCTAGGCTGCATAATCTTTTCTTTGTAGGCCTCAAACTTGTTTTTCACTCAATAATTAAATGTTTACATAGCTGTTAGAGCTTTAATCCAAGCACTTTAGCCTTTATCCAAGTTACATTTCCATTTATGGCACAAAGTTGCCATTTCCATTTTGATAAAGCACTACTTTTGTAATTGTCAACTTCTTGAGCTTTGCACTTGTTCTTTATGCACACACAACCCCTATAAACCAAAAGAAATGTTTCTAAAGCCTCTTTGAACTCAGAACATGCTTGTACAACACTTTGAGATTTGTCTTCTCACTTTTCTTCAAAAGCAAGTCATAGAGCCAAAAGGCTAGAACTCAGAAACCTTGAGTACATTTGATCTCTAACCTTTTCCATACATATACACAAGTCTATTGCAACATAACACACGAATGCTAGGACCCCAAAACACTCCTAAGCACTCTGCAACTCAGAATCTGCCATAACTTGACAATTTTGAACTTCACATAGCCACCTCCAAATCCACTCGTGCGTATTGAGTTTTAACCATCCAAACACTTAATATGCATCATATCAAAGTGATCCAGACCCCTATTTCCTGACTGTAACTCCTCCATCACTATCTACCATTTCCAAATTTGAAGCTTGCAACTTGACTTGAGTTGGGAGTTTCGGCCATCCTCAAAGCAAAGTAGGAGTTGAAACACACTCAAGGAGGTCCAGGAAAGCTACAGAAATCATCAGGTCATCATAAAGGTTGCTCAAACTCCATACACGACTCCAGCTGCAAGAGGTAAGTTTTCAAACTTCTATCTCTTCATACAAGCATCATTTGATTCTGATTTGTGAGGATAAAATGTAGATACCATTACCACGAAGCTGTACATATCCATAGTTTGCATTTATATGGCCTGGGCTTAGAGAATTTTAGAGTTGAAGTTTCTGAAATTTTTAGGTTTTAAATTAGGGACAGAAAAATTCTCATTCATCTTTGACTGTTAGCTTAAGTTATTTACATGGTCAGATTCGTGGGAAGAAATGCTACAACTTTCATGTTTGAACTTTTCATTTTTGTTGAGAGATGAAGAAGTTACAGATCCTTTGGCTGGAGGTTGAAGATGAAGTGTAATTAGGGCACATTTTGTGTTATGTATTTATCCTTTTACACAAGTTAACGGATGTATCACCACCCCAGTGGTTAAAGCGCGTGTCTGTCACCCTTAGGTCCTGAGTTCAAGCCCCAGTGTGACCTTTTGCATTTTTTTCACTATTGTTGACATTTTTGAGTTTTTTTGCAGCGCCTGGGCTTCTATTTGGGCCTCTTTTTTTCTTCTTTTCAATAACCTTGATTTACTTCAACACCCCCTGGCCCATTTTTCTTTAATTATTTCATTTTGTTTTTTTTATTTCATTATATTTTATTTTCTTTAATATTTTTTATTATTTATTATTATTAATATTATTATTATTATTTTTATTAATAAAAATCCAAAAAATATTTTTATTATTTACACTTATATATTTTATTTTTCTCTATAAAACAAAAAGACTAAAAATATTTTCTTAAACAAATTAATTTATTTTTCTTAAATAATTAATATTTAGACTTAGGCTTAATTATTATTTTTATTTTCTTTTTTTATTCAAAATTAAATTAGAATTTAGGTTTATTTTAATTAATTAATTTTCATATTATTTTTATTAAGTTAAAACCTTTTCACAAAAAACCCTAAAATACATTTTTTAACTTAATTTCCTTCTTAATTAATTTAGGTTTAAATTTTGTTTATTTTTCATTAATCATCTCACTTAATTAGGATAAAACCCCTTTCATAAAAACAACAAAAAATATTTTCTTTTTCCATTTATATTCTTGCATTTTATTTTCAATTTTGTACAATATTCAATATGGTTGTAATAAGTAATTAGGTTTAATTTTATTGCAATCCCCATTTGTAAATTTGTACACCCCCTCCCTAAATGATGTAATAGCATAGTAATTTTAAATTCCGCAATTTATCGCTTTATATATAATAATTAGGGTTTGGTATGGAAAGACTAAAACCAACAAAATAGCAAACCCTAATCAAGACAAAAACAAAGCATGAAAATCAATACACTTGCACACAAGCACCCCTAGGGTAAATCCACTTGGTTGCCTTACAAAATGACCATATTATGCATGTGAGGTACCTTAGCAAAAGACAAGAAAAATACAAGATCATAATCCCTCGATGTCGCTATCAAAGGTTGCCTTTCAAAATGATCTTAGTCCCTAAAGAAAAGTGCTAAAATACCTTGCAAAATTGCTAATCATCGTTATACGATGACCCACGCCCGTCCCTTTTACATCCAAAGATAGGGTTACTTACCAAATCAATGGTAAGATAAAAATGTCAAAAGAAAAAGGAAATGAACATGAAAGACTTTTGGGTATGTAGAATGTTCCTAGTTACTTGCTCAATTTCAAAACAAAAACATCCTTTCTATTTTCAAAACAAACACTTACACTTCCAAAACATCTTTCAAAACTTGAAAACATTTTCAAAAAGATCAACACCTTTGTATACATTCTTATGAACGAGAATCATTACAAAAGTTTTCCTAAACAATGGCCTCTTTGCGAAAATACTTTAAAAAATCACACAAATCACAATTTCAAACAAAAGCAAGTGATCTAGCAAGTAACTAAGAGTCCATGGAAAACCATGGATGAAAAGGGTGCTAATACCTTCCCTTTTCATAATCTACCCCCCGAACTCAAGAAAAAATCTCATAGATATTTCCTGTGCTTTTTCACCTTTCCTTTTGGATAAAAGAAAAGTAGGTGGAGACTCTTGCTAACCGCGACATTTGTGATCAAACGCAAAACACCCATCTCAGTTCTTTCACCATATCACAGAACTGGCGACTCTGCTGGGGAGTATTCTAAAAGTGGGGTTACCTTAGGGTTAGATCACATTTATTTACTTTCATTATTTGACTTGTATGCTTTACATTATGGTTCTTTGTTTGGGTTTGAATCCTTTACCCGGATTTGGGATACCTTATAGGTAAGTAGAAATACGTTGTGGAAACTGTGCGGGGTATATGATCGGACACATTTTTGTCTGGTTGTCTATCTATTATCCGGCACAAAACCACATCTTTGGTAACACCTAACTTAGTTTTTCTACTGTTTTCGTCACATATTTTAATTTTCACATTTTTGTTTATTTGCATTAAGTTAGTTCAAATTTTGTTTAAATAAGGTACTTTTGAAATCTTGGTCTGGTGGTTTTTGTATTTTCAGGTCCGTACGAAATTTCACAAGAATAGAGATGAAGCTAACAAGTTCTGAAGCGTTTCCTCCGGAAATACAGTAGCTGACACGGGCGCCCGTGTCACTTGACACGGCCCGTGTCAGAAAATGCTAGCACGGACGAGATAGAGGAAGACTGCAGTAGCTGACACGGGCGTCCGTGTCACCTGACACGGCCCATGTCAGAAAAATGCTGGCATGGATGAGATAGAGGAAGACTGCAGTAGCTAACACGGGCGCCAGTGTCATATGACACAGCCCGTGTCAGAATTCCTGGCAAGCTATGTGTGTATGAGAAGTTCAGTACCCAACACGGGTGCCCGTGTTGGCAGGTGCGGAACAGAAAAGTGATTTTTTGAAATCACTTTATTGGAATTCTTGGAGGATATTTCGGACTTTCTACTGAGTTGTGGGGTGATCTGACACTATTTAGACCTAGTTTTTGGGAGGACAACAACATTTTTTGGGATGAGGAAAAAGAGAGAACGAGAACGATCAAGGGTTTTGATGACGAAGATCAACAAGAGCGGAAGCAATTGAAGATCAGAGCAATTCCATTCTTTGTAATGTTTAACTTTGATTTAGTATTTTCTTTGAATATTATGAGAAGCTCAACCCCCCAATGCTAGGGGGTGTCCCTAAATTGCTTTTATGATGAACCGAATTTCTATATTTTTATAATATCTATGTTTTTATGTATTCACTATATTATACAATTTCTCCCTGCTTATCCTTTTGGAAAATAGGGTATTGATCTATGGGTAAAGTAGGTTTGACCGATCACTTTATCGCTACTTGTACAATATCGTCGCTAATTTCTCTTAGGAATAAGGATCTAATAGTGTTGACCGTAAATTCTTGATTTTTTACATGTGCTTGACATATGTTTGAATAACTAAGGAATTAGAATTTAAAATTTTATGTCAATGGTTTCCGGCTAAGGAATTAGGGGAAGCAACTCTTGAGAATTGGTATTGGATTACATAAGCATAGATAGTGTAAATGGAGGTTTAGTTCATTACGGAGCAATTCATACATCTTATCCCTAGAATGTTTCATCATTTTGTGTTATCACTCTTTACTTTTTGTTTTAAGATTCACATAGCATATTTTATTACCTTTCTTCAAACTGCACCAATGCCCTTTTTGTCTAATTGAATCACTTTCAACACTGTTAATTCTAACGCAGTCCTCGAGATCGATACACGGGATAACTTCCTTTTATTACTATATTGGTAAAAATAGTACACTTGTTATTTTATCGTTCAAGTTTTTGGCGCCGTTGCCGGGGACTGCCAAATTTTCTGTGTTTAATTACTCAATTAGAATTTTGTTGCTCTGCAACTAAAATTTTATTTACTGCAATTTTTGTTAGTATTCGCTCACAACTAATAATCGTCTAATCTTTTTATGCGAGGTAAGGCCTCAGCTGAATTTCTTTTTGACGCAGAACCAGAAAGATCACTGAGAGAGAGAATCTGAAAAGCTAGGTAAGAAAGTCGGAGGGGAAGAGAAGAAGCACAGTCAAGTCTTTCCGAGCAATTAGATTCAAATTCTGAAGCGATGGATGTTGATCCACCGCTTGTGGAAAGACTTCTAGGCGACTATGGAGGAGAAAATGCCCCTCTGGGCCGGATGACGATCGTTAATCAACCAGTAAATGTCGATCACTTTCAGTTGCACCCTTCTACTATCAGGAAACTTGAAAGGAGACCATTTTCTGGAAAGATTAATGAAGATGCAAATAAACATCTGCAGAGGTTTCTCACCATGACCACATCGCTGAAAATTGAGGGGAATTCTGAAGAAGCTAAAAAAATAGTAATGTTCCCTTTTACATTGTCAGAGGATGTTGAAGAATGGTTTTACTCTTTACCGGCTGGAAGCATTACAACTTGGCAACAGATGGAGACTACCTTTCTCAACGAATATTTTCCTGCTTCTGTGTACATCCGTAAGAGATATGACATAGTGAACTTTAAACAGAAGGAAGGAGAATCACTGGGAGATGCGTATAAGAGGTTTAAACGACTGTTGGTTGCATGTCCCACTCACAACATGGATGCAACTGAACAAATGCAAAATTTTGTAAATGGCCTAAGGATGAAGACTAAGCAACTCATCGACACAGTTGTCGGTGGCTCAACTAACTTTACAACAGCCACTGGTATTAAAAAGATAATTGAAGCTATTGCAGCAAATGAGCATTTAGAGTTGTATGACCAGAGTGTGTCCCAACCTGAAGGAATAATTGATTTGAAATTAGCTAATCAAGTTGTTAAGATGGAAGACCAAATTACAGCTGGAGTAGAGAGAAGACTGAAGAAGATGACTATTGATACACAAACTGTAGCTCAAGTCCAACCAGTTCAACCCACGCATGCTAGCAATTGTAAAATTTGTGGAGGACCTCATCTTACTATACATTGTGTTTCCACTGCACAACAAATTGAGGAGATAAAATTTCTAAGGCAGAACAACCCTTATTCAAATACTTATAATCCGGGTTGGAAAAATCATCCTAATTTCTCGTGGAAGGATCAACAAGGAAATGCCCAAAACCGACCACAACAGCAGCAACCATACAACCAACCTCAGCAACAATTTCAACAACATGGGACAAGGAAAGCTGATTGGGAGATTGCCATTGAAAAGATGGTCGCTCAAAGTTCTCAATTTCAAGAAGAGACCCGAAGTAATCTAAAGAACACGGGTGCTTCCATTAAGAATTTAGAAATACAGATGATTCAGATTGCACAACAACTTGCGGGTTTGCAATCACAAGGCACTTTGCCAAGTGCCACGGTTACTAATCCAAGAGACAATTATCACGTGAATGATGTGATCACTAGGAGCAGTAAGTCAAAATATCTGCGTGAGAAAAATTCTGAAGAAGAACACCTATTGCTTGAAGTTGGTTTAGAGATTAAAGAAAATCAGGTTGAAAGTGGAGAAGTAACTATACATGAAAGTGCGGTCAAAGAAGAACCACAAGGAAAAGTCGTTGAACTGAAACCAGTAATTAAACTCCCTTTCCCTACAAGAAACAAGAAGAAGGGGCATCATGAGAAAAACTTTGAAATTTTTTTAGAGATGTTCAAAAAGCTTGAACTCAACATTCCTGTCTTAGAGGCACTCGAGCAAATGCCTACTTATGCCAAGTTCATGAAAGATATCATATCAAAGAAAAGAACCATCGATACCGACCCTATTATTCTAACTGAAACTTGTAGTGCTATTTTGCAGGGTATGAAGATTCCAGTAATGAAGAAGGATCGAGGTTCTGTTACTATCACTTGCACTATTGGGGATAGATATTTTAAAAATTCTCTTATTGATTTGGGAGCAAGTGTTAGTCTCATGCCATTTTCTATATACAAGAAATTAGGGACTGGTAATGTGCAAAACATAAGGATGACACTTCAGTTTGTCGATCATTCGGTGAAAAGACCTTATGGAATAGTGGAAGATGTCCTGGTGAAAATTGACAAGTTCGTATTCCCGGTTGATTTTGTTGTTCTTGACATGCCGAAATATGAGGAGATTCCTCTTATTCTTGGTAAACCATTTTTAGAGACTGGGAGATGTTTGATAGGCATAGAAGAGGGTACCATGACTCTAAAAGTCTATGATGAAGAATTGAAAATTGATGTTCGGAACACTATGAAGTATAAGGATGATATTGCCACAAGTCAACATATTGAAGTAATTGATCAAGTGGTTGCTAATGAGAATTCTTTGAAGAAACAACAACTACCTTTGGAAAAAGTGCTGAGCTTATCAATTTTTGAAGAATCTGAAGAGGTGGATGAAAAAGAGATTGAAGCATTAGCCATGATGGATGCAATTCATTCATTCAAGGGGACTCGACCAAACCGGTGGGAGGATTTAAGGAAGCCTTCAACGGAGGAGAAGAAAGATGAATCTAAGGAAGGGGCGGAATTGAAACAATTACCCGAGAACCTCAAGTATGTTTTCCTCGACACCGACAATAGGTTCCCGACAATAATAAACTCCAATCTTGAAGCTCTCCAAGAGGATAAGCTCGTCAAAGTTCTAAAAAAACACAAAAGTGTTATTGGATGGTCGGTTAATGATTTGAAGGGGATTAGTCCTACGGTTTGCATGCACAAAAATCTTATGGAAGATGATCATAAACCAGTTGTCCAACCCCAAAGAAGACTAAATCCCGCAATGAAAGAGGTAGTCAGAAGAGAAGTGGTGAAACTGTTAGATGCTTGGATGATTTATCCTATATCTGACAGTTCTTGGGTGAGTCCTATACATGTCGTGCCAAAGAAAGGAGGGACGACTATGATCAAGAATGAGAAGAATGAGTTGATCCCTACAGGGAAAGTTACCGGATGGAGAGTCTGTATCGATTATAGAAGATTGAACCTCGCTACGAGAAAGTATCACTTTTTGTTACCATTCATTGACCAGATGTTGGAGAGGTTGGCCGGTCATGAGTACTATTGTTTCCTTGATGGTTACTCGGGGTATAATCAGATAGTTGTTGTACCAGAAGATCAAGAGAAGACAGCATTTACATGCCCTTTTGGTATCTTTGCCTACAGAAGGATGCCATTTGGGTTATGCAATGCACCTGCTACCTTTCAAAGATGCATGCAATCGATTTTTGCGGATATGCTTGAAAAATATATTGAAGTCTTCATGGATGACTTCTCAGTTTTTGGTAAGTCTTTTGATAATTGTTTAAGTAACCTTGCTCTTGTCTTAGAAAGATGCTAGGAGACCAATCTAATCCTTAACTGGGAGAAATGTCACTTAATGGTGCGCGAAGGCATAGTCTTGGGTCACAAAATTTCCTACAAGGGAATAGAGGTGGACCAGGAAAAGATTAAAGTAATATCAAAGCTTCACCAACCGACGAATGAAAAAGGTATTAGAAGTTTCTTAGGGCATGCAGGTTTTTACCGTAGATTCATAAGAGATTTTTCTAAAATAGCAAAACCCTTAACGACCCTTTTGGTTAAGGATAGGGCTTTTGTGTTTGATAAAGAGTGCGGTGTTGCTTTTGAAACATTAAAGAGTAAATTGGTGTCGGCACCAATTGTAGTAGCCCCTGATTGGTCTTTCCCTTTCGAGATCATGTGTGATGCTAGTGATATTGTAGTAGGGGCAGTTTTGGGACAACATAGATAAAAACTATTGCATGTCATTTACTATGCGAGTCATGTGTTGAACCCTGCACATATGAACTATACAACTACTGAAAAGGAGTTGTTAGCTGTGGTTTACGCCTTTGATAAATTCAGGAAATATTTGTTGGGTTTTAAAGTCATTGTTTATACTGACCATGCTGCTTTGAAGTATTTATTCGCTAAACATGATTCTAAGCCAAGACTTCTGAGATGGATTCTACTCCTTCAGGAGTTTGATGTGGAGATTTGTGATAAGAGATGTTGTGAAAACACCGTTGCTGATCACCTCTCTCGTATGTCACCTATTGAAGAAACAGAGGTTAAGCGACTAATAAAGGACGAGTTTGTCGATGAATACATCCTTGTTGTTATTGGTGTACCATGGTTCGCAGATTATGCAAACTATATAGTAGGAGGTATCATCCCTAATGACTTTGATTCTAACAGAAGAAAAAAAATTGTTCATGATTGCAGGTTTTACTTGTGGGATGATCCCTTTTTATACAAAAGAGGAGTGGATGGACTTATAAGAAGATATGTTCCCGAGCAAGAGCAGGAAGACATATTGAAAGCATGCCATGCCTCAGAATACGGAGGACATTTTAGTGGTGATAGAACTGCAGCTAAGGTCCTCCAATCAGGTTTGTATTGGCCATCATTGTTCAAGGATGCCCAAGAGATGGCAAAAGAGTGTGACAAATGTCAAAGAACTGGGAATATCTCCAAGAGAAACCAGATGCCTCAGAATTTGATGTTGGAGGTCGAATTATTTGATGTTTGGGGAATAGATTTCATGGGACCTTTTCCACCATCTTTCGGGAAGAACTACATCCTAGTGGCGGTTGATTATGTGTCGAAATGGGTTGAAGTTGTGGCTTTACCAACTAATGATGCGAAAGTGGTGGTGAAATTCTTGAGAGAAAACATTTTTTCCAAATTTGGAGTACCGAGAGCACTCATAAGTGATGAAGGAACACATTTTATGAATCACCTCATGGAAAGGTTACTCCAGAAGTACAATGTTAAGCATAAGGTTTCCACTCCATATCACCCTCAAACTAGTGGCCAAGTAGAAGTTTCAAACAGGCAACTCAAGCAAATTCTTGAGAAAACAGTAAGTTCTTCTCAGAAAGATTGGGCGGTTAAGTTGGATGATTCTTTATAGGCTTACCGAACGACTTTCAAAACACCAATCGGTATGTCGCCGTACCAACTAGTTTATGGAAAAGCATGCCATTTTCCTTTGGAGTTGTAGCGCAAGGAATTCTGGGCATCAAAACTTTTGAATATGGATTTGTCTAAGTCAGGTAGTTCACAGATCCTTCAACTTCATGAATTGGAGGAATTCTGGAACCGCGCCTATGAAAATGCAAAGGTTTACAAAGACCAAACAAAGAAATGGCATGATAAAAGGATTGTGAGGAAAGAGTTTCATGAAGGACAATTGGTCCTCTTGTACAATTCTAGGCTGAAGTTATTTCCTGGAAAACTGAGATCCAAATGGTCAGGACCTTTCTTAGTGCACAGTGTTTTCTCATGGGGCGATTGAAGTGAAAAATCAAGCTAATGGTGACATTTTTAAAGTGAATGGGCAAAGGTTAAAACCCTATTATGTCGGGCAAGAAGGTGGTCAGATTCATGTTGTTCGTCTTACAGGGTGAGATGAATAATCGTCGAGCCATGCGACGTTAAACGAAGCGCTACGTGGGAGGCAACCCACGTGTTTTATTTCTTATGATTTCTTTTGTTTTGTTGAAAGGTTTTCTTACAGGGTCTCTTATGCGGAGGAGATTTAGGAATGGCATTTTGAGCAAGGCGACGAAAGAAGATTTGAGAAAATATGAAAGATGAAATTGGCAAGTACAGGGGATGACACGGTCGCCCGTGTCAAGTGACATGGCCGTGTCATCCAAAGGAGGGTAACCAGTTTTTTTATCAGCCTCTGACACGGGTGCTCGTGTCAAGTGACACGCCCGTGTTAGAAAACCTGGAACTTGAAGGGTGAATCTTGGGCAGGCCCTGACATGGTTGCCCGTGTCATGTGACACGGTCGTGTCAGGTGTTTCAGCTTCTTCTTTTTTAATTTTTGGAGTTTTATTTTTTTAAGGCCCACCATATTATAACCTCTCTCCCACTCACATTAGTCATTATTCATCAAAATCTTTTGTTTTCTCTTCTTTTATCTCTCTCTCTCTCAAACTCCATAGCCACTCTCTCCATAAAACTCCTTTCTTTCTCCATAGATCTCGTGCTCCCACCTTGTCACCTTCACAAAAGTTATTCCAAATTCCGCCCTCTACCTTTCTACGGTAGCTTTTTCCTCTAACTCTCTGTTTCATTTTGGTGTAATTTTTCAGGTTTACCAAAAATGCCCCCAAAGCGTAATGCAAGAGGTAAGCAGCCAGCAGGTGAACCATCGAGGTCAAGACCAAGGAGCAGACGCGATCAAATGGCGGAACCTAACGTTAATGACATCTTCTTTGATAATCCTACTCATGAAGTGTGTTACTCGCATCATATTCGGCGTAAGTTGACGCACACAAGGTACATGTGTTCCCAAACTTTGTCTCAATTGGGTTTAACTGATGAAATAAATAGAATGTTGCATGTTTTGGGAATACTGGAATTTATGCAGCATGAAACGCCCACTTTTGAGCGCATAACACTTGAATTTTTGAGCTCTGTTGAGTGTAAGCTGAAGCCAACGTGGGATGGGAGCACTCAAATGCACACAGGTACTTTAACATTCAGACTGTTCAATATGGAACGTCAGCTGACCCTGGAGGAATTGGGTGGGATTCTCCACCTTCCCATTTTTGGACTGGGAGCAATTCCAGAAACTTTTAATCCAGCGGGATTTTGGGGAGAAATCACTGGTTATGGTGGTTATGAGGTGAAGAGCGCCAAGGCATCTCGGATTCAAAACCCTTGCTTCAGGTATGCTCAAAAATGTCTGGCTTACTCTTTGTTAGGTAGAGGGGATAGTATAGGAGTCGCATTGCAAGCAGAACTCTTTTTGCTTCATGTTATGGCCAATTCAACCCCGGTCAACGTTGTTGCCTTCGTAACAAACCACCTGAGAAAAGTGGGAAGGGCAACTTCAAGTGATATTTCTGTTGGCAGTATGATTACCCAAATAGCCGTTTATTTTGGTTACAACCATGTGGAAATGAATCATGCACCCGTGATAGGTATGAGTAAAATATATATGAATGCCTTAATTAATCAAGGTATGATTCAGGTACAGCGTAATCGTTTCGGTCATATTGTTTCTAAGAGGATTATTATGATGTTGCCTGACCCTGAAAAAGTCTCAATTTTGAATCGTCAGAATTGGGAATATGGTATTTTTAATGATACTTTTCAGGTTGAGAATGAAAGGAACAATCCTGCTGAGGAACACCTCATGGATGATGATGCTGAAGAGCCAGTAGAAAATCCCCCTGAAATGCTGACTCAAATGGATGGCCGGTCCTCATCGTTCATTCAAGAGGAGTGGGTTTGGCTGCAGGCAGATTGTGCAGATCTCCGAGCTGAGCAAACACGTCAAGGAGTTGAGTTGTTCCGTCAAGGACACGAACAAGCTCAGCAAGGAGAGCTGTTGGCTGACATACATTGAATGATGCAGCATTTGATGTTGCAGTTTCCTCACCCTCCTCCACCGCAGTGAGCTCTGTAAGACCCTCCTTGCATCCTTGGTTCTGAAACATTGAGGTCAATGTTTGGTCCATGTGTGGGGGGTTTCTTTTATCATTTAGTATTTTGTGTGTTTTTATTTATTGCTTGTTATTTCAGTTTAAATATTTTGTTTCTTTATGTTTTGTGTGTTTCAGATGTGTGGTGACTATGCCGAAATAGTGGACAATCTGAGAGAAGTGGATGAGAGCAATCAATCCCGACTCTAAACTCTAGGAGACCTCCGAAAGTTGGTACGACTGAAAAGAAAATTGGATGCAATTCCTAACACTGGAACTAGACCGGAATATAACATACCCGAAGCTACATGACGCCACATGACACATATGGCACCTTTGAAACTGTCAGTATACCCAACATGGTGAGGATCAGAAATAGCCAAACACAAATGCACCAAGAGAGTGTTGGGTATGTACTTAGTCTCTTTTTGTTTGCATAATTTATTTGTGGAATATATATTGCACATACACATGCACTGAGGCACTTGTTTTTTTTAGCCATGAGCTTGTTGAGCCTGCCCATATGCATTGTCCCTTGTTACCCCAGTTTGAGCTTTATCCCCGTTTTTTTTTATAAAAAAAACCGCATTTTATAAAACCTTTAGCCTAAACACTTCCCTACCTTGCTCAGATAGGTGTTAGAAATTTTGTGGTTTGTGTAAATACTCTAAGTTTGGGGTCGTGACACTTGCAAAGAAGAGTGAATGAGTGCATTTGGAAGAAAAAAATATCAAAGAGATTGAAAAAAAAAGAGGAGAAAAATATATAGAATTACAAAATATAAAAAAAAATATTGCGATAATGCACTCGTCACCGAGATTCCGAATAAAAAAAAGAGAGTGTGTCATAGTTCCTTCAGTACCCATTTGAGGAGAAGAAACTGAAAGATCTCAAATATTATGTGTCCTACCCTGTGAGTTGCAGAATAACAAGTACACAACTATGAGATAGATAACACTGAATCTGAGCCATTTAACCCTTTGTTTTCCTTTTTTTATGTATCCCACCTTGTCCCTTAGCCCCGTTAAAACCTATAAAGTCCTCGTATAGTGCATGTTTTGTGTTTTTGTGTTATTTTTACAGATGTTGTGCAAGCTCAGTAGATGACGGTGCATACCTTGACAATGAGAGTATAAACACTTAAACCCGAGAGGTCTGGAGAGAGTGTGAAAAACTGACAGAGGAAGAGGTGCTAAATTATGAAAGTGTAGTTGATTGCAGTAAGTCGGGTAAGAATGGAAGGCCTAGAATAAAGTAAGGGAATTGCGAATAATCTCAGTGGTACGTGGTTTGTTGAAATTCGGAGGTAACCTATAATGCGGACTTAAGCTTTGCTTGAGGACAAGCAATGAGATAAGTTTGGGGTTGTGATCAGTCACATTTCTGTCTGGTTGTCTATCTATTATCCGGCACGAAACCACATCCTTGGTAACATCTTACTTAGTTTTTCTACTGTTTTCGTCACATTTTAATTTTCACATTTTTGTTCATTTGCATTAAGTTAGTTCAAATTTTATTTAAATAAGGTACTTTTGAAATCTTTGTCTGGTGGTTTTTGTATTTTCAGGTCCGGACGAAATTGCACAAGAATAGAGGTGAAGCTGACAAGTTCCGAAGCGTTTCCTCCAGAAATACAGTAGCTGACACGGGCGCCCGTGTCACCTGACACGGCCCGTGTTAGAAAATGCTAGCACGGACGAGATAGAGGAAGACTGCAGTAGCTGACACGGGCACCCGTGTCACCTGACACGGACCGTGTATGAAAAATGCTGGCACGGACGAGATAGAGGAAGACTGCAGTAGCTGACACGGGCGCCCGTGTCACATGAAACGACCTGTGTCAGAATGCCTAGAAAGTTATGTGTGTATGAGAAGTTCAGTACCCAACACGGGTGCCCGTGTCACCTGACACGGCCCGTGTTGGCAGGTGCGGGACAGAAAAGTGATTTTTTGAAATCACTTTATTGGAATACTTAGAGGATATTTCGGACTTTCTATTGAGCTGTGGGGTGATCTGACACTATTTAGACCTAGTTTTTGGAAGGAGAACGACACTTTTTTGGACGAGGAAAAAGAGAGAACGAGAATGATCAAGGGTTTGGATGACGAAGATCAACAAGAGAGGAAGCAATTGAAGATCAGAGCAATTCCATTCTTTGTAATGTTTAACTTTGATTTAGTATTTTCTTTGAATATTATGAGAAGCTAAACCCCCCAATGCTAGGGGGTGTCCCTGAATTGCTTTTGTGATGAACCGAATTGCTATATTTTTATAATATCTATGTTTTTATGTATTCACTGTATTATACAATTTCTCACTGCTTATCCTTTTGGAAAATAGGGTATTGATCTATGGGTAAAGTAGGTTTGACTGATCACTTTATCGCTACTCGTATAATATCGTCGCTAATTTCTCTTAGGAATAAGGATCTAATAGTGTTGACCGTAAATTCTTGATCTTTTACATGTGCTTGACATATGTTTGAATAACTAAGGAATTGGAATTTAAAATTTTATGTCAATGGTTTCCGACTAAGGAATTAGGGGAAGCAACTCTTGAGAATCTGTATTGGATTACATAAGCATAGATAGTGTAAATGGAGGTTCAGTTCATTATGGAGCAATTCATACATCTCATCCCTAGCATGTTTCATCATTTTGTGTTATCACTCTTTAATTTTTGTTTTAAGATTCACATAGCAGATTTTATTACCTTTCTTCAAACCGCACAAATGCCCTTTTTGTCTAATTGAATCACTTTCAACACTATTAATTCTAACGCAGTCCTTGAGATCGATACACGGGATAACTTCCTTTTATTACTACATTGGTAAAAATAGTACACTTTCTATTTTATCGATCATATACCGACATGGTCTAAGAAATAGCTAGGTTAGTGCGACATATTTGTGGGTACCGGTAGCCCTTGAGTAGTCAAGGAGAATACGGGGCCGTTGAGTGATGTCATGAAGCACTGATGAACTTTTAGAACCTTTACTTGACCAACTTGGCCATTAGGACGTAGTGAGATGACTGGCTTTGGTGAAGTCTGAAGTTTGTAGATACTCGATACTACACTCATTGAGGTTTGGTTTTTTGGGATATTTCGGTCGCCATTAAAGAGGCTTGCGCTGAAAAAATTCCCAAGGAAACAAATCAGTGATATTGAGCTCCTTAGAAGCCGGTTACTATTACTAGGACAGGTTTGAGCCAACTAAACTTCAAGAGGGTACTTACCTATGAGACTCCATGCAAGCCTAAACCTAAGGACTTGTTTGCTTTGTTTGTATATATATACTTGTACATAACATCATAAACATCATAACATTATACTCATATTCACTAACCATTTCAAGGATCTTGGGATTCATCTTTGTTCTTGTTTTATAGGACATGGATTTTATTCGCAGGAAAACCATTCAAGTCAATCTGGTTAGGATCCCTCCTCAACTTAAAGAGCTAGCATCAAGAATTCCTGAAAACTCTCCATTTACTGAAAGACATGGTCACCTACTAAACTTGGTCACCTCCAACACTGATGAGGACATGATGAAGGTGCTCTTTCAGTTCTTTGATCCTTTACACCATTGCTTCACATTTCCTGATTATCAACTTGTGCCAACTTTGAAAGAATTCTCCCAACTCTTGAGGATTCCCATTCTCAATCAACTACCTTTTAACGGTACGGAAAGAGATCCAAATCCAGAAGAGATTGCTCAAGCTCTACACTTGCAACCATCAGATATCACAACTAATTGGGAAAAATGAGTGGTGGCAAAGGTTTCCTAGCAAAGTTCTTGTTTGAGAAAGCCCAAAACTGTTGGAACTCTTTGGATTTGCAAGCTTTTGAGGAAATTGTGGCTCTCCTCATCTATGGGATGGTTTTGTTCCCAAATCATGACCAACTCATAGATGTGAACACCGTCAAAATCTTCATGTCTCGTAACCCGGTGCCTACTTTGCTAGGAGACATCCTACATTCCTTTCACACTTGCACTATGAGAAAAAGAGGTATCTTTATTTGTTGCACTCCTCTCTTGGAAAGATGGTTTATTTCGCATCTTCTCCGATTTGTACTAAAGAACGAGCAAGGTTCAAGGTGGTCACATAGGTTGATGACACTCAAACATTCTGACATTCATTGGTGTTCCCGATCTATAGAGAATGTTACTATTATCGACCGTTATGGTGAATTCCCTAATGTCCCCTTACTTGGCATTAGGGGAGGCATCACCTACAACCTCTGTTTAGCCTTAAGACAATTTGGTTACGCCCGAAGGGATGGCCCACATGAGATGCTCATTCAAGGTTTGGTATTTGACTACGAGAACAATGATCAAGGTCATCTCCAGAGATTTATCCGAGCTTGGAGGATGTTGAACAAGGTAGATAGCAAGACATTGGGGCATAAGAATTCCATCCCTCTTGAGCCATACCTTAAATGGGTACGAGCTCGTGCTCAAAGTCTTATAATGCCTTACCCCTCCATTCTCCCGGTAATCATAGAGCCTGTTGTGGGAGGAGATGTTTCATACACTGTTTTGCATCCTGACATGCCTACCTCTCTTGAAGACTTACAAAAGGATTAGATACAGCTTAAGGGGAAGCAAGACACTTTCGAGGCCCAATTATACGCCAGCGAGAAGAAGGTTTTGGAACTCACCAAGCAACTTCATGAGGAGCGGAACCTGAACGCCTACATCACACAAAAGAGGATGCATACAACTTTTTTATCTTAGAGTTTTTGTATTTCTTTGTAAGCCCAAAAGAGGCATGATGTACTCAAGCTTTAATTTATTAATATAACGTGTGTTCCTTTTTGGTCTAAAGAAAATTTAAATCTCTAATTTCCTTGAAATCATTGCATATGCATTTACCATTCATCATAACATAAGCAGGTTTTCTCACAACAAGCCTCCTCATCTTTCTACTATTTATTTCAGTAAGATGGATCTCGAGCAGACAGTTAAATACCTTCAGGCGCAGAATGCTCAGTTTCAACAGATGTTCTTGACTCTAGCCAAAGGACAAGAGGATCTGAAAACCTTGTTGATTGAAGAGAAGAAGAAGAAAAAGAAAGTAACCAGAGTTCTGAATATGGGAAGAAGGTTCCAAGGACAAGCAAGAAGGACCCTAGACTTTGCAATGTCATCTGGTGAAAAAGACAATCAAGATGGGAAAGGCAAGGAAGCAGTTGTCCAGCAAGAGTCTGAAGAGGAAGAAGAAGAGGATTACTCTGAAGAGCAGTATCCCCCGGCCGATGACAAATACAAGCATCTGGAAGAACGACTAAGCGCGATGGAAATCCAAAAGTGCCCGGGCTAGACTTTGAGGAGCTAGGCTTCGTGTCTGGGATTGTCATTCCACCAAAATTCAAGGCACCAATATTTGCTAAATACGACGGAGTTTCGTGTCCCAAAATGTATCTCCGATCCTATGTGAGGAAGATACAACCTCACACTGCCGACCGAGATTTATGGGTCCACTTCTTCCAAGACAGTCTCTCCGGAACTCAACTTGATTGGTTCTATCAACTAGAAAGGGCCAACATCCACAATTGGGAAGACCTTACCGCTGCTTTCTATAAACAATATCAGTACAACATAGATCTTGCTCCCACCCGTACTCAACTCCAGAGTATGGCTATGGTTTTAATTGAAGGTTTTAAAGACTACACTCAGAAATGGAGGGACTTAACAGGAAGAGTACAGCCTCCCCTTTCCGAAATAGAGCTAGTAGACATGTTTCTGGGTACCTTGTTCGGTCCTTTCATTAATCATTTAATTGGAAGCTCCTCAGCAAGCTTCACTGAACTAATCTTGACCGGAGAAAGAGTGGAAGTTGGGATTAAGAGTGGGAAGATCCAAAAAGACGCATCCTCCGCCGCTGTAAGAAAACCATTTACTGGGAAGAAAGAAGTTGGTGATGTGTATCCTTAAAGGAATCAAGATAGGACTGAACGCCAACCAATGGTATGGGCTGTCATGATCCCTAAGCCTGCACCTACTCAACAAAGGAATAGTCAACCTAGAACAGAAAGACCAGTAAGACAATTTACTCGGATTAATATGACACTATCTCAAGTCCTGCCACATTTGTTGAGATCCAACCTGGTAACTTTGAAAGAAGCTCCGAAGAATCCTAACACAACCTCTCCTCATTATCATCCTAATGCTTGTTGTGCATACCATTCAGAAAGTCCAGGCCATGATACTAACAACTATTGGGCTTTGAAAAACAAGGTGAAAAACCTTCTTGAAGCAAAAGAAATTGAGTTTAATGCTCCTGAAATCCCGAATGTTATCACCACTCTTATGCCCAAGCATGGCCGCGATGTTAACGCTATTGAAGATGATATGTTTGTTTCTAGTGTTGATGAACTTCTTACTCCTCTCCTGACCATCAAGAAGAACCTTTTAAAAGTCGGTTTATTTTCGGGCTGTGATGAAGGATGCCACTTCTGTCTATCCCTACCAACTAATTGTCATTTATTGAAAGCAGGTGTTCAACGCCTAATGGATGACAAAGAGATTTTGTTTTAAAAGACTCCTGTTCCAACCGTTTCTTACAAAGATGTTTCAATAGTAACCATTTCCGCCAATCCTTCTAGGGTCTCCACCAAAAGACCCGTTAGGATTACATCAGTTCCTAAAGTAGCTCCACTAATAATTACTATGCCAGGTCCAATCCTGTACTCATCAGATAAAATTGTTCCATGGAATTATGGGGGCAATGTCTACTATCACGGCGTCAAACAAGATTGGTTGCCTGATGAAGACTTAATTCTTGAGAAAGCGGACCCCAACATCAGTAATATTGTGTGAACCAGCAAGATAACTCGAAGTGGAAGAATTTTATCCCTAGAGATTACTCCTCCGAAGATTGTTACCGGCCCTGTAATCATCCTTGTTTTTGTTCCTGTTGACACTACCACTACTACAATCCCTTTGGTTACCCCTGCTGACACTATTAGTTCTACAATTACTATAGTTACACCTGCTGACACTCCTACTGCCGAGTTGACCAAGACTCGGGGCAAAAGCATTCTGGTTGAGCCTGTCCGGATGAAGGCGCAAACAGTATCTATCCCTGAGACCTCCAAAAAGGAGATGGAAGAAATTTTGAAGATTATAAAGAGAAGTGACTACAACATAGTCAAACAACTAGGGCAGACCCCGTCAAACATTTCCATGTTGGCTTTATTTTTGTGCTCTGAGGCTCATGCGAAGGCCTTGGTGAAATTCCTTAAAAGTGCCCATGTACCACAAGAAACCTCTGCTGATCAGTTCCAAGACTGTGTGGCCAGCTTGACTGCGGATAATGGTTTAGGATTTTCTGATACTGACTTGACACCTAGAGGGAGGAAGCACAACGAGGCATTGCATGTCTCTGTCGAATGCAGGGGCATAACCTTGGCTCATGTCTTAGTTGATATCGGTCTGTCCTTGAATGTGCTACCTAAGAAGGCTCTTGATAGACTCGACTATGAGGGTTTGACCTTAAAGCCCAGCAATATAGTGGTAAGGGCCTTCGACGGTTTAAAGAGAATGGTGCATGGGGAGGTGGACATCCCCATAAAAGTTGGAACCCAAACCTTTGATTCAACTTATTACGTGATGGACATTCTCCCTTCCTACTCCTTCTTATTGGGCCGGCCATGGATTCACAATGTTGGTGTTGTCACCTCTACATTACATCAAATGCTGAAATACCCAACCAAGGGGAAGATCATTACTTTCCATGGAGAAGAGGAATATATGGTTAGTTATCTAAACTCCTTCAGATACATGGAATTGGATGGTGAATTCATTGAAACTCCATTTCAGCATTTCGAGGAAGTCCCACCAATAGTGGCAGTGACCAAAGCTGTTTCCCAAATCCCAAAGATTATGAGACCTCCGCTAAAGATGTCTTCCCTAAAATATGCCAAGGCAGTGATAGAAGAAGGTGGGTGCACTATTTGGGGCCAACTCCCATATATCCCATACAAGTCTGACAAATTTGGTTTGGGTTTCTCTTCAGGAGCCCAGAAAGTTGTACGTCGGGCCCGTGTTGGGGAATCACCCTTGAAGATCAGCAACCACGGAGTCAACGCAGTGGAGGATGATGAGGACAGCTACGACCTGGAGGAATGGATTTTCCCAACTGTCAATGGAGGACTCAACAACTGGGAAGCTAAAGATTTTGTCCCAATTACTTTTATTCAACAGTAATTATATTTAAATTTTGTCAGACCTGTAATAATTAAACAATTCAGACTTTTAAAGCCTTGTGTCTTACTCGAGGCACAACGGTACATTTGTAAGGGTTGTTATCTCATTTTTATATGTCATCAATGAATCATGAACGTTTTTGCATACAAACTTTGTGTTCTTTGTCTTTCTTTTTTTACACTTTTATTTCCTTCAAAGATAGTTGTACTCTTACACACACTCACATTCGAAATGCAGATTTATGTCCATTCGGGATCCCATAGGTAACGATTCTGCTATGGCCTTTTGTGACTCTGAAAATCTAATCTACCAAGTCGAAGACGAAGGTGAGGAAGATTGTGAAGTGCCAGGGGAACTAGCCAGGTTACTACAACAAGAAGAGAGGACCATTCAGCCCCATGAAGAACTAGTGGACACAATTAACCTAGGTACCAAAGAGGACAAGAAAGAAGTCAAGGTGGGTGCCAATCTGGAACCCATTGTCAAGAAGCGTCTGATTCAGTTACTACATAATTATGTTGAGGTCTTTGCCTGGTTGTATGAAGACATGCCAGGAATTGATGTAGATATTGTGGTACATTGTTGTTGTACCCCAAAATTTGCCCTCCCATTTCTCAATGATTTCTCATCACAAAGCCCTTGGAGCTCAAGATCCAGTTAGGGTTTCATCTGCTCAAGACTTCTCCTTGCACTGTTGACCCAAATTAGGGTTTGTGTTTGCACAAAGATATTTTGACCAAAAATGCCTAAGATGACTTTCATGCTTCATATTTGACTCCCAAGTTTATCCATACCAAGTTTCAAGTCTTGATTCCAAATTTTGCCCAGTCAATTGGACAGTTGACCTAGAAATCAACTGTATTAGGGAAAAAGTCAACTGTGGCCAATTGACAGTCAAATCTCATGAAAATTGACCCACATCAACATTATAAACTCACATGGACCATTTGATCAAGTTTGGATCACAATTCCACAAGAAATTTGATCAGATCATCAAAAGGGCAAAATGGTCATTTTTAGGGTTTTGATTGCACAAAGGCAATTTTTGACTGTTTGACCTAGCCAATGGCAAACCAAGCTCACATATGGACTCAAGGACCCCATGGAATTATCTTGACATGCTCAACAAGTTCAAAAGATCCCAAATGCACAAGATTGACAGTTGAATTTCCCAGTCAATTGATCAATTTTGACTGTATACTGAAAAGTCAAACTTTGACTTTTTGGTCAAAATCAAGTGTCAAGATTCATTTTTCATCAAAACATGCCAAATCATGAAACTTGTTCATCAAGAAATCCAAAATTGCAAATTAGGGTTTGAAATGAAGATTTTTCATAACTTAGAATTTTTCTAAGTTATGAAAAACCCTAATTTTTTCCTAACTTTGCCCCACTTTCTCACCAAGATTCATTTGGATTCAAGAAAAATTCAAAACATGAAAGTTGTAGCCTATTGCATAATCTACAACTTTGATTCACAAAGTTTTCCCAAAAGAAGCTTGTATCTCAAGTTACAATTTTTGGAACAAGGGTACTAAACCATTCTTAACTTAGAGAAAATTTGACCTATTTTAGGCAAGGTTTTTACCTAACTTCAAGACCATTTTTCACATACTTCCACTTGGAATTTCAATTTGCATTTCAAAGATGGATTGTAGTACACATTCCAAGCTTTCCAAAATGTCCAAGAACTCCTCAAACAACCTCATGGTTAGGGAGAATCGAATTTGGCAAGTTGGGCAAAAATCACTTTTGTTCTTGACCAAGACATGTTCATACACATTGCCATTTTCAAGTCAGCTTGGTTTATGCTACATTACAGGCCTCTAATCCCATTTGCACTCAATAATTTAATGCATACTCATTGTGCCAAGACCTTATTTTATGTGTTCAAGCATTGTATGCAAAATAAAGCCATAAGTAGAAAAAGCAAATTATCCATTTTAGAAAAGTATGGCTTTATGTCAAAGTTGCAAAACAGCAAGTACAGATCAAATATCTTTGGCACAAGTTATTAGACTAATCCCACTGATCAAGGGAAGATTATGCAGCATGCTTGAGGGACCTGCCTTGCCCTATAACTCAAGTTGACAACTTTTTGCTTAAGGAGGAAGAAACTTGCTTTTTGAAACACAACTCTCATTTCTGCCAAGACCAACTGAAGCAAACTTGTTAAACACATTCTAAACACTAAACCTTAACTGAAACACAAGCCAACCAAGTTCCAAGCATCCTCAAACTCAGAATCACCATAAAACTGCAAAAACAGGGCATAAGCTGCAGTTGGACTTCCATAGTTCATTTCCATCGTGCACCTTGGCCAAAAGTACTTCAAACACTTTCCCTACCACCCATACAAACTGTCCAAAGCATTAGAAGCAGACTGTAACACCCCTAACCAACATCACCATTTTCATTTTTCTGTTTTGCAGTTGAAGTGCCATAACACGATTCTCTTGGTTTCAAAGCAAACTAAAGGTTAGAATAGCATCCCTGGACATCAAGCAAGCTATCCAAATCATTATCTTGCCCTGAAAGCTCCTCCATTGCCAGACACGCTTCCAAATGAGAAGGTATATTCATGAACTTCTAACTCTTAATGTAGGCATTGTTAGCTCTAGGTTTGTGAATAAAAAGTGTTCTACTCATGCCCCTGAATCTGTACATACCTTTACTTTTCATTTATTTTGCCTGTGCTATGAGAATTTAAGGTCTGAATATTGATAAAAAGTTAGGTTAGGATTTGGGAATGATGAAATTCTCTCTCATTTCTGAGAGTTAGGATGAGTTCTTTACATATTCAGAATCGTGATTCAATGCTTAACATTTCTTATGTTGTAAGTTTGTGCAAAAGATCAAGGAATCCAGATGTTTAAATTAGTGTACAGGCGCGCGTTTTTGAACATTTTTCTGGCTGGAGGTTGAAGAAAGACTTGGTGGGCTGGGCCTGTTCTGATGTTTCTTTTCACACCTTGCTTTTGGTTTCATACCCCCTAGGCCCATTTTGTTTATTTGCTTGATTTTTTGACTTTTCTTTTTTTATTCTGACTTATTTATTTTTGCTAATAATATTAAAAACAAAAAAAAATATTTTTTACACCATTTTTATATTTTTTAGGCATTTATTTGTTTATATTGATATTTGTACATAAATAATACATAAATATTATTATTTAGAATAAATAGAAAAATAATGTAAGCACCTTTATTTTTAATTTTCATTTTATTTTTATCTTCTGAAAATATTTTATATAAAATACATTTTTTTTATAAATATTAAATATTATTATTTTTGTATATATAATACATATTTAGAAATTAATACAAATATATATATATTTATTAGAATATTTAGCAAAAATACAAAAATACATACATTTTTCTTTTATTAAATATTTGACCTCAAAAAATACCTTTTTATAAATATACTTCATTTTTATTTTATTTTGTACATAATTATTAAATATTTGTATATATTAAATAATTAATATATTTACTTAATAAAATTAGGGTTTTGCCCTTAAAACACAAAAACTCCAAAAAATAATACTTTTCATTTTATTTTTATTTGACATAAAAATACTCTTTTTTTTCATACATATAAAAACTCTTTTTGCATCTTGCATATTTATTTTATTTCTATATAATTTGTGCAATTAAATATCTTGTAAATAATTCCAAATTTGATATAATAGCTAGGTTTAAATTCCTTGTCAAATACCCCCCATTTGAACATTTGTACCCCCCTTCCCATATTGTGTTGTAATAGTTTAGAACTTTACTTTCCGCACTTTAATGCTTTCTAAATATACCATGTTAGAATTAGGGTTTGTATGCAAATAAAAAATGACAAAATAGTTTGACCTAATTTCAAGATAATCAAGCATGAAAATGGACAACACATATCACACTTGCACCCCTAGGGTATTCCACTTGTTGCCTTCAATAAATGGGCCATATTGCATGTTAGGTCCCTTTGGGCAAAACAAAAAACAATCAAATGATCATAGTCCCTCGATGACGCTTTCGAAAGTTGCCTAAAAATGATCAAGTCCCTTAAAGGAAAATTGCCCAAAGATACTTGGCACCATTGCAATTATGGTGTAAACGATGACCCGCGCCCGTCCCTTTCACATCCTAACACAAGATTTTCCACCAAATGCAATGGTGGAACAAAATTGTTAAAAGGGTTAAAACATAACAAAAATCTTTGAGAACTTTAGGGTAGATAGCTCTTAAGTACTTGCCAACTTGCAAAACAAAAACACTTGCCTATTTTCAAACCACACTTCACAAACACTTTCAAAACAAACTTTCAAAAAACCTTGAAACATCTTTTCAAAAATACAAACACCTTTTGTAAAACATTCGAGTAAAGAATTGTTACAAGGGTAGCCTAGACAAGGCATCTTTTTCAAAACATTTTCAAAACCACACACAAAGCACCATTTCAAACAATTGAAAACCAAGGCAAGTTGATCTAAGCAAGTACCTAAGAGCCCATGGATAACCATGGATAGAAAGGGTGCTAATACCTTCCCTTTCTATAATCTACTCCCCGAACCCAAAAAAATCTCAAAGGTTTTTGCTGTGCTTTTTAAACCTTTCCTTAGGATAAAATAAAAAGTCGGTGGCGAATCTTGCTCAACCGAAACATTTGCGAAAACAAACGCAAAACCACAGTCATTTCTCCCACCGTATCACAGAACTGGCGACTCTGTTGGGGAGAATTTTAAAAGTGGAGTAACCTTAGGGCTTAGATCACCCTCTTGCATGATTAATTGTTTGACTTGATTGTTTTATATTTTGGCTCTCTTGTTTGGGTTTGCAATCCTACACCCGGATTTTGGGAAACATTCATAGATAGCAATACATTGTGGAAACTGTGCGGGGTATACCGACACGGTCGAAGCAATAGCTATATTAGTGCGACATATTTGTGAGTACCGGTAACCCTTGAGTTCAATCAAGGAGAGTACGGGGCCGCTGAGTGATGTCACTAAGCACTAATGACCTAGAACCTTACTTGACCATCTTGGCCTTTTATTAGGGGTAGTGAGATGACCGGCTTTGGTGCAGTCCGAAGTTGGTAGATACTCGATACTACACTCATTGAGGGTTGTTTTCTTGGAATATTTTGGTAGCTAGTTAAGTGGCTAAACCGAAACAATGAACAATGAAAACAATCCAGTGATATTGAGCTCCTTAGAACCCGGTTACTATTTATAGGATAGATTTTTAAGCCAACTACACTCAAGAGGGTACTTACCTATGAAACCCCATGCAAGCCTGAAACTAGGGTTTGGTGTGATTTGCTTGTACATATGTTTGTGCATACATCATAAACATCATAAAGCATCATATGCATTCACTAACCATTTCAAGGGTTCGGATCTTCATCTTTGTTCTTGTTTTGTAGGTCAGGGAAATTTCTCGCAGAAAAACCATCCAAATCAACCTTGTGAGAATCTCTCCTCAACTCAAGGAGCTCACCTCAAGAATTCTGGAAAGTTCATCCTTCAGTGAAAGACATGGTAGACTGCTCAGCTTAGTCAACACCAACATTGAAGAAGACATGATGAAAGTGCTATTCCAGTTCTTTGACCCTCTTCACCACTGTTTCACTTTCCCTGATTACCAGTTGGTACCCACTTTGGAGGAGTTTTCTCAACTCCTAAGAATCCCTATCCTTAATCAACTACCCTTCAACGGTACGGAAAAGGAACCAAAGCTGGAAGATATTGCTCGAGCATTACATCTACAACCATCCGACATCAAGGGGAATTGGGAAACCAGAAGCGGCGTCAAAGGATTCTTAGCAAAATTCTTGTTTGAGAAGGCACAAGAATGTTGGAATTCATTGGACCTTCAAGCCTTTGAAGAAATTTTGGCACTCCTTATCTATGGGTTGGTCTTATTCCCAAATTCTGACCAATTGATAGATGTCAACGCTGTCAAAATCTTCTTGTCCAGAAATCCAGTGCCAACATTGCTTGGGGACATCCTTCACTCATTTTACACACGAACAATGAGACAGAGGGGTTTCTCATGTGCTGTACTCCTCTCCTTGCAAGGTGGTTTATTTCGCACCTTCCACAATCTGTCTTGAAGAATGACCAAGGCTCAAGGTGGTCCCAACGGTTGATGACTCTTACTCACTCTGATGTACATTGGTGTTCTCGGTTCAGAGAAAATGTCATCATCGTCGATCATTGTGGAGAGTTTCCTAATGTTCCTTTACTTGGAATCAGAGGAGGTATCACCTACAACTCTTGCCTAGCTTTGAGGCAATTTGGATATGCACGGAGGGATGGCCCTCATGACATGTTGATTCCTGACCTAGTTTTTGACTTCGACAACGATGCGCAAGGACTTCGCCAAAGATTCATCAGAGCTTGGGGGAGGCCCAACAAGGTTGATAGCAAGACTCTGGGACACAAGAACTCCATCCCTCTTGAGCCTTATCTCAAGTGGGTATGAGCCCGAGCCCAGAGTCTAATGATGCCTTATCCTCATGTACTCCCTGTGATTAAAGAGCCCGTCAAGGAAGGAGAGGTTCCCTACACCATCCTACATCCTGACATGCCTACATCGTGAGAGGAAATGCAGAAAAGTTGGATTCAGCTCAAGGAGGAACGGAACACTTTTGAAGCCAGCTTCTACGCTAGCGAGAAGAAGGTTCTAGAGCTTACCCTCCGACTCCATGAGCAAGAGGCCCTCAACACCTTCATTGCGCCAAAGAGGATGCGCAATGTCTTTTTGCCTTGAGAAGTTGTTTTTGTAATATTTGGCCCATGGGGCATTTATGTACTAACAAATTCCTTCTTATTAATATGACGTGCGTTCCTTTTTTGTCTACAACAATTTTGAATGTTCCAAATCCTTGAATGCATTGCATACATAAGCATATCATTCATCATGTGCATAAGCAGGTCTCACTCCAGGTTTCCTTATCTGTCTGCTGTTTATTTCAGTAGGATGGATCTCGAGCAAACAGTCAAAGACCTGCAAACTCAAAATGCACAGTTCCAGCAACTCCTGATGACCTTGGCTAAGGGTCAGGAGGATCTCAAGACCTTGCTGGGGAATAAAGACCCAGTGAAAAAGAAGAAAAAGAGACTCGGGGTGGCTACTTTAGGGAGAAGATTTGACGGAGAGGCCAGGAGAGTGCTAGAATTTCCTCCTACTTCTGATGAAGGAACCAGTAAAGGAGGTGGGGCTGCAGTACCTTCGGAGTCCGATGTGGAAGAAGAGGAGGTCGAAGAGGATGAAGACTACTCTTATCAACAATACCCTCCAGCTGATGATAAATACAAAGGTTTAGAAGACAGGTTGGCCGCCATGGAGCTACAAAGAGTACCGGGTTTGGATTTTGAAGACTTGGGTTTAGTTACCGGGATTGTGATTCCCCCAAAGTTCAAGGTGCCAGTTTTTGTGAGGTATGATGGGCTGTCCTGTCCAAAAATGCATCTCAGGTCCTACGTAAGAAAGATTCAACCCTATACGGCAGATAAAAACCTTTGGATCCATTTCTTTCAAGACAGCCTTTCTGGGGCTCAATTGGAGTGGTTTTATCAGCTAGAAGGAACCAGCGTCAGAAACTGGGAAGACTTGGCCACCGCCTTCTACAAACAATATCAGTACAATTCTGATCTTGCTCCTACTCGTACCCAACTTCAGGGTATGTCACTAGGAACAGGCAAAGGATTCAAAGAATATGCACAAAAATGGAGGGATTTGGCTGGCAGGGTGCAGCCTCCTTTAACCGATCGTGAACTTGTTGATATGTTTCTAGGGACCCTATATGGGCCATTTTTCAATCATCTGATTGGTAACTCTTCCGCGGGGTTTACCGATTTGATCTTAACAGGCGAAAGAATAGAAGTTGGCATCAAGTCAGGAAAGATTCAGAAGGGTGTCGCTGCAAGTGTTGAGAAGAAACCTTTCAAGAAGGAAACAGCTGTGGTATACTCCCAAAGAAGAGCAGGGAAGACTGAGCGTCGGCCAACTGTGGGGGCCGTAATGATTCAAAATCCGTCAAGTGAGCAGCCTCGCTATAACCAGTCCAGACCGAATCAACAACGGGTGGAACGGCCACAACGGCAGTTCACCCATATTAATATGACGCCAGCACAAGTGCTTCCCCATCTATTGAAGTTGAATCTTGCCACTATCAAAGAGGCACCAAAGAATGTGAATATGTCCTCTCCACATTATCATCCTAATGCTAAGTGCGCCTACCATTCTGACAGTGTCGGGCACGACACCAATGATTATTGGGCACTCAAGCATAAAATCCAAGACCTGATAGAGGCGAAGGAGGTGGAGTTCGACGCTCCGGAGAAGCCTAATGTGATATCTGCTCCCATGCCGAAGCACGACCGAAATGTCAATGCCATGGAAGAAGATTTGTATGTTGCTGATGTCAATGATCTGATAACTCCATTGTTAACCATCAAGTTGAATCTGTTAAGGGCCGGGATCTTCCCGGGATGTAAAGAAGACTGCTATTGTTGTTACTCTCTGCCGTTTGATTGTCCGTTACTGAAGAAAGGAATCCAAGGCCTTATGGACAGTCGACAAATTTTGTTTGAAAAAGTTTCTGCTGTTCCAACCCATACTGAAGATGTCTCAATCATAACCATTCACGCCAATCTTTCCAAGGCCGTCAGAAAGCCTGTTAAGATTACACCAGCTACGAAATATGTTCCTTTGAAGATAACAATGCCAGGGCATGTCCCCTATGTTTCTGAGAAGTCAATACCATGGAACTATGGCGGTGACGTCTACTACCATGGTATTAAACAAATCGAGGTAAATGAAGAAAGTTCGGATGATGAAGAAGCCAGCATTGGTAACATTGCAGGCATGAGCAAAATCACCCGGAGCGGGAGAATATTTTCTCCAGAGATTGCCCCTCCAAGAGCAATCTTTGGACCCTCATCTGCCGACAAGGTCATCCCTGCACCAATAAAACTCTCTGCTAGAACCCCATTGATTGAAGATGTTGTTGTTCCTAGTATTGTCCCTCCTACCGCTGCTGATAAAGGTAAGGGAAACCAAGATGAGCTCGTCAGGACGAGGGCTCAACCCTTGGTCATCCCGGAGACCTCCAAGAAGGAAATGGATGAGATCTTAAAGATAATCAAAAGGAGTGATTACGATGTGGTAGAACAACTGGGGCAAACCCCCTCAAAGATCTCCATGCTGGCACTACTACTTTGCTCGGAAGCGCACGCTAAAGCTTTGATCAAGTTCCTGAAGGCAGCCCATGTGCCCCAGGAAACCTCTGCAGATCAATTTCAGAATTGCGTGGCTAGCCTGACTGCGGACAATGGATTAGGTTTCTTTGATGCCGACCTAACTCCTAAAGGTAGAAACCACAATGATGCTTTGCACATTTCAGTCGAGTGTCGAGGAACTACTCTCGCACATGTCTTGGTCGACACTGGTTCGTCGCTGAATGTACTGCCTAAGAAGGCTTTGGACCGACTAGATTGTGAAGGGTTGGAGTTGAAACCGAGTGATATTGTTGTCAGAGCTTTCGATGGTTCGAAGAGAATGGTCCATGGGGAGGTTGAAATTCCCATCAAGATAGGCACTAAGGTGTTTAAATCTACTTTCTATGTGATGGACATCCGTCCGTCATACTCTTGCTTGTTGGGTAGGCCTTGGATACACCATGTTGGGGCAGTCACCTCCTCCTTACATCAGATGTTGAAGTATCCTGTCAAGGGAAAGATCATTACCGTCCATGGTGAAGAGGAGTACATGATCAGCCACTTAAACTCATTCCGGTACGTGGAGGTAGAGGGGGAGTTCATTGAGACACCTTTTCAGCATTTCGAAGAAGTCCTTCCTGAAATAGCAGTAACAAAGTATGTAGCTGAAGTATCGAGGCAGATGGCCAGGATGGCATCTCTGGAGGACGCAAAGGCCGCAATAAAGGAGGGGAAGAATTCAGCATGGGGACAGTTGCCTGATATTCCATATAAGACAGACAAATTTGGATCAGGGTTCACTACCGCGGGTCAGAAAGCTATGCGCCGTTCGAAGATTGAAAGAGCGCCAGTCAAAATTTCTCCCTACGGAATCAATGCTTTGGAGGATGAAGACAAAGAGAGCAACATCGAAGAGTGGATCTACCCAACTCTCAAAGGGGGATTGTGCAACTGGGAGGCAAAAGACTTTGTCCCCATCACTTTTATTCATCAGTAATTTATCTGTCAAACATTTCCTATTTGGTCTGTAATATTTGTTTCTGAACAATCCGCACACTATCTTTTCACCTCATGCCTTGCCCGGGGCATGTAGGTCCATTTGTAAGGGTTTTGATTATTTTTCATATCCATATGCCATGTTTAATGATTCGTTGGACGTTTTTCATTTGATAAACTGCTTGTGTTCATTTCCTTTCCTTTTGCATTTTTTGTTTAAGGATGGCTATCCCTTACACACACCCACACTCATAAATGCAGGTACCCATCCACTCCGGATTCCATGGGTAACCATTCTGCTATATCCTTCAATAACTCTGAAGATCTGGTCAATCAAGCCGAGTATGAAGATGACGAAGGTTGTGAAGTACCAGGGGAACTAGTCTGACTTCTACAGCAAGAGGAAAGGTCCATCCTGCCGCACGAAGAGTCATTGGAAACTGTCAACTTAGGGACCGAGGAAGACTGGAAGGAGGTGCAAGTGGGTGCCAATCTGGAACCAAGTGTCAAGGAACGCCTGATACAGTTGTTGAATGAGTATGTTGAAATCTTCGCT